>CM074728.1:66127645-66282645 GCA_037306005.1 Rhinophrynus dorsalis | reverse complement strand
ATATCTTGAAAACTACACAAAAGTGTTTTGAAATAGTGCAATGTTTCTTATATTATAAAGAAAACTCCATTATATAGCTTTTTTTTTTTTTTTTTTTTTACCCCCAACATTACAGTCCGTTTAAACAGATGGATAGCTAATATGTGTTTGTCCTCTAGGGTGTATGAAATGGCCCATGCCCTTGGCACTATATGAATTAACCCGTGTACTACCGGAACAAGTTGGTGTTAGTCAGTATTTTAGTTCATTTATGTGTGAGGGTTTGCTGTTTATATAATGGTAGGTGGAGGGTTAAAGCGTGCTGCCATCCCTTTGGAGAATTCCTATGATGGCTGTATAAGGGACAGCTCTAATAATCCCTGAGTTCCTATGCTCAGGTAGTTGTCCAGCCATTACTTTTGGGAGTATCATTTCACTGGTGGTGGTGAGGTGACAGAATCTTTATATGGAAGATATTGCACAAGGAAGCGCCTCTTCTTCTCTTCTTTTTATGTAATGGTATAGATTTGCATTAAATCACCCGATATATTCTGGTAATGAGGATCTCTGTTTTGGGGATCTGATCTTCTTGCTCTGTAACCCTTCTGAGTCCTGAACTTTATTTAGGGACACCACAAGTAAGATATAATAATATCAATGTATTTTACCAGGAAGGATACACTGAGATTGTCTCTTGTTTTCAAGTCCTGAGGGTATAGATATTACCCAATTTAATGACACTCATTTTATCTACCTCGGAGGGATGAAAGCTGAGCTGACCCTGCTTGGGACTAGATCTTATGACCTTGTGGTTGAACAGATTCTACAGCTGGAGCATTAACCAACTGAGCCATCTCACCAGCTTTATCTACCTCAAGAACGATCTTTGGATGTGTTATTTATGTATCCTTGGACCTTATAAATGAAGAAAACTACAGCAAGTCTGTCCTTGTTAACCCTTTGAGTGCTAGAGGGGTACATAACGCATTGCAAAAGAAATGTTGCGTACCCCTCTGGCACTCAGAGGGTTAATAAAAGCAAACTGGGTTTATTCTGGAGTAAACCAACTGTACCATAGGTGACAAGTAAAACATACTATTAAATTAAATTGGGCTTTAAACCCCTTGAATGCCAGAGGTCTCCAATGCATTTGCATTGCAGACCTCTTGCATACAAGAGGTTAAAAAGCTCTAATTCAGATGCTTCGGGATGTTGGTAATTTTTATTTGTCCCCTGTGGTGCAGTTGGTTTATTCTAGAATAACTCCAGTTTGTTACAAAAATGGGGGGCGGGCGCGGATCTATAAAAAAAGCTGCCTTAATGTTTAACCCTTTGAGTGCCAGAGGGGTACGCAACGTATTGCAAAGCAATGCGTTGCGTACCCCTCTGGCACTCAAAGGGTTAACACTTTCAGTGCCAGAAGGTTAACCAATGCATTGCTTTGATTAACAAACGCATTGCTTTGCAATGTGTTGGTTACCTGTCTAGCACCGAAAGGATTAAGAATTGTCGCTAAAATTCACATTGGGTTATATTGATAATGAAACAGTCAAGTTTATAAATATTCCTATCTGGGATATTCTGAGAAAATCCGCACAGTATTCCTAACTGAGTATTTTTTCGCACACATACAGTTTGTCACTATATACTTCCATTAAGAACAGATTATACCTGTTGGTAAGATAGAATCACTAAAACTACCTTTATTTTTTTGCACAATAAACAATTTTTTTATATACTTGAAACAAAATTCTTTGGACGAGATAATTTCTACGCCACTTTTCAAAAAGTCGACTGACTGAGGTTGGCACTTGGTAAAAATGTTGCTAAAAGGTTGTACATGTCCGTATGTCATTTTGCAAACATTTCTTTATGACTCCAGTTTTATAAATGTCCCACATGGGCTCTTGTGCCATACAGTAAATTTGCCATGTCTTTCTAGGTTTCCTGCAATATATTTAGAACCCTCCCGCCAAGCGACAGCAACGAGTTTGATCCAGAGGAAGATGAGCCAACCCTCGAAGCATCGTGGCCACATTTACAGGTATGCACTAATTGCTTGGGGCTGTGTGTACAAGGGTAAATATGAAGCAATTTGTGGCAGAGTGCACCATTGGGAACAACTAAAAAGTCCCATTTATTTTAAATGGTGCTTTTAACACCTTGGGGGAAATTAACTAAAGAACGAAAGTGGAGAGGACTTCTCCAGTTAGATCACGTCTCCAGTTCCTGTGTTGTTCTGTGTAACAGAAAACAAATGGAGTGCCCAACAGTGATCACTGTAATTTTCAGTGTTGGCAAAAGTGGTTAAAAAGGGTAGCTTTTAATACAACTTTTGGCAGAATTTCAAATTACAGTGTTACGCTATTGGGCACTCAATTTGTTTTCTGTTACTTGTTCACACCATTTGGGACAGTGATTATAGAGCAGTGGGTCTCAACCCGTGCCCTCAGTGGCTACTAACAGGCCAGGATTTGAGAATTTCCTTTTAAGAGCACAGGTGAGTTAATCAATATGACTGAGCCTCTGATCAACGCACTTGTGTTCTAGCAGGGAAATTCCTAAGTCCTGGCCTGTTAGTGGCCACTGAGGGCACGGGTTGAGAACATCTGTTATAGAGCGAGCAGCCATACATTGCCCAGCAGTGATATCCAGATACTGGGCCTGGGGGCAGTTATTCACACAGATTTTAAGTTGGGACTACTGTAAGTTATTTCCCAACCAATAATTTTATTAGTAAACACCTTATGAGTGTTTGGTCCTACAATCTATCTGTGTTGACCTGCACAGGGGCCTCTCCCCCTGTTCTTCTCCTTTTTTCTTTTCTACAATGTTATTCTGTGGAGCCGATGCACTAAGATTTCTCAAGTTGATTTTAGCATGTAGGTTCCATAGTATAACACAGGAATTGGAGAAGTGATCTCACTGGAGAAGTTCTCTCCCGTGTTTAACCTCTTTATCACTGCTTAGTTCATAGCCACCCTTGAATGCTAGTGAGGTCTCCAATACAATGTGAAGCAACATGTTGGAGACGTTTCTTGCATTCAAGGATTTATAAACCTAATACAAATTAATAGTAATGTGTATTTCTTCCCAGTGGTGCAGTTTGGTCAAAATTGTAACACACTTGGTTTTATGCAAATGCCTCTGCACACGTTAAAGGAGTAGAAACTTTATTCAGCTAAGAATAGTGTCAATTTGTCCTAAAGGGGAGTTTTATTTTTATTTATTTTAATTCATTCATTCATTAATTGTTTTTTATGACTCACTGGGAGAGAGCGTGAGATGTTTACTACAGCTCTCAATGGGATCAGCACCACATGGCGTAGCCAATAGAGAATTGCAGATTAACCTTTTGAGTGCCAGAGGGGTATGCAACTCATTGCTTTGCAATTCGTTGTTTACCCCTCTGGCAATCAAAGGATTATTGTACAAAAATGAGTTTATACTATAATAAGAATTAAAGCGGAAATAACACCGCTAAGAAACTTTGTTTGTAATAATTCCCTATCTGGCGAGTAGCTGCTTAGTAGCGCTAGTCACCAGAATTATTACCTGGTTATGGAGAAATATGCATTCATCCTCGGCTGACAGGCAGGACGGAGCGCTGACATCTTGCCCTAGTGACGTCCACGTGCCTGCGCTGTCAGTCCCAGACGGCTGTAGGAGACGTTGCTAGGAGCCATTCGGCTCCGGAAGGGACTGACAGAGCAGGCGCGCGGACGTCACTAGGGCAAGATGTCCGCGCTCCGTCCTGCCTGTCAGCTGAGGATCACTTCAAATTTCTCCATGAAAAGGTAATAATTCTGACGACTAGCGCTACTAAGCAGCTAGTTGCCAGATAGGGAATTATTGCAAACAAAGTTTCTTAGAGGTGGTAGTTCCGCTTTAAATGAAAAATATGCCAAGTAGTTGGGAGTATACTTGTTTTATTCAGCAATAAAAATTAGGGGAGAAAAAACCTTTGTATTTTTTTATTTTTTTTCCCTCCCCTCCATTAAAAAGTGTTAACAGCGCTGTTATATCTCAGGGCATATAAAATTGAATTCTTCGCAGTTTCATTAAAGCCATTTCAGGAGCCAGTTCAGTGCAGTGCACACATGGCAATAATGTTCATTCAAGTTTCTCATTTAAAGCCTCTTAACTGCACAGTAAAAATAGACCTGCAGCCACCGCTCCCGCCAGTATCTGATTATACTGTTGAAATTCAGCAGAAACTAGTGGAGGCACTAGATGATGAATAATGTGTCTAATGTGGAATTAGGAAACGATGTCCTGCAGCCTTTACTCCTCTGGGCATCCGACAAATCCATCTCGAAATGGCAAAGCGATCTGTATAATGGAGTTGGTGCTGACACCTGTATATCTCCCAAACAATACACCTTTAAAGGGATAGTAATACTTTAATATAGGGATTAGTAATACTTAAGTCCTATTAAAAATAAGTGTATTGTCCCCAGTGTAAGGTTTGAGAGATAATCGCTCCTAAAGTTCCCCCCTCCTTCCCCAAAGTCAGCGTTCTAGCTGACTGCAGGGAAATCCATTCTTAGATCATCAGGCGGCTCTGCAGCAGAGCCGAGATCACGTTAATAAAAAAAATCTTTCACTAAAACGGTCTTCTACCATTTCAGACCATTTCAGTGAAAGTTTTCTTTTATATTAACGCGATCACGGCTGTGCTGGAGAGCCGCCTGAAAGTCGTACGACTTGCTTCCTTGCAGTCAGCTAGATGCTGACTTTGGGGAAGGGGGAGGGAGAGGGCAACTTTAGGAGCGATTATCTCTCATACCATAAATGTTTGAGAGATGACACTGGGGGCAATAAATTTATTTTTAATAGGACTTTAATATGGGGTTTAGTAATATTTAAGTATTACTATGCCTTTAAGGAGACAAATATAAAAAGCCAGTATATCTAATATATATATTTTTATTATAGGTAAGAAAACAGTAATAAAGCATAATATATCCAGACAGTACAGATATGATACAGTAATTAAATATTGCACTTTTGTCTCAATATATGGGCATAGTTAAATATAAACATTCCTCTGAAACATGAAATATTTAAAATATGTGATTTAGACACTTGCATCATAATTTTAAAATCTCTGTTACACAAATGTTGACCCTCCGGCCAGAAGGAATCCCTTCACTTGCAATAATTTTCATTCAAGTTTTTCTTTTAAAGCTTCTTAACTGCACAGTAAAAATAGACCTGCAGCTACCGCTACCGCCAGTATCTGATTATACCGTTGGAAGCAATTTGTTTGGCTTCTGCCTTAATTTTAAACAGTATGACCCTCATTCAGTATCTTGAAGTAGTCTTGACAAGAAGAAAAATTGTAGGCACTCACGCAGAGTAAAGCGAAAAGGCAAACCTGTTTGTTTGGATTAACGCTGGGCATCATCATGGGCTTCTCTTTTCTTTTATGAATACAGCTTTTGTTTACTGACTTGACAATACCTTTTACTGTTCAGTTGTGCACCTGCTGTCATATTCTGAATGTAAGTGTTTCACTCCCAGTTGCAAGTACTAGTTTTTATGTTGAACTTGTTAACCTGTATAAGGTTCTAATATGCAAGCTCACTACTTCTGGCACTCAGACTGTTGGAACCAGCAGCTCTAGTCATCGCCAAGCAGCCAACTGATGAGTTGTAACCCCCAGCAGCTGGAGGGTCAACGGTCTACCTCTGTGCTAAGAGTTTGGGGCTTACACTGTCAGAGTTTAGCTCTACTCCTAGACTTGTCATAAAAATGCTAAGTTTTGCAATCCGTTGCAAACATTTGACACCTAATATTAAACACCTTTGCCTTATCTGGATAGAATATCCTAATGGTCACTGAATTAATTCTGTGTGGATTGGGTCTCCATAAATAATCTTTCTCTGTGGTCCAATACAGGTTACTGGTAACTTTGGGTAGGCAGTCCACCCCTTTAAGTAGGCAGGAACAGTTCTAGTTTTCCTTTGGAGTTCCTATTGCACACTCCTGCACTCATTTGGCTTATCTGTATGTCTTTTGGGTGTTTTGGAGCAGGTTTCTGTGGCAACTTAACCCTTTAGCTGCTGGTTTAGCATCTTTTGGGGGGTTGTTGGCACTTTCCCTACTGGGTTCAGTGTTTATTGGGCCTAGTGACATGTTTTAGTAATGTTTCGTGCACATTTACTTCTCGGCTACAACGTTTCAAAATTGTGTTCCCTAGACGCCATTGCTCCATTCACGTCTGTGGGACTGTACAGTTTGGGACATATCTCTGCAACCACTCATCGTATCGACTTCAGAGATGGCTCATTTTGTTTGTCTGCCCTTGCTCTATTATCCGGTTAACGTTTGGTGTGTGTTGGGGGGCTCAGTGGGCTTTGGGCTCTATTGGGGTACTTTTTCTGGGAAAACTACATTTCCATGAGCGCTTGCTCCGCGCGCACGTTTCTGATTGGCTCCCGCCACGGCAGCCATTTTGTGCTTTTCCTGAACGAGTATCCTGCACAGGGCTTGAACTCTCCTTCTCTCCTCTGCAGATTAACCCTTTGCCTGCCAGATGAGGTGCATTTTAGAGATTTCTGGGGTGCACCAATAATCTTACACACTGTATTTGGGTGATTCCTTATACTGTAAATCTTTTGACACTGTGAGAATGTCTAATCCGTTAGAGCTTGGGGCCAGGCCTAAGACTAAGGACACTGGGGTCTCTGTGTCCCCTATTGCACAATGCTCCTCATGTCATTCAGGGTTCCCTAGAGAATTCTCAGGTCATTTATGCCCAGCATATTCTGCTGTCCCTGCTTCTCCCCCACGGACCTCCAGCCATGCATTAGAGCCAGTCTGGGTGCAAGAGTTTAAGGCTGCTACTAGAAACCTCCGGTCTACATTGCAACTCTCTCCATCGCAGTTACAGGGGGGGGGTCTTCCACTCCTGGCAGACCCCTACTTCCGCCAGATCTTCCCTGCCGAAACCACACAGAGTACCTGACATATCGGATTCCTCTGAGGAGGAACTGTTGGTGGATTCGGACATTGAGGAATGTTCTGCTGTGGGCTCCTCTGTTTTTTTGGGGACCCCTTTTAGGCTGATCCTCATCCCTCAGCTGAGGGCCTGATCAGGCCTGTCTTAACCATCCTAAGCATTCCCTTGGTTCAAGAGGTTTCTTCGGATCCCTTTGATGTATTTCAGGAACCTAAGAGGCCCCATGCTTGTTTTCCACCTAACCCTACTCTTGACCGCCTTGTGTCTAATGAGTGGAAGTCTCTGGACAGGCAATCTTCTGTTTCCAAGAAATTTGCCAAGCTTTACGCATTCTCTGAGGTGGTGCTTGCTCAGTGGGTTCATCCCCCCAAAGTGGATGCACCTGTCTCCAGGCTATCTAAGTCCACTGCCTTGCCAGTTGCTGATGCGTCCGCTCTGAAGGACTGGACTGACAAGAAACTTGAGGTCTCCCTCAAGTCCATTTTTGCTACCACTGGTACTGCCATGCCTCCAGTGTTTGCTGTGGCATGGGTGAATCGGACCATTGCGGTCCGGACTGAAGAGCTCACCCTGGCTGTGCATCAGGGTGCTTCTGCTTCTGATATGTTGCGGAGGCCCAGCACTGTTTCTGCTGCCTTGTTTGATGCCATCCGTTTGCTGGCAAGGGTCTCCACCATGTCTGTGGTTGCCAGACGAGCTCTCTGGCTCAAGATCTGGTCTGCTGACACTGCTTCCAAGCAAGCTTTGCTGTCGTTGCTTTTTCAAGGCATCTCCTTATTAGGGCCAGATCTTAAGGATCTGATTAGTGAGGCCACAGGGGGCAAGAGTGCCCTTCTGCCTATGGTCAACAGGAAGAAGACTCCTATCAAGCATAATCAGCTTTTTCGTCCCTTCCAGACTGATACACGTCAGGCAAACCAGACTGTTCTCTCAGCTCTGTGTTACTCCTCCAAGCCCAAACAACAATGGAAGCCCAAGGTCTACTCCAAGCCTAAGGCTTCCAAACCGCCTTTGGCTTGACTCACCAAACCCAGGTCCCCACTCGGCTGTGGGTGGCTGTCTGCGTCACTTCCACAGCGTCTGGGAGGATTAAGTGGCGGACCCGTGTGTTTTGCAGGTGGTGGCAGAAGGGTACAGGATCCCTTTCACCTCTCTTCCTCCTTTTCGGTTTTCCCCTCTCATACACCCCAGGACATAGAGAAGCGCCGTCTGACGGCACTTTCCAGGTTCTTCTGGACAGGGATGTTCTGGAACCTGTTCCAGTTCAGGACACAGGTAACCCCTTTGTGGTCTCCAAGAAGGATTCCTGCTGTCGTCCCATTTTGGACCTGAAGGTTCTAAATGCCTTTTTGATCAAGACTTTTAGATCAAGGACGGTGACTGCTGCTGTGTCCCCGGGGGAATGCCTTGCCACTCTGGATCTTCAGGATGTGTAACTATACATCGCCATTTATCCAGAGAGTCGGCAGTATCTCAGATTTGCCCTTTGGTCTGACTACAGCTCTTCAAGTCTTCAATTATGTCCTGGGAGCCTTAGTATCCATCCTCCATCGGGACGGCATCAGAGTCACTCCATACATGGACAATCTGCTTCTGAAAGCCCCTTTTGCGGAACTTCATCAGCAGGTTCAGGCCTGCATTCATGCTGTCACCCATCACGGGTGGATCCTCAACATTGACAAGTCGGATCTTGTCCTATCCCTGCGCCTGGTCTTCTTGGGCCTTCTCTTCAACACTCAGCAGAGCATGGTGTTTCTCACTGTCAAGGTTGCTCACCACATCTCCCACAGGGTTTCTGCTGTTCTGGCTCACGATCCAGTTTCAGCCAAGAAGCTGTTCTGTCTAGTGGGGAAGTTCATCTCCACCATAGAAGCGGTCCTGTTTGCCATGGCTTACATCTGGGAACTCCAGAGGTTTATGATCCAGGTGTGCTGGGGTCAGCCGGACCTTCTGAAGATGTCTGTGTCCCTCCCTCTTCATGTGGAACTGAGTTTGTTGTGGTGGCTTGACCTTTCCAATCTGCTGAAGGGCAAGTCCTTCCTGATGTCCTTCTGGACCATGGTGGTGGCTACTATGCTTAGTGCCCGCAAACCTGTTTCTTCTAAGGCCTACCATCGTGTCTGGTCAACCTCAATCTCGGTGTGCTGACAGGGACCTGTCTCAGGATTTTGATCTTCCTACAGTCCTGGCCTTTCTACAGGATGGTGTGGATAAGGGTCTCAGTTGAGTTCCTTTAAGGTTCAGACTTCTGCTCTCTCTGTTTTCTTTCAGAGGCGCATTGCTAGTCTTCCTAATGTCAAGGTTTTCTTTGAGGGCATTGCTCATACTCGTCCTGTTTTCAAGTCTCCCGCTCCTCAGTGGGATCTTAACTTGGTTTTGGGCGTCCTTCAGCGCCCTCCCTTTGAGTCCTTGGCTACTATTGCATGAGGACGTCGATAATGGCCTTTCTCTTGCCGATCGTGTCAGATCGCCGTGTCGTGGAGTTGCTTTTGTAGGCCACCCTTTTTGGTGTTTCACAAAGATAAGGCGGTGCTTTGCACTTCTCAGGAGTTTCTCCCAAAGGTGGTTTCTGAGTTCTACATTAATCAGGAGATTGTTGTGCCTTCTTTCTGCCCTGACCCTAACTCTGACAAGGAGAGGGATCTCCACTTGTTAGATGTGGTGCATTGTCTCAAGTTTTATGTACATTGCACTGAGTCCATTCGACAGTCTAACATTCTGTCTGTCATTCCTGAGGGCCCCAGGGCAGGGAGACCCGCATCCAAAGTGACCATTGCGTCTTGGATTACGTCCACTATTCATAAGGCTTGCGAGCTAAGGAAGAAGCCTGTTACCTTTCGAGTCACGGCTCATTCCACAAGATCCATTGAGGCTTCTTGAGCTTACAAGAATCAGGCCTCCGCTGATCAGTTGGGCAAGGCTGTGTACACCTTTTCAAAGCACTCCTGTGTTGTTGTGCTGGCATCGACTGACGACAGCTGTGGGGGAGAGATCCTGGAGGCAGTCTTGCCTGTCTAGGATGATCTTCGGTACTTTGATGCCTCCTTCACTTTTGAGCCCTTTTGGCTCTAGTTCAGTGTGATGTGTGACAATTCCTGGGGTGTTGTTACCCCTGTTCAGTGTCTGTTGACACTTCATTTGTTTTTGTTGGGCTTTCTCTGATCTGATGGTTCATATATGCTCTGGTGACTTTGGGGGTCCTGCGCTTGGTCCTTGTCTTACTTCCCACCTCTGGGAAACTCCGTGGTTGGACATCACAAAGTTACCAGTAACCTGTATTGAACAACACAGAAAAGAGGATTTTAGTCTTGCCTGTTAAATCATTTTCTCTTAGTCTACACAGGTTACTGGTCTCCCACCCTGTCAAGGGACCATGCTTGGCTCTGCTGTGGCAGACTGTGGGGATCCTTCGGGGTCATGCTCACAGGAATCTTATTTCCCTTCTGTCTAGTCAATAGTGTCTCAAATCTTACTGGAGCTGATTGGTTAACTGCAGCCAAGGAGAAGGAAGGTAGGCTCCACCCCCTGCATACAATTCTGGAATTGTTCCTGCCTTCAATTAAAGGGGCAGATCGCCTACCCAAAGTTACCAGTAACCTGTATGGACTAAGAGAAAAGGATGTAACAGGTAAGACTAAAATCCTCTTTTAATGCTGGATAGCATGTCCATGAAGGCAGACCTGATTGTTTGCTGCAGGACTCAAACTTTCCATTCACTGAAGGCGTCCAATAAGACTTTAGTGGAAGGATTTAGAATATTTGCGTCCTGCAGCAAAGAATATCGGCCTTCCTGTGCATGATGACCAACGTTCTTTAGCCCTTTGAGTGCGAGAGTGGTATCTAATGGATTGCAACGCAATTAATTTAATACCTTTCTGGCACACTCAGGGTTAAAGGAGTAGTAAACCTTTTTTAAGTTTATGAGAACCTAAATGTTTAGGGCTTTTCCTGCTGAGTAAAACAAGGGCACTCCCACTGCAGTCAGTTGTTTTACTCAAAATTTATAACATCCTATATTATAATTAGCTAGGGATCTTTGTCAGAAGCCATCATGTGCAGTAGAAACTGCAGTGCACGCTGCAGTCATGAGTAGTACCGACTGCCCGAACAGGCCGCGGTTGATACGGAGCGGGGTTCTCTGAATTCAGACGGAGTCCTTTCTGAGCACCATCGGGACTGCTTGGTCCCGAGAAGGTGCGCATAGAGGACTATGGTTTGATTTCGGAGAGCCCCGCTCTGTATCAGCTGTGGCGCGTCCAGGCAGTCAGTACTGCTCATGACTGTAGTACCGCCAGTGTTGGCCTGTGTACACGGGCTTTAAAATTGGTTTCAGATGATCTGGAAGTAAATATACTGTGTGTTTACTTCCTGTTAGTTCTGAGAGGAAGTCACTCAGCAGTTTCTATCGCATACTAGGGAGAACGATTTGTCACGATTTTCCTCTCAAATACAATGTAACAGAATAACTAATTGAAATTTGACCACTAGAGGTCACTGTTACTGAAAAAAAACCAAAACACTGGTTTAAATTGTAATAACTCTGGTGATATGCATCTCTCAGCATTGGGGGTACACTTGTTTTACTCATCAGGAAAAGCCATTATATATTTTTTTTTTCTTTTTCAAAAACAAAATGTTTACTGCTCCTTTGACCCTCTAAGTGGCAGAAGGGTTCCCAACAAATTTCTTTGTGTTGTGCACCCCTCAGGCACTCAACGGGATAAAACATATTGTGCAAGGAATTGGGAGTACAGTGCCAGAATCACCGCCAACACACAGGTTAATTTCTCAAAAAAAATGTCTAGTTCAACCTATAGGTAGGTTTAGTTCATTTTAAATCAAATTCAAATCTGTCTTAAGGTGGCAGGTCCACTTTAAAGAATAGTTTGAGAGCCAATCCACACAGAAATAATGAATCATTAACCCTTTGAGTACCAGAGGGGCACGCAATGCATTGTTTTGTGTACCCCTCTGGCACTCAGGAGGGTAAGATTTTCCCTCCAGAATAAGGAGAGTTGGAGGTTATCAAAGGTGGCGGTGGTGGTGATCCTGGAAACCAGTTGACCAATTATGTTCCTGGTTCCCAACAGGCTTGTCATGGTACCAAAACTGTGTCACACCTTTTAGTAAATTATACTGATTTTGATGTATAAGCACTTCACAGAAATGTACCATTTAAACTATAAGTGTTAAAACTTAGAGATAGTAACACTTAATATCCAAAATATATAAATTGTAGGGTTTATCCTCATGAGTAAAACAAGGGTACTCCTAGTGCTGAGAAGTGTTTTACTCAGCAGTTATTCCAGCTCAAATGTGATTTTTTTTTTTTGTTAGGTGAACTATCACAATGGCCAGGAATTTTAAGGTGGCAGTGTTGCTACACCATCTTATGGAGGTTTGTGGTCAACTGACTAGAGCTGTCCTTAGGATGACGTAGAAACAATCCAATGTAATATTTCAAGCTATTGAGATATTGCGCTTAAAAACATAAAAAATAAAAAAAATTCAAGTTTGAGCTGCAAGAACTATTGAATAAAGCATCTCTCATTACTGGGGTACCCTTGTTTCACTCATGAGAATAACCCCTAATATATATATATATATATATATATATATATATATATATATATATATATATATATATATATATAGTCTCGTTATAAAACAGGTTGGGAACCACTGGATTAGGTGCTGAAGCAGAGCTAAACAACACTGTTCCTCAAGGGCTACCAACCGTGCATGTTTTTAAGATAAGTCATCTAGGACACAAGCGGCCTAATTAGTGAATGAGCCACTTAATAGTCCACGTGTGTTCTGGCTGGAATATATGATGAAAAACGTGCACTGTTGGTAGCTCTTCAGGGCCGTGGTTGGTTACCTTCTGTGCTAAAGAGATCTACAGTGCACTAAAGTCATATGTGAGAGATGTCTCTAGCATACAAGAGATTATACAAGGTTTCTGTATCAGGAGGAGCTGCTGGAAGTTCTGTATCTGTACAGAGGGGTTTGTGTATGTTTTGTAAAAAGAAGTGTTTCACTGTCGTCCAATACAGGTCACTGGTACACTGGGAGACGATCCGCCCCTTTAATAGGCAGGAACATTCATTCAAATGTATGCAGGGGGTGGAGCCTCCCCTCCTACTTAAGCTGCCTTCAGGCCAGAGCCAAGCTAGATTGATTTGTTCCTGTGTGCTGTGCACACCAGGTGCAGAACATATCTCATTCAACTTTAGTTTTTTATTGTTTTCTTTCAAATATGGAATACCACAATTAGGCGGGTGACCGTGGCTGTGAATTGCCCTCTCCAAAGTGGCTAGTGCAGCTTCCAGGGATTTTCTGGTGGACCTTATGCCCTGAAGAGGGAACAGCTTGAGTCAAGCAGCTTCCCTGCTGGGGGGATTTTCCTCTGGTTAATCTCCTTTTAACATGGTTACCTGAAGACAGAAGTCCTGCAGAAAGGTGAGCCACCCTTTGAGTGCTGAAGGTCCACTTGTCCCCACAGTGTCCCTTCTCTGGGCTTGTATTTGGGAGTTTGCTTTCTGCACTTCAGCACTCATAGGGTGTTTTTATTCATATTGCTTGTAATTATGCAATGTTTGTGGTATTCCCTGGGTTTTGGAGCATTGGGTCCTTATTCTCTCATGTTTTCCATTGTCAAAAGTGTGTTTGGTGTACTTTTTACTTTTAGTATACTTTATTAATATTTAGTGTTCCGCGCCTTTAAGCACGCTTTTTCCCGCATAGACGCCATTGCTCCTTTACTCTCTATGGGATTTCACAGTGTGGGACGTTTCTCTGGAACCGCTTGTCACAGCATCTTCAGAGAGGGCTCATTTTGTTGGTCTTCCCCTGCTCTATCATCCGGTGGCAGATTCAGTGTGTTGGAGGTTTGGGGGGGGGCTTCGGGCACTGTTTAGGGGTACTTCTGAGGAAAACTACGTTTCCCATGAGCGCCCGTTTCGCGCTCGTTTTCTGATTGGCTCCCGTCGCGGCAGCCATTTTGTGGTGTTTTTCTCAGCGAGTATACTACGCAGGGACCGAGCCTTCTCTCCTCTCAGCAGATTAACCCTTCGCTGGCCAGATAAGTCCGATTTTAGGCATTTCTGGGGTGAAACTTTAATCTTTAACACTTTTACTGGGTGGTTTTATTAGGTGGTGTATATCTGACGCTGTGAGCATGTCTACTCCACTGGAGTCAGGGGCTAGACCCAAGACCAAAGAGGCTGGGGTGACCATTTCCCCCATTGCGTTTTGCTCCTCTTGTCACTCTGGGCTGCCTAGAGAATTTTCAGGTCATTTATGCCCACAATGTGCAGAAAGTCAGGATAGCAACCCTAGGCTTCCCAGCCATGCTATTGAGCCAACTTGGGTAAAAGAGTTTAAAGCTGCCACTAGGGATCTCAGATCCACTCTTCAACTCTTTCCCTCTCAGGTTCAGGGGGCTCTGCAAGTCTGGCAGACCCCCTCCTCAATCAGGACCTCCCTGCCTAAGCCACAGGGGGCTCCTGATGTCTGATTCTTCTGAAGAAGAACTTTTGCAAGATTCTGATGCTGAGGAAGGCACTGTTATTGAATCTAATAGGTCCATTGGTGACCCTTATGAATGTGACCCTGAAGTTTCGGCTGAGGGTTTGATCAGAGCTGTACTTACTACGCTCAACCTTCCTTTGACTCAGGAATCTACTCATGATCCTACTGATGTTTTCCAAAAACCATCAAAGGCCGTGGTTTGTTTTCCTACTAACCCTACCCTTGCCCGTTTGGTCTCAGACGCATGGAAGAACCCTGAAAAATCCTCTTCTGTGTCCAAGAAGTTTGCTAAACTTTATCCTTTTCCTGAGACTGAACTAGCAAAATGGGTTCATCCTCCTAAAGTGGATGCTCCTATTTCTAGGTTATCCAAATCTACTGCCTTAGCTGTGTCTGATGCTTCGACCCTGTAGGATTGGACGGACAAAAAGTTAGAGATTTGCCTTAAATCCATTTTTGCCTCTGTTGGCACTGCCATGCGTCCAACTTTTGCAGTGGCGTGGGTTAATAGGGCCATTGCGGCCTGGACTGAGCAATTGGCTGAGGCGGTTCGCCAGGATGCTCCAGTGTCTGAGCAGTTGCAGCTTCTTGCTAATATGTTAGAAGCTCAAAATTATGTTGCTGATGCTGCTCTTGATGCTGTGCGCATGATGGCGAGGGCCTCTACCTCCTCCATAGTAGCTAGACGTGCTCTTTGGTTGAAGATTTGGTCTGCTGACACTGCATCTAAGAAAGCCTTGCTTTCTTTGCCCTTTCAGGGGTCCTTACTGTTTGGATCTGAACTTAAGGAGATGATTAGTGAGGCCACTGGTGGCAAAAGTACTCTTCTGCCATCGGTGTTCAAGAAAAAGTTTCCAGCCAAACGCAATTGGTCCTTTCGTTCTTTCCAAACTGAGACACGCTCCACGCCCCAGACAGGTCCGTCTTCCACGCGCTCCTCCTCCAAGCCCAAGCAGTCCTGGAAGCCCAAAGTTGCCCCTAAGGCCAAGACCTCCAAGACTGCTTCGGCATGACTCGCCGAACCCGGGTCCGCATCCGGCTGTAGGTGGACGTCTCCACATCTTTCGCCGGGTTTGGGAGGAGTCTGTGGCGGACCCTTGGGTTGTTCGGGTGGTATCAGAGGGTTACAGGATCCCTTTCTCTTCCCTTCCTCCTTTTCGGTTCCATTTTACTCGTCCTTCTCAGGAGCCTACAAAACGACGTCTGTTCGACGCTATTCAGGATCTTTTGGACAAAGAGGTCCTGGAATTGGTTCCACCAGAAGACACAGGTTCAGGATTCTATTCCAACCTGTTCGTTGTGGCCAAAAAGGACGGAGGTGCTCGTCCTATATTGGATCTCAAGGATCTCAATTCCTTTGTTGTGAGTTCCCACTTTCGTCAGGAATCTCTGCATTCAGTGATAGCAGCAATGTCTCCAGGGGAGTTCCTTGCCTCCCTGGACCTTCAGGATGCATACCTTCACATCCCTATTCATCCAGAGAGCAGACGGTATCTCAGATTTGCCTGTCACAAAGGCCACTTTCAGTTTTCAGCTCTTCCCTTTGGTCTGACTTCAGCTCCTCAGGTCTTTCAGAGGGCATTGGGAGCTTTGATTGCTGTGCTTCATCGAGATGGAGTCAGGGTGACTCCTTACATGGACGATCTGCTCCTGAAAGCCTCATTTCGGAGATCCTTCACCAGCAGCTGCAGTTGTGCATACAGACACTCAATCGCCACGGCTGGATTGTGAATCTGGACAAGTCAGACTTGGTCCCATCTCAACGGCTCCTCTTCCTGGGTTTCCTGTTCGACACTCAGCAGTGCATGGTGTTTTTGCCGGAGGAAGTGGCTCATCAGATTGCTGTCCGGGTGGCCAGGATCCTGGAAATGGACAGGGTTCCAGTACCAAAGTTGTCTTCTCTGGTGGGGAAGTTCATTTCCACGATAGAGGCGGTGCCTTTTGCCATGGCACACACCAGGGAACTTCAGAGGTTTGTGATTCAGACTTGCAGATCTCATCCAGATCACCAGCATCTCTCTGTATCGTTGCCCCCTCATGTAGAGCTGAGCCTGGAGTGGTGGTTGGACCTGTCTCATCTCCTGAAAGGGAGATCCTTTCGGGTTCCCTATTGGACCACAGTCACAACGGATGCCAGCCTCCGGGGTTGGGGGGCAGTGTTGGGTCGTTTCAGTGCTCAGGGGAAATGAGGTCTGGAAGAATCTCTTCTCTCCATCAATGTTCTGGAACTTCGTGTCATCTTTCTTGCCCTGAGGCACTGGGAATCTCAGCTGGAAGGTTGTCCAGTCAGAGTGGAGTCCGACAACGCCACAGCAGTGGCCTACATCAACAGACAAGGCGGCACGAAAAGCCTCACCGCCTGGTTAGAGGTCAAGGCCATTTTGTCTTGGGCAGAAGCTCATGTGCCCGTCATCTCAGCGGTTCACATTCCAGAAGTAGACAACGTCATGGCAGACTTTCTCAGTCGTCATACAGTCGACAGCGGAGAATGGGCACTTCATCCAGAGGTGTTTCACCTTCTAACCCAGATGTGGGGGGTACCTGTAGTGGATCTGATGGCTACCAGACACAACAGGAAGGTGCCAGTGTTTTGCTCCCGGTGGAGGGACCCTCTTGCTCTGGCAGTGGATGCCTTGTCAATCCCTTGGACGTTTCCTCTGGCTTACATCTTCCCTCCTCTTCCTCTGTTGATCCGAGTCATCCAGAAGCTGAAGGTGGAGCGTTGTCCTGTCATCCTGATCACTCCAAATTGGCCTCGTCAGTCCTGGTATCCGGAACTGCTAGCCATGTCTGTGATGGATCCTGTCCCGCTTCCTGCACGTCCAGATCTACTTCTTCAGGGATATCTGTGGAAGGAGGATGTTCAGCATCTCCATTTGATGGCTTGGAGGTTGAATCCTCAATTCTAAAGAAGAAAGGGTTTTCCTCTTCAGTGGTGTCTACGATGCTTAGAGCTCGCAAACCTGTGTCTTCCAAGATCTATCATCGCATATGGTCCACCTTTGTAGCATGGTGTACTGCTAAGGATCTGTCTCTAGATTTCCATCTTCCCACAGTCCTAGCCTTTTTACAGGATGGGGTTGAGAAGGGACTCAGCCTGAGTTCTCTCAAGGTTCAGACTTCAGCTCTGTCTGTGTTTTTCCAGGAAAGGATTGCTATTCTTCCTGATGTTAAGGTTTTCTTCCAGGGTGTGGCTCATGTTCGGCCTGCCTTCAAGAGTCCTGCTCCCCAGTGGGACCTCAATTTGGTGCTGGGGGTTGTCCAGAGACCCCCGTTTGAATCCTTGGCTTCTATTCCTTTGAATCCTTGGCTTCTATTCCTTTGAATCCTTGGCTTCTATTCCTTTGAATCCTTGGCTTCTATTCCTTTGAATCCTTGGCTTCTATTCCTTTGAATCCTTGGCTTCTATTCCTTTGAATCCTTGGCTTCTATTCCTTTGAATCCTTGGCTTCTATTCCTTTGAATCCTTGGCTTCTATTCCTTTGAATCCTTGGCTTCTATTCCTTTGCGTCTCTTGACCTGGAAAATGGCCTTTCTTTTGGCTATTGTCTCAGTTCGCCGGGTAGCAGAGTTACAAGCTCTGTCTTGTAAACCTCCTTACTTGGTGTTTCACAAAGATAAGGCAGTGCTTCGCACTTCCAAGGAGTTTTTACCCAAGGTTGTCTCCGAATTTCACATCAATCAGGAGATTGTGGTTCCCTCTTTCTGCCCTAACCCTTCCTCTGACAAGGAAAGAGATCTCCATTTGTTGGATGTTGTGCGTTGTCTTAAATTTTATGTTCATCGCACTGAGTCTATCAGGAAGTCTGACTCCTTGTTCGTCATTCCTGAGGGGCCTAGGGCAGGGAGACCGGCATCCAAGGTAACTATTGCCTCTTGGATTAAATCTACCATCCGTGAAGCCTACAAATTGCGGAATAAGCATGTTCCCTTCAGGGTTACTGCTCATTCCACCAGATCAGTTGGGGCCTCTTGGGCCTATAAGAATCAGGCATCTGCTGATCAGCTGTGCAAAGCAGCCACTTGGTCTTCTGTGCACACCTTCTCGAAGCACTACCATGTTGATGTACTGGCCTCGGCTGATGCCAGCTTTGGGAGGAAGGTCCTGGAGGCAGTTTTGCCTGTTTAGGACTTCTACTCTGTGATTCCTAGTGCTTCCTTACTGTTGAGCCCAGTTGGCTCTAGTTCAGTGTGCTGTGTTAGTTCGGGGGTTTATATTTTTCCCCCCTGGTTGGTGTCCGTTGACACTTCTGTTACTGGGCTATATGATTAACTGGTTCATAGCAGTTCTAGTGACTTGCGCCTTACGCCTGGTCCTTGCCTTACTTCCCGCCTCTGGGACAGCTCAATGTTTGTACATCCCAGTGTACCAGTGACCTGTATTGGACGACAGTGAAAATAGGATTTTAGTCTTACCTGTTAAATCCTTTTCACTTAGTCCATACAGGTCACTGGTCTCCCACCCTGTCAAGGGACCATGCTTGGCTCTCCTGTGGCATTCAGTGGGAGACCTTCGGGGCATGCTCACAGGAGTCTTCCTTTTCCTTCTTACCTCTGGTCAGTTTAAGTGTCTCAAATCAATCTAGCTTGGCTCTGGCCTGAAGGCAGCTTAAGTAGGAGGGGAGGCTCCACCCCCTGCATACATTTGAATGAATGTTCCTGCCTGTTAAAGGGGCGGATCGCCTCCCAGTGTACCAGTGACCTGTATGGACTAAGTGAAAAGGATTTAACAGGCAAGACTAAAATCCTATTTTAGTAAGGCAGAGAAAAGGGTGGAAGTGGTTTGCTTTAGAGCTGTACCATTTTATTAATACTTCTTGTTTGCTGACAGTAAATATTTTTAATGAATAAATATATAGCATAGTATTTAATTCTTGCAGGTTAAAACAAGGGTTCACCCATCTTTCAGTAAAAAGTTAATCCAGCTGAAACTTTTTTTTTTCTTTTTTACCTATTGTGTAACCCTCTGGTACTCAAAAGGGTTAATAAGCTGCAAATAATCTGGAGAGCCATACTCTCTGACTCAAGCTCTCCCATTGAATTTATTATAAATAAAAATAAAATGCCTTCTGGACACCAGTTTGCACTGTTGATTAAAAAAAGAATAAATAGAAAAACATGTAATAATAAAGTCTGAGGACTAATGTTGAATGAAAAATCTGCCAGACATTTGGAACGCACCCTTTTTTAAAGGGATAGTAACACTTAATATGTAAAACATATTCTGATTTATGGTCTGCTGACCAGAGGCGTCCATAGGATGGTGCAGCAACAGCGCCACTTTAAAGCCTCAGGCCATTGAGATATTGCATCTAAAAAAAATGTCAGGTTTGACCTTCGATAAAACCTTTCATCTGGTGGCGAGTACCCTTGTTTTACTCAGGAGGATAAACTCTACAATGTTTATGTTTTTACATATTAAGTGTTACAATCCCTTTAACTGTACAGGAAAGCCCCATCACTTATCCATTATAATAATTCTCTAATGTATGTTTGTCCGAAGCTGTCATGCGCTGTACAGATGGCTGAGCGAGGTGCAGTCATTCACAGTAGACACTGCCCTCGCCACGGCTGATAACAGAGCGGGACTTTACGAATTCAGACCGTAGTCCTCTCTGCGCACATTCGGTTCTCAGAGAGGACTACGGTCTGAATTCGGAACGCCCCTCTCTGTTATCAGCCGTGGTGCGGGCAGTCTCTGCCACTGGCACTGTGACCCGTGTACACGGGCTGTTCAGCTAGTTTTTCCATAAAAGGTTTACGGCTCCTTTAACCCATAGAATGCTAGAGAGTTCTTGAATACATCTCTCTGACCTGCATTATAGACCTTTCTCAATCAAGGAGTTAAGCAATAAAGTGCTTGAAATACTTCAGCTCTAAGATATAGGGGTCATGTGAGTGCAATTCCTTGGTTTTAATTATTTCTATTGACTAAACATAGAAGGCGGTGGTTTACCCTGAGCTTATTCTGTTCCCGATATATTGCCTCCTACAGTCTTGAAGTGTTTATTGGACAGCTGCATGAAATTCTTCCCTCTGAACCATTATCTCACATACTGTTATTTATTGCCTATTTCTAATGGTTAATAATGCCGCTTTATAGTTTTGTAAATTATCATACTTGAATGAGTTTGAAGAGAAGCTTCTTTAACCCCTTAAGGACCAGCAGTCTAGGGAAGTTACTTTCCCTTAAGGACAGCTTTGATCCTTGCTGACGCGCCGGTACACATGACCTGTTACGCGTACCGGCACGCCACTTTGGGGCCTAAGAGAGATCGCTCCAGTCTTGGAGCGGTCAATTTTAGGCCCCGTTTTTACTTCCAGCGCTCCTGGTAGAGCGCTATAAGTAAAAAGTACGTGACGTGCTATGACCGTCACCGGTCCTTAAGGGTATAAGGACCGTGAAGGTCATAGCACGTCATCTGCTCCTTAAGGGGTTAAAATGTAACTAAAACTATATATATTATATATAAAAATTATTGGATGATTTTGAAAGTGCTTTCACATATGTAATTTGGGCGTTCTTTATTTTCTACTACAGTTTGCAAGATATTTGTCTTTGTCATTTTATGCATGTAGAGCAGTGCTGTCCTCACAGCCTGGTGTAACAGGAAGTGGTAGTTGGGAGGGAGAGTTGAATATTCGTATCTACCAGGAAGTACTGGCTAATTTGCATAAACTGACAAATAAGCTAAATATCAGGTAAACTATAGTTTTTAACCCCTTAGGGACCCTTGACGTACCAGGACCATCAAGGGTAAACTTGCTTGAAAGACCCTTGACGGTCCTGGTACGTCACGTACTTTTTACTTACAGTGCTCTACCGGGAGCGCTGTAAGTAAAAATAGGGCATGAAATAGACCGCTCCAAGATCGGAGCGATCTGTTTCAAGCCCCATAGTGACGCGCCGATACACGTGACAGGTCACGTGTACCGGCGCCTCAAAGTGCCCCTATGCGGTCGTTATGGGACGGAAATGTCCCATAACGTCCGGTCCTTAAGGGGTTAAAGAAAGAATGACTAAGGACGAAGCAGGTTATATTGAAAACTGTTGTAGCAAGCCAGCATTATACAGCATTGGTACCACTTTAACTCTTTTAATAGCCAGAACAGTGTACATGCAGTCCCTGCCTTTGTATATATTTTGACCCCAATATTCCCTATGGAAGTGGATTCAGTTCATTTAAAGGAGCAGTAAACTTTTTTTTATGAAACAATATATATTGCAGGGTGTTGAGTAATAGAAGGGTGCTCCCAGGTGCAATTGTGAAGCAATCCAACTACACCATTGTGGACAAAATAAAATATTAAATTGTGCCTTTAACCACTTGAATGCTAGAGAGGTCTCAAACTTATTGCTTTGCAGTGCATTGGAGACCTAGTATTCAAGGGGTTGAAAGCCCAATTTAAAATAATTTTGCATTTCCAAAAGTGTAGTTGGCTTTCTTCGAGACTATATGCCTTCATCTTGTTGAATTCGGATTTTGATCCTCATGAATCCTTAATGAATAACACTATTGTCGACACGTCTGCAGAAGATAGAAATGTTCGCTATAGGGATTGTTAATCCTTGTTCCCTATCTTGTTTCTTTCAGCTTGTATATGAATTTTTCATACGATTTTTGGAAAGTCAAGAATTTCAACCCAGTATTGCCAAAAAGTACATAGATCAAAAATTTGTATTACAGGTAAGTGCATCTCTATGATTTCTTTGTATATTCATATAGCTCTAGCCTCTCTACAACTGCAAGGAAACCCCAAAACAAAACTGAGAACTGTAATTCTGGAGCAATCCAGCTGCACTGTAGGGACATGCATTACTTCAGTTTAATAAAGTTTAAAATCGTGCATATTAAAAAAAAATGTATGAAAAGATGTCAGTCCCATCTCTTAAACTTGTATAGTTTAAGAGATAAGATTCTAAAGTCCCCCCCCCCTTATATCTCTAAAACTATACAAGTTTAAGGGATGGGACTGACATCTTTTCATTTTTTTATTTTTATTTTTTTTTTTTTTATTATGCACGATTTTAAACTTTATTAAACTGAATGATATCCCTTTAAATGATGCATTAATTCACTTGAATAACAGACTTTCTACTCCTGATTTAAATCAATCAAACTTTTAGCCTCTTTAATACTACAGAGGTATTTTCCAGCAGTCAAAGTTTAAAAGCCCCTCTGGCATGCAAAGGGTTAAATCAGTGGGAGTTTTGGAAAGTCTTATTTGTTCCTTATGGTGCAGTTGGTTTGCTCCATAAATACCACTTCTTTTGAACATAAAGTGCAAGTTAGAGCCTGTAGACAGATTTAAAGGGATAGTAATACTTCGTTTTAACTTTATTTTATTTTGTAGGCATTAAAAAAACATGAAGAATGATATAAGTCTTATCGCTCAAACCTTTATGGTTTAAGAGATATTCACAAGCAAAGTTTCCCCCTCCCGCCCCTTTTACCTAGTGTAAACAATCTCTTCTCAGATGTGGAATGCAGTCCATAGACCAGACAGATAACAGAAGGGGACACTCTTATTCCTATGAAAACAATGAAAGCCCTGCCCCCCTTGACAAGTTTTTCAGGTTTTTCCCTTATCTTAATTGAAGACTGTCCTTCTCTGCAGTCTACCTGGGCACCTCCCTTCTGATCTGGCTGAACAGTGTGACATCAGTAAAAGGGGCGGGAGGGGGATACTTTGTCATTGAATTACTCTGGAACTACAACTCTGACATAATTGAAATAACACTCTCCAAAGTCCAAATACTATGATAATTAATTAGAGCTGTTCTTATTATGAAACATTACTATCCCTTTAACACTTAGAGTGCCAAAGGGGTACACAACAAATTACTTTGCAATGTGTTCCATGCCCCCTCTGACACTCAAAAGATTAATCCTCTGGAAGCAGATCAGCCAATGAAGCTGGGGCTACGCTATGAGCTGTAGATGACTAGCAGAGAGCAGAACCTGGGCTGCAAATCTCACAATTTGGTCTCTTGGGCTGTGTAGTCCCCATAGAGATACTCTGCACTGCACCGGGTTTGAAATAGTCTATAGAGGCTGTAGATGCAACATGTGTATTTTGTGGCAGAGAGCCTCATAATTCTGGTTGTGTTTTTTTACCTCCCAAACAACTGACAGGATCATATACGTCAATAACAGATAAGTGTTTATAATCCAAAGAAATTGTGTTTTTGCACTGCTACAATGTTGAGTAAGGTAATTTTATGCTTTTTTTCAGAGTAGTAAATTTAGTTGGCTGGAAATCTTGTACAAAAGGATTGTGTTGCTAAGAGACAAACATTTTAAGGATGTGGATTCTCATGGAGAGTCTAAACCAGTGGTTCTCGGCTCTGGTCCTTGAGGCACACAGACAGATCAGGTTTTCGGGATATTCCTAATTAAGGACAAGCAGCTTAATCATCTGGTCATTAGGATTGTTCACCTGCTGTTAACAGTGTGCCAGCTGGGTGCACAATGTGTTCTGCATGCATCTGGACGTCAAAGGGTTAAAGCGATAGTAAAGTCCCTAAAAGGTGTGTTCTAAATGATAGCTGCACTAAAAAAAAACACTTAATGAGATTAATCCTGTCTCTCAAACCGTTATGGTTTGAGAGAAATAAGAAAATAAAGACCTCCGTTCCCTCCCCTTTCTGCCTGACGAGCTGTAAAGCTGTCAGAGGCAGAATCTGGTTGACCTACTGTAGGTGACTCTTCAGGAACGCTGTCATCTCGATATCTCGGTATAATTACTTCATCGGTATGGTCTACAACGTGTGCCTCGCTTGCAAGCACACTTTGTGGACCATTCCGATGAAGTAATTATAGTTATAAATGTAGACGACAGCACTCCTGAAGAGCCGCCGTCTGGTCCCAGAAGCAGGATCTCATGACGTCCACTATACAGCAGATGCATGAGAAGGGGGATGTAGCGGAGGTCTTTATTTTCTTACATCTCTCAAACCATAACTGTTTGAGAGAGAGGATTAAGCGCATTAAATGTTTTTTTTAGTGCAGCTACGATTTAGAACATGCTTTTTTGGGACTTTACTATCCCTTTAAGGAGAGAGAGGATAAAAAAAAAAGCTGATCTGTTGGCTGTTCCCAGGGGACTAACTTTGAGAAGCATTGTTCTATTTTGACTACCTCTTATTTTGTTTCCTCTCACTTAACCCTTTGAGTGCCAGAGGGGTACTCAACGCATTGCGTACCCCTCATGCGGTCAAAGGCTTAACATGGTGTGTTATATTAAGTGTGTAAATGATGCACATGTTATAGCCATTTTTTTGGGCACTAAATGAATTCAGCAGAAACTTCTAGTAACTAAGTTTATTTCTGTTTCCTTGTTCAGCTTTTAGAGCTATTCGACAGTGAAGACCCTCGTGAAAGGGACTATTTAAAAACAGTCTTACACAGAATTTATGGCAAGTTTCTTGGACTTAGAGCATTTATTCGAAAACAGATTAACAATATTTTTCTACGGTAAGTAGTTTCAGTGCAGTCCATGTAACTTATGAACCTGTCGAGGGAAAACACCCCTAAAAACATCCATAGAAGGCAAATAAAGGGGCAGATGTATCAAAATATCGTTAAAGGGATAGTAATACTTCAAAATTACTATCCCTTATATTGAAGCCCTTGTAAAACGGAATAAAATGCCACCAGCGGCATCTCTCAAACCTTTATGGTTTGCGAGATAGCCGCTTTTAAACGTCGCTCCCCCCTGCCTCTCCGCCGACACCAGCATTTTTGCTTCAGCAGGGAAATCCGGTCCTGGGACCGGCGGAGGCTCTACAGCACTGCCGATATCTCATGGAAGACCAGATCCTTCACTAAAACGGTCTTCTACGTGTGCTTAGTTACCAAGCACGCATAGAAGACCGTTTTAGTGAAGGATCTTTTCTTCTATAACGAGATCTTGCTCTGCTGAAGAGCCTCCGCTTGATTCAAAGAAGGGATTCCCCTGCTGCAAAAATGCTGACGTCAGGGGAGAGGCAGGGGGGAGCGAAGTTTAAAAGCGGCTATCTCCCAAACCATAAAGGTTTGAGAGATGATGCTGGTGGCATTTTATTCCATTTTCCAAGGGCTTCAATATAACTGATAGTCATTTTGAAGTATTACTATCCCTTTAATAGTTCCCAAATTAGTATTGTAAGTTCATTAGTTCAAATTTACAAATAAAATCAATTCTGAGATTGATACATATGTAACTGTACATTTTCCAATGTGACACTAAAAGTTATTCCTTAGATTGTCAATACCACTGCCTTGGCTGTCTCTTATTTTTCTGTGAAAAACTGTTTTGTATCTTCACTATTTCTTGCTGTATATTTGATACATATGTCTCTAAGGGTTGTTACATTTTCTGTGGATTCTTGGTCATGAGATGCTAATTTGACATTTTTTCTTTTTTGGTTTAATAATTCATTACAAATCATTCTCATTTGCATTTTTTACTTATTTCTTTAATTGGTGACATGTTAAAGGGTTAGTAATGTCTTGTATTAATAAAAAGTAATATTGTAGATAATCAAAAAATAAATAGATGCCAGTCCAATCTCTCAGACCTTTATAGTTTGAGAGATATACAGTGATAAAGTTCCCCCCTTCCTCCCCTTTCACAGGCGTCATCTGTAAAGCTGACAGAAAGTGATTTGAGTCGTGCAACTTGAGGCGGCTCTTCAGCAGCAATCTAAAAAGAAATTCTTCATTAGAACGGTCTACAAAGTGTGCCTGGTTTACAAGCACACTTTGTAGACCGTTCCAATGGAGTATTTCTTTTTAGATTGCTATATTTCGGCTTTACTGAAGAGCCCCTGTCTGATTCCGGGACCAGAATCATCATCTGATATAGGCTGACATCAGGGAAAGGGGAGGGAGAGGGGAACTTTTTCACCTTATATCTCTCAAACTATAAAGGTTTGCGAGGTCAGACTGGCATCAGTTTATTTTTCTCACTGAGTCAAAGTGAGAGCTATGAGGTGATTGGTGGGAAGAATGTCAGAGCAGCGGCTTATGATTGGTTATTTAAAGACAGTCATAATTTTCACTGGCATGAGTAGATTTCACAATTGTATTTTTGGGCTTTACTTTAGAACGGTATTACAGAAGCATTGCTGGTAGTGTACTACATAAACAACCTTAGTATGACTAATTGGCTCTCCATCCGTTGTTGACAAGTTGACCTTATGATTTGACCTGATCCAGTCACCTGCTGTGTTACTAATTATGTGAAAATTGGTCTTGGCAAACAGCAGGATTCATATTTATTTTAAAAAAAAATTACTTCTAGTATTGTTTGCTAAGCCAAGCATACCAGCATACCTACGTAAATCGAGAGCAATGCACTACCCATTAATGTAATTCTATATTGCTCTATGGAGAGCATGTAATGTATATTGATTTGGTGGTGTCCTGAAATAGCAGGTTATAAAAGTACCAGCTCATTATCCTTGCATAACCTGTCTGAAAATCTGCCCTTAATATTTCCAATTATTCTGTCTTAGGGCTTGCTACATGGGTGACAGAAGTGCAATGTGGGGACACTATGTTTCTTGTGTCAGTGTTTACCGTCTCTTGTGTAGCAATATGCATTCATCACAGACGTATCCAAGTTGCAGCATGACTGATCTGTTCAGTGGTCAGTTGCCACCTACAATGACTGGCTGAATCATGTGGCAGTCAGTAAATGATATATGGCTAATTCTGATGTGGGCTGATCTTTCATACTCCAGCCTCATGCAGGAAGATCACCCAGTGCAGCTCCCAATTAGGACATGTACAAACTTCCTGGGCATATTCACTAAATCACCCTGGCTTTTATGGCTACCAATCATAAGCCGCCGCTCTGACATTCTTCCCACCAATCACCTCATAGCTCTCACTTTGACTCTGCTTGTTCCAGTACTTCAAGGCATAGGTGGGAATGCAAGCAAGCGGCTGCAAGTAAGATGATACATGTAGTCCAACAGTAGTAGTGCAGCGCGTACTTGGGACATGTAGAAACTTCTTGGGCACATTGTAAATGTCAAGTTTTACATTCTGGGCTTTTCTCTGCATTTCTCGGATCCCTTTTCTGGACATTTGTAGTGCGTCCTTTCAAACGCGACAATCCCGCGCTGTCATGCAGAGCAAGATTGTCATGCTGACACTTTTATTCAGGCGACTTGTTAAACGGCTCATTTGGTCGCATGCTCTTTCACGTGCGAACATTTAAATGGATACTGGTTGAGAGGGATCGAGAGGAGACCAGTCTTACATTTTTTTTTTTATTTTTTTTTTTGGGTGGGGGGAGAGAGGGGATATGTATTATAGACACACACATTTTCTTCAAAAATCTGGTTTGCTCTCTGACCCTCACCATGGTAGCAGGTGGGTGGAGATCAGCCAGAAGTAATGAAGCAGGGTCAGCGACTTTCACAGGAGTTCTGTGAAAATCATTGCAGCAGACCAGTAGGGCCCCGGAGGGCACAGCATGCCCTGTCCAACAGGCAAGGCTTTGCATCGTGTGTGCACGTGCATGTGTGTAATATTAAGTGTTGCTATCCTGTAAATGTTCTGAAAACTGGTTGAGTATACAGTTGTCACAGGTGCACTTTTCTAATTTTCCACTTAATCCTTTGTGTTAACTGTAAAATTCAGATTTAGTTATTTAGATCTTCCAAAATAAACCATTTGTACATGAATTAAATATAGAGTGGAGGACCATGAACTATTTTGGAAGCGAACTGCCTTGCACGGCTGATCAGTGTTCTAACTGGTTTCTGTTTATCCTGTAGATTTGTTTATGAAACTGAACACTTTAATGGAGTAGCAGAATTGCTGGAAATATTAGGAAGGTAAGCTGGGACAAAATGTACTAAAATACAGTTTAACCATTTTGAGTTGTATCCACCACATTGCTGCTCAATGCATTGGAGAACCCTCTGGCACTCAGATGGTTTGTACTGGTGACCACTGTTAGCAATGTCCAAGAAAAAATATTTATAATTTTCTACTGCTTATAAAGTTCAACTAAATGCAACAAATCCTATCTCTCAAACTGCTATGGTTTGGGAGAGATTCGCTTTTAAAGTTTGCCGTTTCCTGCTGTCAGCAGAAGATCAGTGTTGCCTGACACAAGGAGGCTCTTCAGCAGAGCTGCAGTTACGTTACTTAAAACCAGTTACTTAATTGGAATGGTCTACAAAGTGTGCTTGCAAACCAGGTATACTTCGTAGACCTTTCCAGTTAAGTCATTCTTTTTAAATAACGCGATTGCGGCTCTGCTGCAGAGCCGCCAGTTGGTCCCCGGACAGGATTCCCCTGCAGTCAGCCCAGTGCCGGCATCAGAGAAAAGGGAGGGGGGAAGTTTGACAGTGAATATCTCTCAAACCATAGCGGTTTGAGAGGTAGGGTTTTTTGCATTCAGTTCAACTTTTTAAGCACTACAAAACGATAAATATTTTTTTCTTGTAACTAACTTTCACTGTCGTCCAATACAGGTCACTGGTACTTCTGGGAGGCGATTCGCCCCTTTAATAGGCAGGAACAATTATGCAAATGATTGCACGGGGCGGAGCCTCCCCTCCTACTTAAGCCACCTTCAGGCCAGAGCCACTAGATTGATTTGTTCCTGGGTGCTGTGCACACCAGGTAGAGAACATCTATGCATTCAACTTAGTATTTTGTTATTTTTTGATTCAAATATGGAATACCACCATTAGGAGGGTGACCATGGCTGTGAATTGCCCTCTTTAAAGTGGCTGGTGCAGCTTCCAGGGATTTTCTGTGGACCTTATGCCCTGAAGAGGGAACAGCTTGAGTCAAGCAGCTTCCCTACTGGGGAATTTTCCTCTGGTCTATTCCCACTTCATCATGGTCACCTGAAGACAGAAGTCCTTGCAGAAAAGGTGAGCCACCCTTTGAGTGCTGAAGGTCCACTTGTCCCCACAGTGTCCCTTTGCTGGGCTTGTATTTGGGAGTTTGCTTTGCACTCCAGCACTCATAGGGTGTTTTTATTTGCATTTATTGTATTTAATGCAGTTTCTGTGGTATTCTCTGAGTTTGGAGCCTTGTATAGTATTTCTTTATGTGTTTTATGTATGTTTGGGCACTTTTTAATGTTTTCTTAAACTTTATTGAAAATGGTGTTCCGCGCCTTTAAGCGCGGCTTTCCCACTTAGACGCTATGGCTCTTTTACTCTCTATGAGATTTCACAGTCTGGGACGTATCTCTGGAACCGCTTGTCACAGCAACTCCAGTGAGGGCTCATTTTAATGCTAAGCTCCTGCTCTATCATCCGGTGTATGTTTTATTAGTGTGGGGTGTTCAGGGGGGCTTCGGGCACTGTTTGGGGTACTTGCATGGGGAAAACTACATTTCCCATGAGCGCCCGGTTCGCGCTCGTTTCTGATTGGCTATCCTGACGGCCGCCATTTTGTGGAGCTCTTCCTCAGCGAGTACACTACGCAGGGACCGAGCCTTCTCTCTCCTCATCAGATTAACCCTTCGCTGGCCAGATAAGTCCAATATTAGGCATTTCTGGGGTGAAACTTTAATCTTCCACACTCTTACTGGGTGATAGAGTTTAAAGTGGGGTATATTGACGCTGTGAGCATGTCTACTTCACTGGAGCTAGGGGCTAGACCCAAGTCTAAGGAGGATGGGGGGTCTGCTCCCCCCATGGCGTTTTGCTCCTCTTGTCACACTGGGTTATCTAGTGATAATGTGGGTGATCTTTGCCGTAACTGCACTGGTCAAGATAGCAACCCTGGGCTTCCCAGCCACGCTATTGAGCCATCTTGGGTGAGGGAGTTTAAAGCTGCCACTAGGGATCTCAGATCCACTCTTCAACTTTTTCCCTCTCAGGTACAGGGGGCTCTCCAGGTCTGGCAGACCCCCACTACAATCAGGACCTCCCTGCCTAAGCCACAGGGAGCTCCTGATGTGTCAGATTCTTCTGAGGAAGAACTCTTGCAGGATTCTGATGCTGAGGAACGTACTGTTATTGAGTCTAACAGGTCCATTGGGGACCCTTATGAATGTGACCCTGAAGTTTCGGCTGAGGGTCTGATTAGAGCTGTGCTGAATACGCTTAACCTTCCTCTGACTCAGGAATCCACTTATGATCCTACTGATGTTTTTCAAAAGAAACCATCTAAGCCTGTTGTTGTTTGTTTTCCAACTAACCCTACTCTTGCCCGTCTAGTCTCTGAGGCATGGAAGAATCCTGATAGATCCTCCTCTGTCTCTAAAAAGTTTGCTAAACTGTACCCTTTTCCTGAGACTGAGCTGGCAAAATGGGTTCATCCCCCCAAGGTGGATGCTCCTGTTTCCAGACTATCCAAGTCTACCGCTTTGGCTGTCTCTGATGCCTCTGCCCTGCAGGACTGGACGGATAAAAAGCTAGAGCTTTCTCTTAAGTCTATTTTTGCCTCCATTGGCACTGCCATGCGTCCAACCTTTGCAGTGGCATGGGTTAATAGAGCCATTGCGGCCTGGACTGAACGACTGACTGAAGCAGTTCGCCAGGATGCACCAGTATCTGAACAGTTGCAGCTTCTTGCTAATATCACTGAAGCTCAGAACTATGTTGCTGACGCTGCTTTTGATGCTGTGCGCATGATGGCGAGAGCCTCCACTGCCTCTGTGGTGGCTAGACGTGCCCTTTGGCTGAAAATTTGGTCTGCTGATACAGCCTCTAAGAAAGCCTTGCTTTCCTTGCCCTTTCAGGGGACTTTGCTATTTGGATCTGAGCTCAAAGAAATGATCAGTGAGGCTACTGGTGGTAAGAGTAATCTTTTACCCTCAGTCTTTAAGAAAAAGTTTCCAGCCAAACGCAATCGGTCCTTTCGTTCCTTTCAGACTGAGACGCGCTCCTCGGCCCAGACGGGTCCTCCCACTACACGCTCCTCCTCCAAGCCCAAACAGTCCCGGAAGCCCAAAGTGGCCCCCAAGGCCAAGACCTCCAAGACTGCTTCGGCATGACTCACCGAACCCGGGTCCGCATCCGGCTGTAGGTGGACGTCTCCGCATCTTTCGCCGGACTTGGGAGGAGTCAGTGGCGGATCCATGGGTTCTTCAGGTGGTGTCAGAGGGATACAGGATCCCTTTCTCCTCCCTTCCTCCTTTTCGGTTCCATTTTACTCGTCCTTCTCAGGAACCCACAAAAAGACGTCTGTTTGACGACGCTATTCAGGATCTCTTGGACAAAGAGGTTCTGGAAGTGGTTCCTCAGGAGGACACAGGTTCAGGATTTTATTCCAACCTGTTTGTGGTGGCCAAAAAGGACGGAGGGGCTCGTCCTATTTTGGATCTCAAAGATCTCAATGCCTATGTGGTGACTTCCCACTTTCGCCAGGAGTCTCTGCGCTCTGTGATTGCAGCAATGTCTCCAGGGGAGTTCCTTGCCTCCCTGGACCTTCAGGATGCCTATCTTCACATCCCTATTCATCCAGAGAGCAGGCGGTACCTCAGGATTGCCTGCCACAGGGGACACTTTCAGTTTTCTGCTCTTCCCTTTGGGCTGACATCAGCTCCTCAGGTCTTCCAGAGAGTGTTGGGCTCCCTGATAGTGGTGCTTCATCAGGACTGGGTCAGGGTGACTCCCTACATGGACGATCTCCTCATCAAAGCTTCTTCGGCGGAGCTTCTTCACCAGCAATTGCAGAAGTGTATCCACACTCTGAACCGCCATGGCTGGATCCTGAATCTGGACAAGTCGGACTTGGTCCCATCTCAGAAGCTTCTGTTCCTGGGTCTCCTGTTCGACACCTGCCAGTGCATGGTGTTCCTGCCGGAGGATGTGGCTCATCAGATAGCTATCAGAGTGGCGGGGATTCTGGAACTGGATTTAGTGCCGGTAGCGAAGTTGTCGTCCCTGGTGGGGAAGTTCATTTCCACGATCGAAGCAGTTTCCTTTGCCATGGCCCATTCCAGGGAACTTCAGAGATTTGTGATCCAGACGTGCAAGAATCATCCAGATCATCAGCATCTGTCAGTCTCTCTACCTCCTCATGTGGAATCGAGTCTGCACTGGTGGTTGGATCTCTCCCATCTCCTGAAAGGGAGATCCTTTCTAGTTCCTTGTTGGACCACGATCACAACGGATGCCAGCCTTCGGGGCTGGGGTGCTGTGTTGGGTCGTTTCAGTGCTCAGGGGAAATGGGGTCTGGAGGAATCTATGCTCTCCATCAATGTTCTGGAACTCCGTGCCATCCGGCTTGCCCTGAGACACTGGGAATCGCAACTGACCGGTCTTCCGATCAGAGTGGAATCCGACAACGCCACTGCGGTGGCTTACATCAACAGGCAAGGCGGCACAAGAAGCGGCACCGCCTGGTTGGAGGTCAAGGATATTTTGTCTTGGGCAGAAGATCACGTGCCTGTCATCTCTGCAGTTCATATTCCAGGCGTGGACAACGTCATGGCAGACTTCCTCAGTCGTCATACCGTCGACAGAGGAGAATGGGCTCTTCATCCAGAGGTGTTTCAATTGCTCACCCAAAGGTGGGGAGTGCCGGAGGTGGACCTGATGGCCTCCAGACACAACAGGAAGGTTCCGGTGTTTTGCTCCCGGCGGAGGGACTCCCTTTGCTCTAGCAGTGGATGCCTTGTCGATCCCTTGGGATTTTTCTCTGGCTTACATCTTCCTCCTCTTCCTCTATTGATCAGAGTCATCCAGAAACTGAAGCGGGAGCGTTGTCCTGTGATCCTGATCGCTCCAAACTGGCCTCGCCAGTCCTGGTATCCGGAGTTGATGGCCATGTCAGTGGCGGATCCGTTCCCACTTCCTGCCCGTCCGGACCTACTGCTTCAGGGATATCTGTGGAAGGAGGATGTTCACTCTCTCCATTTGATGGCATGGCGGTTGAATCCTCGATTCTAGCAAAGAAAGGATTTTCTCCTTCTGTGGTGTCGACTATGCTCAGTGCTCGTAAGCCTGTGTCTTCCAAGATCTATCATCGCATATGGTCAACTTTTGTGACATGGTGCTCTGATAAGAAGTTATCCCTTGAGTTTCATCTTCCCACTGTCCTGGCTTTCTTGCAGGACGGTGTGGATAAGGGACTCAGTCTGAGTTCCCTCAAAGTTCAGACTTCTGCCTTGTCTGTGTTTTTCCAGGAAAGGATTGCTATCCTTCCTGATGTGAAAGTTTTCTTCCAGGGTGTGACTCATGTTCGACCTGCCTTCAAGAGTCCTGCTCCCCAGTGGGACCTCAATTTGGTGCTGGGAGTTCTCCAGCGACCACCGTTTGAATCCTTGGCTTCCATTCCATTACGTCTCTTGACTTGGAAGATGGCCTTCCTTTTGGCTATTGTTTCAGTTCGCCGGGTAGCAGAGTTACAAGCTCTGTCTTGTAAACCTCCTTACCTGGTGTTCCACAAGGATAAGGCTGTGCTTCGCATTACCAAGGAATTCTTACCCAAGGTTGTGTCCGAGTTTCACATCAATCAGGAGATCGTGGTTCCCTCTTTCTGCCCTAATCCTTCATCTGACAAGGAACGAGATCTCCATTTTTTGGATGTGGTGCGTTGCCTCAAGTTTTATGTTCATCGCACCGAGTCTATCAGGAAGTCTGACGCTCTATTTGTCATTCCTGAGGGGCCTAGGGCAGGGAGACCGGCTTCCAAAGTTACCATTGCCTCTTGGATTAAGGCTACTATCCGTGAAGCCTATAAGTTGCGGAATAAGCATGTTCCCTTCCGGGTGACTGCCCATTCCACCAGATCTATTGGGGCCTCTTGGTCCTACAAGTATCAGGCTTCCACTGATCAACTGTGCAGAGCGGCTACTTGGTCCTCTGTGCACACTTTTTCAAAGCACTACCGTGTTGATGTGCTGGCCTCGGCTGATGCCAGTTTTGGAAGGAAAGTCCTGGAGGCCGTTTTGCCTGTGTAGGTCTTTCACTCTGTGATCCTTAGTGCTTCCTTACTATTGAGCCCAGTTGGCTCTAGTTCCGTGTACTGTGTTAGTTCAGGGATTGTTCCCTTGATTGGTGTCCGTTGACACTTACAGTTTGGGCTATGTTATTAACTGGTTCATAGCAGTTTTATGGCTTGGGCCTTGTTCTGGTCTTTGCCTTCTTCCCACCTCTGGATCAGCTCAATGTTTGTACATCCCAGAAGTACCAGTGACCTGTATTGGACAACAGTGAAAATAGGATTTTAGTCTTACCTGTTAAATCCTTTTCACTTAGTCCATACAGGTCACTGGTCTCCCACCCTGTCAAGGGACCAGACCTGGCTCTCCTGTGGCATTCAGTGGGAGACCTTTGGGGCATGCTCACAGGAGTCTTTCTTCTTGCTTACCTGGGGTCAGTTTTAGGGTCTCAAATCAATCTAGTGGCTCTGGCCTGAAGGTGGCTTAAGTAGGAGGGGAGGCTCCGCCCCCTGCAATCATTTGCATAATTGTTCCTGCCTATTAAAGGGGCGAATCGCCTCCCAGAAGTACCAGTGACCTGTATGGACTAAGTGAAAAGGATTTAACAGGTAAGACTAAAATCCTATTTTAATATGGAGACAAGCTGTGTGAATGTATACACTATGCTCCAATCTGAAGTTTTATCCACACATTTTTAATTTATTTATTTCACCAGTTTGAATGTCGACTGTGCAGTAGTTTGGAGTCACTTGCCATTCTGATGGTTCTATTCCAGTTACATATTAACCATTTGCATGCCAGAGAGATCCCTCTATGGCACTCAAAGGGTTAAGTGTTAATCTTTTTGTTAAATGAAGTTCTACCTATAGAATGCATTGCATTTGATCTCTCTCTGGCACTCAGAGGGTTAACAGAAGGACTTCCTTAGGTAGGACTTCTTACAGCAGACAAATCCATTTATATATTTTGGCATAGTATCATAGTGTATTTCCTGTTCCTCAGTTTAGGTCTGTATTTAGTACACGATGAGTGGTGTAGATTATAATTACTGTGGTTCCTTGCTTGTCACACAGCTGATAACTTGAGAACAACTCCTCTTTGAGGCTCTGGAGAGGGTTCATGTGCTGCCGGACAGGGGATGTCAGTGACGAGATACGTGTCATTTAACAGGCGGGCTTAATCAGTTAGGCAGGGCTTGCTCATCTGAGTGTCATACAGGGATAGTAATGTTTCACAAAAACAGCAGCTTCAATTAATCTTCATAGTATTTCAACCAAGGAGAGTATTATTTCAGTACTGTCAGAGTTGTAGTTCAATAGTAATTGAATGATCACGTTTTCCCCCTTCCGCCCCTTTTACCTAGTGTAAGACACCTCCCCTCAGATGTGCAATCTGATCCCTTGACTGTACAGTAAGGGACAATCTTCTTAGTGTGAGAACAATGAAAGCCCTGCCCCCCTTGACAGTTTTTTCAGGTTTTTACCTATTATCACAGAAGATTGTCCCTCTCTGTGATCCATCCGGACAGTCTTGCTGCTCTGATGTGAGCAGTGTTACATCAGTAAAAGGGGTGGGAGGGTGGATATTTTATCATTCAATTACTCTTGAACTACAACTCTGACAGTAGTGAAATAACACTCTCCATGGCCCAAATACTATGAAGATTAAATGGAGCTGCTTTTATTGTGAAATATTACTATCCCTTTAAAGGCATAGTAATACTTTAATTTTACTAATTCCCCATCTTGTAGAATTAAAAAAAAGATTTTTAAATCCCCCAGTCACATCTCTCAAACCTTTATGGTCTGAGAGAAAATAGATTTCAAAGCCCCCCCACACACACCTTTTTCCCTGACATCAGCATCTAGCTGTATGCAGGGGAATCTGATCCTGGGGCCATCCGGTGGCTCTCCAGAGAGCCATGATTGCGATCTAAGCTCTGCTGCAGAGCCCCGGATGGTCATACGACAGAATGCTCCTGGAGTCACCTATAATTCTGATCTCATAGAAAGAGGAGGGAGCGGGTGACTTTGAAATCGATTTTCTCTCAAACCATAAAGGTTTGAGAGGTATGATTGGGTGCATTAAAAATCTTTTTTTTAAGTTCTACAAGATGAGGATTAGTAAAATCGAAGTATTACTAACCCTTTAAAGTGGAACTACCACGCTATATAAAGTTGCCCTCCAGTAATTTGGCACATGGCAGCTAGCTTCTTAAAGGGATAGTAATACTTCATTTTAACTTTATTTTATTTTGTAGGCATTAAAAAAACATGAAGAATGATATAAGTCATCTCTCAGACCTTTATGGTTTAAGAGATATTCACAAACAAAGTTCCCCTCCCTGTTCAACCAGATCAGAAGGGAGATGCCCAGGTAGACTGCAGAGAGGGACAATCTTCAATTAAGATAAGGGAAAAAGCTGAAAAACTTGTCAAGGGGGGAAGGGCTTTCATTCTTTTCATACAATGAAGATTGTCCCCTGCTGTTATCTGTCTGGTCATACAACCAGATTCACATCTGAGAAGAGATGGCTTACACTAGGAAAAAGGGGCGGGAGGGGGAAACTTTGCTTGTGAATATCTCATAAACCATAAAGGTTTGAGAGATAAGACTTATATCATTCTTCATGTTTTTTCAATGCCTATAAAATAAAGTTAAAATGAAGTATTACTATCCCTTTAATAGCGCTATTATCTCACACAAGTAGCCGGTTCTTATTTTTTTGAGACCGGAAGCCAGGGTTGCACGCAGACATCTTGTCTTAGAGACGACTGCACGCCTGTGCTGTCCGTCCCGGTCTCCTCTAGGAGGCATTGCATGGTTCCTTAAGGCACCGGAAGGGACTGACTGCACTGGCACACAGACGGCTCTAAACCAAGAAGCCTGGCCGTCATTCGCTGAAGAATAAGGATTAGTGTAGAACCAGCTACTTGTGTGAGATAATAGCACTATTAAGACGCTAGTCGCCATATGCCTAATAATTGGGGGGGCAACATTATGTAGGGTGGCAGTTCCACTTTAAATTGGTTAGGAAGTGGGAAGAACAGGATGGAAAGGAGAAGAAACTCACTACTGCCAGAGAATCAGCCTCTGCCCACAGAGACCTGGTAACGCAGTCTTAAAACCATAGTCTCCGGGGCAGATCCAGAGAGCTCCCAAGTATGCCACTATCAGCCATTTTAGTGTCCGTCAAACAAGGCAGAGTTGAGGATAGCAGTAGAGCTCTGTGGAGCCCTTCAAGCTCTCTGGAACCCTTGAAGTAGCAGCTCTGTGTTATTTCTGTATGTTTAATTACACTTCATAATTGGCTTTCAGTCTGATTGAAATTACCTAAAAGAGTGCGCTCCACCCATGGCCTTTTAGAATAATGTAAAGATTGTAATATGTTACTGTCCAGCTACAGAGTACAGTACAGTTCAAATGCAAAAAAACAGTAGCTATAACGGACAGTGAAAGGCATGCACCTAGGTAAATACTTTAACCCTTTGAGTGCCAGAGGGGTACAGAATGCATTGCAATGCATTCAGCACCTCTCTGGCATTCAAAGGGTTAATCTGTATAATAAAAGACCCTTATGTCAGTGGAACAGTTCTGAATTACCCTGTAATAGTTTGACAGTCTCTATATCCAAGTCTCATCTCAGTCTCGCTCTCTGATCTCTATCCCTGATCCTTCTTGTGGGTTTGTTTGGTCTATTTTGTAATTTAAAAAAAAAAAAAAAAAGCCACTTATTATGACATTGTATAGTTAACCCCTTGAGGTCCACAGGGGGTATGCAATACATTGTGAAGCAGTGCTTTGAACATTCCTCTGGTACTCAAGGGGGTTGGGGCTACAGGTATTTCACTTTGGATGCCTCTTTAAAGGGGAACATTCACTTAATAAAAAAAATTCATGTAGTTTCAACCACTACAATTAGCTGTGTTTTAATTTTAATGACCTATTTGGAAGATCATAAGGGTTCCAGTGTAGCACTTCTGGGTTCCGAGGCACTCTGTAAGTGCGGCACACAACTGCAGGACTTCCCAGCTTCCCAGGGAGTGCGTTCACGCTTCCCTTCGTAGGGGCATTTATGTGGGCTATCGTTAAAACATGCTTGAAACCTCAGTAGCATGGTAAACAGAGCTTGTTGTAATGATAGCCCACATAAATGCCCCCACCAAAGGAAGTGTGAACTAGGGCTGCAACTAACGATTATTTTGATAATCGATTAGTTGGCCGATCATTTTTTCGATTAATCGATCAATCGGAAAAAAAAAAAAACAATATTCTAATTTTTCATAATTTAAAATGATTTAATGAACAAACAGTGTTAAAAACAAACAGCAGAATAAAAAACTTTACACATTAACATGTGTCATTGTTATTATTTTACTATAGGGTCTATGCACCTCTCTCCCCCTTGCACCTCTATTTCTCCCCATGTACTTCTTTCTCCCCCCCCATATACTTCTTTCTCCCTTTTGTACCTCTTTCTCCCTTTTGTACCTCTTTCTCCCCCTTGTGCCTCTTTCTCCCCCCTTGTGCCTCTTTCTCCCCCCATGTACTTCTTTCTCCCCCCATGTACTTCTTTCTCCCCCCATGTACTTCTTTCTCCCCCCATGTGTCTTTCTTCCCCCATGTGTCTTTCTCCCCCCATGTGTCTTTCTCCCCCCATGTGTCTTTCTCCCCCCATGTGTCTTTCTCCCCCCATGTGTCTTTCTCCCCCCATGTGTCTTTCTCCCCCCATGTGTCTTTCTCCCCCATGTGTCTTTCTCCCCCCATGTACTTCTTTCTCCCCCTTGTGCCTCTTTCTCCCCCCATGTACTTCTTTCTCCCCCTATGTACTTCTTTCTCCCCCCATGTGTCTTCCTCCCCCCTTGTGCCTCTTTCTCCCCCCATGTACTTCTTTCTTCCCCATGTGCCTCCCTTGTGCCTCTTTCTCCCTCTTTGTGCCTCTTTCTCCCCCCTTGTGCCTCTTTCTCCCCCCTTGTGCCTCTTTGTGCCTCCTTCTCCCCCCTTGTGCCTCTTTGTGCCTCCTTCTCCCCCCTTGTGCCTCCTTCTCCCCCCTTGTGCCTGTTTCTCCCCCATGTGCCTCCCTTGTGCCTCTTTCTCCCCCCTTGTGCCTCTTTCTCCCCCCTTGTGCCTCTTTCTCTCACATGTACTTCTTTCACCCTTTTGTACCTCTTTCTCTCACATGTACTTCTTTCTCCCTTTTGTACCTCTCTTTCTCCCACATGTACTTCTTTCTCCCCCCTGCCCTTGTACCTCACTTTCTCCCCCCTTTTAACACTTTCTCCCGCCATGTACGTGTCTCCCCCGTACCTCATTTTCCCTTGTGCATCTCTTCTTCTTCTCCCCAGTGCCCGCACTGATGACATCCGGGGAGGAACCACGTCAAACACATGCTCCACGCGGCGTCTCCGAGCTGTCATCAGTGCGGGCAGTGGGAAGACTGTAGCATCCATTCGGCAGACAGTAAGGCGACGTACGGCGGCTGGGCGGCACAACTAATCGCTGCACAACTAATCGATAATGGGAATCGTTGGCAACGATTCTCATAATCGATTTTATCGATTAGTTGTTGCAGCCCTAGTGTGAACGTGCTTCCTGGGGGCAGCTGGGAGAGAGGTGGGAAGTCCTGAGGCTGTGTGCAGCACAAACAGCGTGCCACGGAACCTGTAAGATGCAACATTGTAACCCTTAAGATCTTCAAAAGTAGGTAATTAAAATTAAAAAATATAAAAACCACCGCTAATCTTGTTGTAGTGGTTGAAACCACTACATACATTTTTTTTCTTAATTGAATTTTCCCCTTTAAATGTACAATAGCATGTTTGATTTAAGAATAAGATGATCACATTTTCAGTTATAGAATGGTTATGCAATAAATAGTTGTGTTACTGTTACAGCTTTGCATTTTAAACAATTGTTTCTCCCTCCTCTTTGGCAGTATTATCAATGGCTTCGCTTTACCGCTGAAAGCGGAGCATAAACAGTTTCTTGTCAAAGTGCTGATTCCTCTACATACTGTCAGGAGCTTATCTCTCTTCCACGCACAGGTAAGATCCATTCAATCCAAATTTATTTCTTTAATGAGGTGTGGAGTAAAACATGGTCTGCTGTCTTATATACAAACGATTCCTCCATTCGTTGTGTCAAATTACCAGGGAGGAATTGCACTAAGGTTCAAGATACTGGAGGGTTTTATTTATTTAAATAAGATGTGTTGAGCACTTCGCATTGGCGAATATGACACACACACTGCCACATGTGCCAAGAATTTGTGGGTGGGAGACACTGGTCATTAGTATATGATATTGGTTTAAAGGAATAGTAATACTTGTAATAAAGTGCAGCTCTGCGTCGTCTTTATTGAATTTGTACCACATAGAGCTATATTTCAATACAAACAGGCTTGTACTTCAACCGCAATTGAATCCGTAAGGCCACTTTTATGAAGGAGGGCAGGGTTTTCCTTATGCTTACTGAAGTTTGTCCCTAGCCACGCTCAGTCTGGACCAGCGTGAGAGGCAGAGTGACTCATTGGCATACCTGGGAACTTTTGAAGCAGGGCTACCCAGAGGGTAACCCTGTCAGTGCCGATCGGGGAGGAAAATGATGTGATTTGCGTCATGAAATGGGCAGGGCTTAGTCACAGGGGGGCGGGGCAAAACCCCCTGCAAAATGGAGGTAAGAGGGCAGGGAGTGGGAGGAACCGGGTGGGATGGAGCACAAGTGGGCAGAGTTTCTACTTAAACTCTGCCCACCTGGTGATTCACACATTGCCCTGGAGACCCGGTAATTCAGTTTGAAATCTGGAGTCTCTGGGGCAAAACCGGAGAATTCCCAGTTATGCTCATTGGAAAGGGGCGGGAGGAGGATCCTTTTGGATTCAGTTGCAGTTGAACTGCAAGTCTGTTAGTACTGAAATATATTGCTTTGTGCTACAAATAAAGAAGAATTGGAACTGCACTTTATTATAAGTATTACTATCCCTTTAAATTTCGCCAGTGTGTTATACTGTTATATCTCTAGTCAATGTGTCTAGTATCGAACTGCTCAGTAGCAGTATGAGTTCAAAGTTCTCCGTAATAGGTGGTTGTTACCCATTCAGTCTTGTGAGGTTTCACATTAGACAACTTTGGAGAAATTTGAAATGCACTTCTATGTGGAGAACTTTGATAATATGAGCTCTGATAGTATTCCCAGCTAGTAACCCATAATGTATATGGAGCATAGCCACTTTAACATTAAAACATGCTCTCAGGAATATGAACATACCTGGGAACTCTCCGGTTTTGCCCCGGAGACTCCAGATTTCACAGTGAATTACCGAGTCTCCGGGGCAGTCTCTCAATCTCTGGATGGGCAGAGTTTCAGTAGAAACTCTGCCCACTTGTTATCCATCCTGCCCCGGTTCCTCCCACTCCCCGCCCTCTTACCCTCATTCAACATATATCGTTCAACATATATTCTGCCTTTTTTTTTTTTTTTGTCCTGTCCTCCCCCTCGTGACTAAGCCCCGCCCCTTTTATGACATGAATCGCATCCTTTCCCTCCCCGATCGGCACTGGCAGGGCTGCCCTCCGGGTAGCCTTGCCTGTCAAGTTACCAGGTATGAATATGAAAACAGCTCCTTAATTAAATAAGAGATTAGTGAAGGAGATATTGAAATATCACAAATGCATCGCAATGTAAGCGTATTTGAATTGCGGTCACAGGGATTCCAAAGACTGCTTAATGTATACAATAAAATGGTTTGGTGTCAAATTCACCACAGTATTGCCAAACTAGACCCTTATCGAGCCTTAGTGCACCCCCCCCCCCCCCCAGCTGGTTCTGCCTGTGTGTTCCCCTCTCCATGTCTTCACAGCTTTCCCACAACTTTTCTCTTTACATCTCTCAGAGCTTCTCTCTTTTCCTCACCTCTTCACATTAATGTAGTTTTTCCATCTTATCAGTCCCCAAATCTTTGTATTGATGTTGTTCCTGAAACAGATAGTAATATTTAGATCCAAGGCTTTTTGTCGTCCAATACATGTTACTGGTAACTCTGGGGTAGGCGATCCGCCCCTTTAAGTAGGCATGGACAATTATAGAATTGTATGCAGGGGGTGGAGCCAACCTTCCCTTCTTGGCTGCAGCTAGCCAACCAGCTCCAGAAAGATTAATTCCTTGGTGAAGTTAACACAGGGAAGAGAACAGTTCTGCTATAGTTTTAGAAGCTATCTATTTTTCTGTTAGAAATGGAATACCACCATTATGCAGATTACCATAACTGACAATGCCATTAGATGTGGCTAGCTCAGTGACCAGGTGCTTTTTGTGGACCTTAAGCCCTGGTGGGGGGAATATTGGCTACAAGTTCTTTCCTCAGGAGTTGCCAACCGAGGCTTCTTCTTTAAACATGGTAATCTGAAGACAGAAGATCTGCAGGAAAGGTGAGCAACCCTTTGAGTGCTGCAGGTTCACATGTCCCACAGTGCCCCTCATCACAGGGGTTTTTCCTTTGGAGTTCGTATTGCACACTCCTGCAGTCATTGGGTCTATCTGTATGTCTGTTGGGTGTTTGGAGCAGGTTTATGTGGTATTTAATCCTTTAGCTGCTGGTTTGGCATTCATTTGGGGAGTTTTCTGACATTTCCTACTGGTTCAGTGTTTTTTGGGTATCCTAATAAGTTTTAGTGATGTTTCATGTCTTTTAATATTACACCTTCAATTTTGTAAAAATTGAGTTCCGCGCTCTTTATCGCATAGGTGCCACTGCTCCATTCACTCCTATGGGACTTTACAGTTTGGGACATATCTCTGCAACTGTTTAACCTAGCGACTTCAGAGATGGCTCATTTTACTTGTCTGCCCTTGCTCTAGCATCCGGTTCATGTTTCTAGTGTGTTGGGGGACTCGGGGCTTCGGGTACTTTTTTGGGAAAAATGACATTTCCCATGAGCGCCTGCTTCACATGCTCATTTCTCATTGGCTCCCATGGTGGCAGCCATTTTGTGATCTTTCCAGAATGAGTATCGTTCCTAGTTTCCTTCTGGACCACGGTGACGGATGCCAGCCGTTCCGATGGGGAGCTGTCCTGGGTCGCCTAAGTGCACAGGGTCAGTGGTCTCCGGAAGAATCCCTCTTTCCCGTCAGTGTTGGAGCTTCAGACGATTTTTCATGCCCTTGGTCTTTGGACATCTCAGCTGGAAGACTGTGAATCCGGGTAGAGTCCGACAACGCCACGGCTGTGGCTTACATCAACAAGCAGGGCAGAGCAAGTCTTGCCGCTTGGTTAGAGGTTAAAGCTATTTTGTCCTGGGCAGAAGAACACTTTCTTGCCATATCCGCAGTGCACATTCCTGGTGTAGACAACGTCATGGCGGACTTCCTCAGTCGACACACAGTGGACAGCGGAGAGTGGGAGCTGCACCCAGAGGTGTTCACCCTCATTGCTCAGAAGTGGGGTCTTCCTTACATCGGCCTGATGGCGACAAGACACAACAGGAAGGTTCCGAGGTTCTGCTCTCGATGGAGGGACCCTCTAGCTCTGGTGGTGGATGCAATGTCCATTCCTTGGTTATTCCCTCTGGCCTACATCTTTCTCCCCTCCCCATGTTGCACAGGGTGTTGCAGAAATTACGACTGGAGCATTGTCCAGTCATTCTGATTGCTCCGTACTGGCCTCCCCAGACTTGGTTTCCGGAGCTTCTAGATCTCAGTGGCAGAGCCATTCCGGCTCCCTTGTCACCCGGATCTTCTTCCACAGGGTTACCTGTGGAAGGAGGATGTTCATCATCTAGCCTTGACGGCTTGGAAATTGAATCCTCAATATTGAAGAAGAAAGGGTTTTCTTCTGGTGTGGTGGCTACTATGTTCAGTGCCCTCAAACCTGTTTCTTCCAAGATCTACCATTGTGTCTGGTCGACCTTCCTATCTTGGTGTGCTTAAAAGGACCTGTTTCAGGAATTTGATCTGCCTACGGTCCTGGCTTTTTTCCAGGATGGTGTGGATAAAAGCCTCAGTCTGAGTTCCCTTAAAGTTCAGATGTCTGCTTTCTCTGTTTTCTTTCAGAGGTGCATTGCCATCCTTCCTGATTTCAATGTTTTCTTCCAGGGCGTTGCTCATACTCATCCTGTCTTCAAGATTCCTGCTCCTCCATGGGATCTTAACTTTGTTTTGGGCTTTCTTTAGAGCCCTCCATCTGAGTCTTTGGCTACTATTCCTCTATGCCTGTTGACGTGGGAAATGGCTTTTCTCCTGGCGATTGTGTCTGTCCGTCGCAAAGTTACATGCTCTGTCCTGTAAACCACCCTATTTGGTGTTTCACAGGGACAAGACGGTGCGTCGCACCTCTCGGTAGTTTTTTCCCAAAGGTGGTTTCGGACTTCCACGTCAATCAGGAGATTGTGGTACCCTCTTTCTTCCCTGACCCCACCTCTGACAAGGAGAGGGATCTCCACTTGTTAGACGTGATGCATTGTCTCAAGTTTTATGTACATCACACTGAGTCTATCAGGCAGTCTAATGCGTTGTTCGTCATTCCTGAGGGTCCCAGGAAAGGAAGACTTGCATCCAAGGTGACTATTGCTTCTTGGATCAAGTCCACTATTCGTAAGGCTTTTGAGCTGAGGAAGAAGCCTGTCCCTTTCAGGGTCACAGCTCATTCTACTCTATCTATTGGGGCCTCTTGGGCTTACAAGAATCAGGCCTCTGCTGATCAGTTGTGCAAGGTTCCCATCTGGTTGTCTGTGCACACCTTTTCGAAGCATTACGTGTTTATGTACTGGCATCGGCTGATGCCAGCTTTGGGAGGAAAATCCTGGAGGCAGTCGTGCCTGTTAGGATTTTCTTTAGTTCTTGGTACTTCCTTCACTTTTGTGCCCCGTTGGCTTTAGTTCAATGTGCTGTGTAACAGTTGGGGTGTTGTTACCCCCTGTTCAGTGTCCGTTGACACTTCAATGTTTTGTTGGGCTATCTCTGATCTTGATGTTTCATATCTGCTCTGGTGACTTTGGGGGCCTTGCGCCTGCTCCTTGCCTTACTTCCCACCTCTGGGAAACTTATTGGTTGGACATCCCAGAGTTACCAGTAACCTGTATTGGACGACAGAGAAAAGAGGATTTTAGTCTTAACTGTTAAATCCTTTTCTCTTAGTCCATACATGTCACTGGTCCCCCACCCTGTCAAGGGACCATGCTTGGCTGTCCTGTGGCACACCGTGGGGGTCCTTCGGGGTCATGCTCACAGGAGTCTTCTTTCCCTTCTACTGTCTAGTCAATAGTGTCTCTCAAATCTTTCTGGTGCTGGTTGGCTAGCTGCAGCCAAGGAGGGAAGGTAGGCTCCACCCCTGCATCCAATTCTAGAATTGTTCCTGCCTACAATTAAAGGGGCGGATTGCCTACCCCAGAGACCAGTAACATGTATGGACTAAGAGAAAAGGATTTAACAGGTAAGACTAAAATCCTCTCTTCTACCTTAGGCAGTGACTTCCAGTCACAATATCTAAACTGATGTCATTTAGTAGAAATCTGTATTTAAAGTTTTTCCCCTCCCACCGGTTTCAATTATGTCAGTTAGTTTTGCGTTCAAGAGGAGCTGATTTTGGTTGCTTGACTAGACGACTTCTACAAAGCTCCAGCAGCTATGGTAACACTACTCTAGTTCAGACCGAAGGAGAGATTGCTCTAATCTGAACGATTTCACAAACGCACTAACCACAGCAAAAGTTTGTCTTTATATGTACACTCCACTCTATAAATCAATCCAGCTGTACCTCAGGAAACAAATAATTGTCAATATTTTCACTGGTATAAATTGAACTTTTAACTGTGTTTGTGTGTTTGTAAGTCATAGATTAAAGGGGAAATATCACAAATAGTCTCCCCCTACAATTAGCCATCTAGCAATAAACTTAACACTAGTAATATTAGCCAGCATATAACTACCGCGTTACTGAGAAATCCTACTTCTGCTGAGACTGAAGGCCAGCAACAGTGCTTTAGAGGTATCTGCGCGCCTGCGCTATTAGTCCTGTCTGGTACCTAAAGGTACCATGCAACGCCTCCTAGAGGAGACCAGGACTGACAGCACAGGTGCACAGATGTCTGTAAGCTAAGATGCCTGCGCTGTTACCTGGCTGTCAGTCTTGGCAAAAATAGGGTTTCTCAGTAACACGGTAATTATGCTGGCTAATAGTATTGTTAAGCTTATCGCTAGATAGCTAATTGTTGGGGAGAGACTTTATTTGAGGTGATAGTTCCCCTTTAAACTTCGGGAGCTGGAGAAGTCGCCAGCATATGAATTGTTTTGCACTCTGTTGGAGACCTCTCTAGCATCCAAGATGTTATCGTGACAATGTTTGGTAATATTTATTAATAATAATAAACATCAAGAAATTTATTTTCCAAAACACTCCTTAATCTTGTGTTAAAAAATAAAATGGTGTTATCATTTATATTGAAATTCCCCTGTTGTCTTTCTTCCTTCAACCTTAAAATTAACTTGGCACGAGAAGGCTGGGCTCTTACTGAAATGCTTATGAAATGCATTACCATAGTACGTGCCAGAAGCCCAACTTCTCATCTCTCATCTTAAGGGCCGTATGTTCAAAAGAAAAGTGGGTAAATTCTGGGGTAAACTAACTGCACCGCAGAAGTCAAATAAACATTTCTAAAATCCCCTTTCATTTTGGACTGGGCTTTCAACCCCTTGAGTGCATTCAAAGGAAGGGGGGATCAAGAGTCTCAAGCATCTGTGGGTTTAAGCCCTATTTAAAGCAATCAGATTTTATTTTTATTTGCTCCCATGGTGCTGTTGGTTTGCCTGAAAATAAATTATTTTTTTTTTCCAACTTCAATTTTTGGTCGTCACTAGGTGGCACTGTTGGAACTGCTGTCTTTTGACCATTTTAGTCTGCACCATGAAGCTCTGCATTAATAGCAGTGAAAAACTGTCATCTTTCACCAAAAATGCTTGATCTATAACTTTAGAGTAAATCCTCTCTTAGCAGTGGTGCAGTGCACAGTACTGGTACTCTTAACTCTGAGAGTTCCAGAGGACATTGTACACCCCCTAGTCCCTAACAGTTCAGTGCTGTACTGGGCAGTGTATGTGATGGGTTTCAGCCTAGACTTGTCCCATTTGTAACAGTGATCATAATTCTGCAACCACATATTTTTAATCATGTTTATTCTTTTTCATAGCTGGCATATTGTATAGTACAGTTTCTGGAAAAAGATCCTTCTCTCACAGAACCAGTAAGTGTTGCCAAGTAATTTCTATAGCTAGAATTTTCTGTGCCATGCTGTGTAGGAGGGTGCATTAACATTTTTGGCTTCCTTGTCTTTTTATAGGTCATTAGAGGGCTGATGAAATTCTGGCCGAAAACATGCAGTCAAAAAGAGGTAAGCAATCTGATAAAATTAATGCTTCGGTCTGTCTACATTTCTTGGAGCCTTGTGCGCAAAAGAGAAACATAGATGATTTGGGGCAGATCAGGGGTCTTATTCATCATGCTAAACAGGTAGAATTGTGGAGAACACCAACCAGCTATGGAGTTGGAATGAAAATTCTGCAAATTGCATTGACTTTTAACCCATTGGATGCTAGTGGTCTCCAATGCATTGCAAAGCAATGCGTTTGAGATCTCTTTAGCACTCAAGATGTTAAAGGTTCAATTTAAATCAGTTTTGCTGTTTATTTCCTCCCTATGGCGCAGTTGATTTTGCTCCAGAAATGCTCCTCTTCGGCACATTGTGGAGTCTGTTTTCTCCTGGCTGATCTATAGAGATCCTGTACTGATCTGCAGAGTTCTGGAAGGTGTATAATATTCTGTCTTCTGGTCATTGTTCAGGTCATGTTCCTTGGGGAGCTGGAGGAGATCTTGGATGTGATTGAGCCTTCACAGTTTGTTAAAATTCAGGAACCTTTGTTTAAACAGATTTCAAAGTGTGTCTCAAGCCCTCACTTTCAGGTGAGTAGGTAGCAGAGTTTTGAATATGCCACACTAAGCAGTGATTATTTATATTTTTTTGTATTCATAAATTATAGACATTAGGCAGGGTAATACCTTCCTTAACCCATTAACCCTTTGAGTGCCAGGGGGTACGCAATGCATTGCATTGCAATGCGTTGCATACCCCTCTGGCACTCATGGGGTTAAGTAGGACTTTTATTGTATTGAACCTGTGGGCTCCACCCATTTTCCACAGAGACCAAAAATACATAATCCTTAATATTTAGAACACATTTTCCATTTCCAGGATATTGGCTCTCAGTCTCTCATTGCTATGAGAATGAGACTGGGTGCAGCTTCCCCTGTGTACTGGGATCTTGTATCCTTAGACTCATAAGGTACTGTTCAAAACTGTCTAGTTACACTGTAATTATGATGAATTTACCCCTCCTGTCCCTTTTCCCGATTGTAAGCCACCTCCCCTCAGATCTGAAAACCAGTCATCAGACCGGACAGTATAAGGAAAACCCTGCCATCCTTAATGAAGGAGGGCAGGTTTTTCCTAATACCGACTGAAGATAGTCCCTCATCGTGTTACGCCATCAGATCTGAGCCAGAGATCGCTGATGTGGGAAAAAGAGGCGGGAGGGGTAAACTTCATCATGTAATTACAGAGTAACTAGACAGTTCTAAACAATGCGAGCATCAGGCATCAGTACTATTAAATGTGACAAATAATCTTAGCAGCTTGAGTAATGAAACATTACTAACCTGTTAAGATGGAAACTCCCACTGGGGGAGAAAGTCCTCTTTAAAAATAAATAGATAAAGAAAATAGTGCATCTTAGAGAAAAAAATAAAAATTTAATGTAAAAGACAGCTTCATTATTAATTAATAGCATTACTGTATTTAAGGTGATAAGTCTGCTTTAATGGTGTTGCCTGTTCTTCCATTTTGAAAGGAGCAAGCTGGGTGAACAACCCATGGCTTTCTAGCTGCTGTTGGACTAAAACTTCGATCCTTTGCGGCCTCCCATTAGCCAACAAAAAATGATAGGAGTTTTAGTTCAGTGCTGGAGATCCACATGTTACCCATGACTCTTTCAGGCAGAAATCTGGAGGAGATGTTTTTCTAGGTTATTTAATGTATCCTATCTAAAAATGGTCCTTTTTCACACACAGGTGGCAGAAAGAGCTTTGTACTATTGGAATAATGAGTACATTATGAGTTTAATAGAAGAGAACTCCAACGTCATCCTTCCTATAATGTTTGCAAGTCTATATAGGATTTCTAAAGAACATTGGAATCCGTAAGTGTACAGCCAGTCTGACTTCTCATACGCTTTTGCATGTAAAGCAACTTTTGTACAGCTCTATCGTTCCTTGCCTGACCCCTTCTGGACAAACTGTATAATAACTCTTGCCAGCTTGTCTTCAGATGTAATAAGAAAACCACATACCATGTTTTCATTGGATTACCCATAAAGCTGAAGTTTAGGCTTCTAGGTTCTAGGACAAATTGGGTCACAGTTGCAGAAAATAGACCTTTCTAGAGCAATGCTATGCTATGGAGATATCGGTAGCATTCAAGGGTAATAACCCTTTGAGTTCCAGAGAGGTATCAACGCAATGCATTGGCTACACCTCTGAACTCAAAGGGTTAAAAGGCCCGTTCAGATTAATGGGGTTTGGGAATGGTTTTATTTCTCCTCTGTGGTGAAGTTGGTTTGCTGCAGAATTGTTCCTCTTTTACTTTGTGCGTATACCCCAAGTTTAGTTTGTTTTGTTTATTGCAGGGTTAGGCAGTTGTTGAACCTCCAGCTATTGGCTAGCTAGGGTGATGGGAGTTTTAGTCTCCAACAACTGGAGGTTAAACATTTGACTTAGTGCTGTCTTATAGCCTCAAAGGAATATTTTCAGGCTGTAAGTGAATTCTTCTTAAAGGGATATTATGTAATTTCATGTTTATTTAGTATTGTAGGCATTAAAAAAATACAAAGAACGATGTAAGTCTTATCTCTCAAACCTTTATGGTTTGAGAGAGATTTCCAACTAAAGATCTCTCTTCCTGGCTGTTTCAGTCAAGTCTGCCATCTAGCCGAGTGTGCTTGCAAACCAGGCATACTTTGTAGACCATTCCAATGAAGCACTTCTTTTTAAAGATCATGATCTCTGTCTGCGGACCAGAGTCCAAGTCTGTCAGCTAGAGTGCTGATGTCATGGAGGGGGAAACTTTAGTTGTGAATATCTCTCAAACCATAAAGGTTTGAGAGATAAGACTTACATTGTTCCTAATATTTCTTTTTAATGCCTACAATACTAAACAAACATGAAATTAGGTGTTACTATCCCTTAAACACACTTTTCATCAGGGGATCCCAAGGGGTAGAGCACTAAACGATTACTGGTGGCCCGCTGCAAGATTCATCCCGAATATTGTTTGCACCGGCCAACTCCCCAACCTACAAGACTGTCATATTTAACTCTTTAAGTGCCAGTGAGGTATCCAACTAATTGCAGCTCGGTGTCTTGTATACTCTGGCATTCAAAGGGTTAAATTGTGACGTATGGGACGTTTTAATTGTCCCCTGATTGTTTTGTTTTGTATTGAGTCATTTCCCCCCCACACACACATTTTACTCTGTATAACAGGCAATATAAGAGTACACATGTTGTTATTCATTTACAAGGCGCCAGTGTATTGCTCATCACTCTACAATTGGAGAACTCATTGCAAACACATTACACACTTGAGAGATGGATATAAATAATAGGAAGGATTGTTTGCAAGAACTTACACTCTACAGTTGTGCAGCATGTTTGAATGTGATGGAGACCATTGATGAGTGCTTATAAGGTAGGGTGTCTATTGGAAAGTAAATCCCAAGTCATCAGTCTTGGAACCCCTGTTTTATACATGGCAAGGTGCTCTGAAACAATAATGCAGTGTGCCACATGCCTTTTCCAGATAGCTAGGGCACACTGTACCTTTCCCAGAGCCTGGGGAACATGGGCCATAGGAAGAGTCTATGGGTAGAAACACTAAAGCGATAGAACCCCTGCAGTGAGAGAAATCTCTCCAAGTCCTGTGTTAGTCTATGGAGCCTACTTTTTATGTTCCAGAGATTGAGGCCTTATGCAAAAATGGAGAAATCCTGCAGTTGAGTGAACTTAACACAGGGAACAGAAAAAAATCCCCATTGATTTAAAATGTGGCTAGTAACCCTCTGAGTGCCAGGGGGTACGGAACACATTGCATAGCAATTCGTTCTGTACCCCTCTGGCACTCAAAGGGTTTTAACTCCTTGAATGCTAGAGAGGTCTCCAATGCATGCTGCTTATCTGGCATTCAGCGCATTAAAGGGATAGTGTTTCACAAAAACAGCAGCTCCAATTAATCTTCATAGTATTTGGTACATAGAGACTGTTATTTTAGTACTGTCAGAGTTGTAGTTCAAGAGTAATTGAATGATAAAGTATCCCCCTCCCTCCCCTTTTACCTAGTGTAAGCCAACTCCTTTCAGATGTGGAATCTGGTCCTGGGATCAGACAGCTCACAGCAAGGGACAATCTTCTTACTGTGAGCATAAGGAAATCCCTGCCCCCTTTGACAGATTTTTCAGGTTTATCCTTATGCTCACTGAAGATTGTCCCTCTCTGCAATCTACCTGGACACTCCCTGTGTTACATCAATAGAAGGGGCGGGAGGGGGATACTTTGTCGTTCAATTACTCTTGAACTACAACTCTGACAGTATTGAAATAACACTCTCCAAGGCCCAAATACTGATGATGATTAATTAGAGCTGCTTTTATGAACATTACTATCCCTTTAACTTGTCTTTCCCTCTGAGGTTGTGGAACTAAAGAGGTGCAGTTTTGGAGAGTCCCAACTGCACCGTAGAGATAAATGAAAAGTCTAATTCACATTTATGTAAATGGGGCTTTTAACCCCTTGACTGCTAAAGATGCCTCCAATACATACTTGTAGGTATAGTGCCTGTTCAGTATCTTCACCTTAAAGGAGAAGTAACACCTACTATGGCCAGAAAATCCTAATGTCCTATGAATTTGACTCTTGTGCATTAGAGAACTGATTGAAGATGTTACATCCCTGGATGCAGACATGACAACTGTTGGCAGGACATAATCTCAGCCCACTGAACATGGTCATTTTAACCCATTAACCCTTTGAGTGCCAGAGGAGTACGCAGCGCATTGCTTTGCAATGCGTTGAATACCCCTCTGGCACTCAAAGGGTTATGCTGGGCTACACTCTGTGGAACTATTACTTCGATGTAAGTGCCCCCCAATTAATTAGTGTATCGATAAGCATTGAAATACTATTATAATCTTTATTAAGTGCAGGCATTATTTGGAAACATAAATTCTCATGAGATTTACCTCAAGACAACAGAGCAGACATCATGCCGAAGAGGGATCTGCGCCTGCGCTGTCTGTCTTTGTCTCTGTCAGCACTCTGAGGTACAGTGCAACTCCCCCTTTGTCAAATAACCTATCAGTGAGGAATCGGGGGCAGACACAGAGATGTCTGCACTGTCGTCTTTAGGTGAGTCTCATAAGGTACAGTGCAACTCCCCCTTTGTCAAATAACCTATCAGTGAGGAATCGGGGGCTGACACAAAGATGTCTGCACTGTCGTCTTTAGGTGAGTCTCATAAGGTACAGTGCAACTCCCCCTTTGTCAAATAACCTATCAGTGAGGAATCGGGGGCAGACACAAAGATGTCTGCACTGTCGTCTTTAGGTGAGTCTCATAAGAATTTCAGTTTACAAATAATGCCTGCATTTAGATATAGATTACAACAGTATTTCAGTGCTTACTGCTATATATGATTGACTTGGGGGACGCTTGTATGTAAGTGATGGTTCTGCTTTAAAGTGATAATAATGTCTTTATTAAACTTTATCTCTGAATCTTCTATATCGTTTTATAACTCATATCGCTATGTTTAATTACTTTCATGTTTGTAGTTCAAAAGATTTTAAAAGCTGAAAGGATCCCCCTCCCGCTCCTTCTGGACGCATCATGCTGGCTCTGTGTCTGGTGTGGATGCTGTGAGGGACAATCTTCAGTAAGCAAAAGGAAAATCCTGACCTCCTTCGGCAAGGGGGGGGGGGTGTCTCCCTTATACTTAATGACTGAATATTGTTCCTTGATGCATCTGGACAGAGGCAGTGTGATGCAGCCAGAAGGGGGTGGGATGTTTTCAGCTTTTAATATATGTTATAAAAAACGATCTAGAGGACTCAGAGATAAAGTTTAATATAGACATTACTATCTCTTTAACTGCTTAATTAGTCTTATGCACTCTGCCTGCAACATTAAGAAAAACAAACAAACAAAAAAAAAAACTCATGTCCGCCTCCATGGTCATGACCTCTAGGAGTGATTGAAGATATTTATTGAACAAAGAGAAAGGAGCACACTTCCTAATCACTAATATGATTTTATGGCCATAGTAAGGTAAAGGGGAGGTGCTAAGTCTTTTTAAAGGCACAAATGCCTGAAAAGGATCTAGTATATATTCTTAAATACCTTGTTCTCCATACGCTAAAACTATCTGTTTTCTGAGGCCTAAAATCTAGTGTTACTTATACTCTTTGTGGGCTCCCATGCCTGCCTTTTCCATGGATCAAGGACTCCCATTACAATACGGTCTAGAAAGATGTATCTGAAGTGATATTGTTGGTTAATGAGCCTGAGATAAGATATTGGGCTTTCTGAATAGAAGGGGATTGTGCTAATCTCAATATATCAGTACATCAGTACATTAAAGGGATAGTAATACTTAAAATGTAAAAAAAAAAATATGTTGTAGGGTTTATCCCCCTGAGTAAAACAAGGGTACTCCCACTGCTGAAAGGTGTTTCATTCAAAAGATATTAATTTTCAAAGTTGAATTTTTTAGGTGCAATATCACAGTGGACTGAAATTGTACAGTGGCGCTGTTGCTACACGATCCTATGGACAGCTCTGGTCCTGGGACCATAAATCTCCATAGGATGGTGTAGCAACAGCACCACTGTACAATTTCAGGCCACTGTAATATTGCACCTAAAAAATTCAACTTTGAAAATTAATAACTTTTGAACGAAACACCTTTCAGCAGTGGGAGTACTCTTGTTTTACTCAGGGGGATAAACCCTACAACATATTTTTTTTTAACATTTTAAGTATTACTATCCCTTTAACAGCGTTACCTGTGCACAGTTACTCAGATTGTCTGTATACACTAGCCTACACATTCTGTTCAATGTTAGATTTTTAGGATCTCCCCTAAAATAACTATTGTTTCTATACCAGCTGGAAGTAAATATGTAACATTATATAACTCAATTATTTATTTATTGATTTATTTTTGTTGTTGGTGGTGTTCCTTTAACAAAAATACTCTAGAGCTGTGGGTTTCTAACTTGCCCTCAGGAACCACTAACAGGCCAGGACATTTTCCTGACTGAGGACACGTGAGCTGATTTAAAATGACTGAGCCTCTGATTAAGAGTTAGTAATGTCTTATAGAAATAAAAGGTAGTATTGTAGCTCTTCAAAAAATAAGTCCATCGATGTCACTCCAATCTCTCAAACCTTTATGGTTTGAGAGACATAAGGTGATAAAGTCCATCCCCCCTCCCCTTTAATTGACGTCAGCATCTAGCTGACAGAAGCTGATCCTGGTTACAGGACAGGCAGGCGGCTCTTCATCAGAGCCATGATACCACAATCTACAAAGAAATACTTCATTGGAACAGTCTACAAAATGTGCTTGCAAACCAGGCACACTTTGTAGACCGCTCCAATTAAGTATTTCTTTGTAGAGCACCGTATTCTGGCTCTGCTGAAGAGCTGCCTCGAATCGGCCAACACAGATCTGCTGCTGTCATTTTTACAGCTGACCTCAGTAGGGGGGGGACTTTATCACCTTGTATCTCTCAAACCATAAAGGTTTGAGAGATCAGAGTGGCATTGGTGAACTTATTTTTTGAATAGCTGCAATATAACCTTTTATTTCTATAAGCCATTACTATCCCTTTAACTCTCACCTGTGTTCATGCTGGGAAATCCTCATGACATGGTCTGTTATATGGATCTCTGAAGACACTGCGCTAGACCAGATGTAATCAAAACTATCCTCAAGTCCCCCAACAATGCAAGTTTTCAGGTTTCCTCCGTTAAACACAAATGATTAGCATTAACTCAGCCAGAATCTTCAGAGTGATTGAACCACTGACTGACTGACCTGTGTTAACGTGAGGAGATCCTGAGGCTGAGGACAGGGTTGGGCACCCCTAGGCTAGAGGACCAAAAAGTTAACATAGCCATGTTATGGAAGAATTTCAGTTTCCTGCTTTTTTTTCCCCTTAGGGCTATCGTGGCTCTAGTTTACAACGTGTTGAAGGCCTTCATGGAAATGAACAGCACATTATTCGACGAGCTAACAGCCACTTACAAGTCAGATCGCCAGCGGTAACTCTTTATAACTTTTGTTTTTTTGCCCACAGTGCAGAAAGCTCCTGTCCCAGCTTCTTTCTTTGCTTTAACATTCTCATCATGAGCACTTGTGCTCGCATAGTTGATGATGATGAAAAAAGGCAGGAGCCAAGTTCAGCCCATGCCATATCGCCCTTGTTGATCCACAGAGGCAAAAAACCTATATTAAAGCTATTTCCAATTAAGTGCCAAAAAAAGTATTAATTATACCAAAATAGTCTTCTATTACCTTGGATCAACATCCTATATGCTTTGAAACAAACTCTCATAATTTTCAATATTGTCCTGGGCTAGCAAGGTTTCCAGTCATTCTTTTTTTCTTTTTATAAACTTCTACAATGTCTTCAAACACAGCTTCATGACGCAAAGAATCCCACAGCTTTACTGTCCTTACTTTAAAAAAATCCCTGCCTTTGTTTTAGTAGAAAGTGCCTTTCCTCTAGGCTTACTCTACATCCTTTGTATTATTGCTTTTCATTCTTTTTAAAGGGATAGTAGCACTTAATATGTAAAGGAGAAATGTATATATAATATATATGTGTGTATGTATTATTATATTAAGGTTTATCCTGCTAAGTAAAACAAGGGTACTCCCACTGTTCAAAGGTGTTCTATTCAAAAGTTATTGGATATCAGACTTGAAGGTTTTTTTTGTAGGTGCAGTATCTCAAAGGCCTGAGATTTCAGTGGCGCTGTTGCTACAGCATTCTATGGACCGCTCTGGTCTGTTGACCATAAACCTCTAGGATGTGTACCAACAGCACCACTGTAAATTTTCAGGCAATTGAGATACTGCACCTAAAACAAATCCAGTCTGAGCTGCAATACATTTTATATAAAACACCTGTCAGCGGCGGAAGTACCCTCGTTTTACTCGGGAGGATTAAACCCTACAATATATATATTTCTCTTTTGTCCAATATGGAACACAGGTACAATGGGGTTGAGTTCTCCTCCTGGAGGGTAGAACACCTCTCAGACAGCCTTAGGGTTGTAGACTCCTCCTCAAGCTCAACCCATCACCCGCCTGCTATTATCCAGAATTCATGTGTCCTGCTTGAAGAAAGAAGTGCAAGGCGCAGTCTTAGTCTTTTAGGACTTTTATTATTTCCCTTATTATATATGGGGCTACATAATCCCACATTAGGCGGCTTACCAACACTGCGCTTCTCTGGAGTGGATTTACCAGTGGACAGGTGCATTGTGGACCCTTGCAGCCCTGGACAAGGTTCAGGACTGCATTCATGCTCTCACCCATCACAGGTGGATCATCAACATGGACAAATCGGATCTTGTCCCATCCCAGTGGCTGGTCTTCCTGGGCCTTCTCTTCAACACTCAGAAGAGCATGGTGTTTCTCACGGAGGAAGCAGCTCACCAGATCGCTGAAAGAGTATCTGCTGTTCTGGCTCTCAATCCAGTTCCAGCCAAGAAGCTGTCCTTTCTAGTGGGGAAATTAATCTCCTCCATAAAAGCATTCCCATTTGCCATGGCTCACACCAGGGAACTCCAGAGGTTCGTGATCCAGGTGTGCAGGGGTCAGACGGACCTTCTGATGACGTTGGTGTTACTTCCTGAGTTTGTGGTGGCTCGACCTCTCCAATCTGCTGAAGGGCAACTCCTTCCTAGTATCCTTCTGGACCACGGTGACTATGGATGCCAGCCTCTCCGGATGGGGAGCAATCCTGGGTTGCCTGAGTGCTCAAGGTTGGTGGTCTCTGGAGGAATCTTTCCTTCCCATCATCGTGTTGGAGCTTTGGGCGATTTTCCATGCCCTTCATCATTGGACTCCCCAGCTGAAAGAACGCCCAGTCTGGGTACAGTTCGACAATGCCGCGGTCGTGGCCTACATCAACAAGCAGGGCGGAACAAGAAGTCTCATCGCTTGGTTAGAAGTCAAGTCTATTTCGTCCAGGGCAGAAGAACACATTCCTGCCATATCCGAAGTACACATTCCTGACATAGACAACGTTGTGGCGGACTTCCTCAGTCGACACACAGTGGACAGCAGAGAGTGGGAACTGCACCCAGAGATGTTCTCCCTCATTGTTCAGAGGTGGGGTCTTCCTTGCATCGACCTGATGGCGACAAGACACAACCAGAAGGTCCCGAGGTTCTGCTCTCGCTGGAGGGATTCTCTAGCTCAGGGCTTAAAATTTGAAGCCTTTTGCTCCTAACCAGACCTGAAAAGTTACTCGCCACTGCAAGGCAAAACATACCCACCAGGGCTGAATTTCTACTTGCCAGGGCTAAATTTTCACTCGCCATTGGCTAGTGGCGAGTGGAAAATTTGAGCCCTGCTCTAGCGGTGGATGCCATGTCCATTCCTTGGTTATTTCCTCTGGCTTACATCTTTCCTCCCCTTCCCATGTTGCACAGGGTGTTACGGAAATTGAGACTGGAGCGTTGTCCAGTCATTCTGATTGCTCCGTACTGGCCTCGGCAGGCTTGGTTTCCAGAGCTTCTGGATCTGTCAGTGGCGGAGCCATTCTGGCTCCCTTACCTTCCGGATCTTCTACAGGGTTACCTGTGGAAGGAGGATGTTCATCGTCTAACTTTGACGGCTTGGAAATTGAATCCTCAATACTGAAGAAGAAATGTTTTTCTTCTGGTGTGGTGGCTACTATGCTTAGTGCCCGCATACCTGTTTCTTCTAAGGCCTACTATTGTGTTTGGTCGACCTTCCTATCTTGGTGTGCTGATAGGAACATCTCTCAGGATTTTGATCGGCCTACGGTCCTGGCCGCCTTGCAGGACGGTGTGGATAAGGGCCTCAGCTTGAGTTGCCTTAAGGTTCAGACTTCTGCTCTCTGTTTTCTTTCAGAGGTGCATTGTCATTCTTTCTGATGTCCAGGTTTTCTCTTAGGGCGTTGCTCATACTTGTCATGTCTTTAAGAATCCCGCTCCTCAGTGGGATTTTAACTTGGTTTTGGGCGTTCTTCAGCCCCCTCCCTTTGAGTCCTTGGCTACTATTCCTCTACGCCTGTTCAAGTGGGAAATGGCCTTTCTCCTGGCGATCTTGTCCGTTCGCCATGTTGCGGAGTTACATGCTCTGTCCTGTAAACCACTTTTTTTGGTGTTTCACAAGAACAAGGCGGTACTTCGCACTTCTCAGGAGTTTCTTCCGGAGGTGGTTTCAGTTCCACATCAATCAGGAGATTGTGGTGCCTTCTTTCTGCCCTGACCCTACCTCTGACAAGGAGAGGGATAGCCACTTGTTAGATGTGGTGCGTTGTCTCAAGTTTTATGTCCATCGCACTGAGTCTATCAGGCAATCTGACCCGCTGTTCATCATTCCTGAGGGTCTCAGGGCAGGAAGACCAGCATCCAATGTGACTATTGCATCCTGGATCAAGTCCACTATTCATAAGGCTTTCGGGTCACGGCTCATTCTACTAGATCTATTGGGGCTTCTTGGGCTTACAAGAATCAGGCCTCTGCTGATCAGTTGTGCAAGGCTGCCACTTGGTCGTCTGTGCACACCTTTTCAAAGCACTACCGTGTTGATGTGTTGGCATCGGCTGATGCAAGCTTTGGGAGGCAGATCCTAGAGGCAGTCTTGCCTGTCTAGGATCTTCTTTGGTACTTGGTTCTTCCTTCACTTTGAACCCTGTTGGCTGTAGTTCAGTGTGCTGTTTAACAGTTTTGTGTTACCCCTGTTCAGTGTCCGTTGACACTTAAGTGTCTTGCTGGGCTATCTCTGAACTGATGGTTCATATCTGCTCTGGTGACTTTGGGGGCCTTACACCTGGTCCTTGCCTTTCTTCCCGCCTCTGGGAATCTCAATGGTTGGACATCCCAAAGTTGCCAGTAACCTGTATTGGACAACAGAAAAAAGAGGATTTTAGTTTTACCTGTTAAATCCTTTTCTCTTAGTCCATACAGGTTACTGGTCTCCCACCCTGTCAAGGGACCATGCTTGGTTCTCCTGTGGCAGACTGTGGGGGTCCTTTGGTGTCATGCTCACAGGAGTCTTCTTTCCCTTCTACTATCTAGTCAATAGTGTCTCAAATCTTTCTGGAGCTGATTGGCTAGCTGCAGCCAAGGAGGGAAGGTAGGCTCCACCCCCTGCATACAATTCTATAATTGTTCCTGCCTAATTAAAGGGACGGATCGCCTACCCAAAGTTACCAGTAACCTGTATGGACTAAGAGAAAAGGATTTAACAGGTAAGACTAAAATCCTTTTTTTTTTTTTTTGTCCCACCCTCCCCTTTTGCGACTAAGCCCTGCCCCATTTATGACACGAGTCATGTCATTTCCCTCCCCGATCAGCGTTGGCAGGGCTGCCCTCTGGGTAGCCTTGCCTGTCAAGGCTCCCACTCCTCAGTGGGACCTTAAGTTGGTCTTGCGGAATCCTTGTCTGTTATCTGTAGGGGTCTTCTCTGCCTTTTTCAAGACACTGGGGAGTTCTCGGTCAGGGACCAGTAGGTTTTATGGGGTTTTCTGAAGGGTACCACATAGATTTCATGTCATTTCCTCCATATGACTTTTTTTTTGTCAAGGGGCCGAAAGCCAGACAAGTCAAGGCAGCCGATTCACTGCTGGAGAAAGAGGTTCTAAATCTAGTACCTCCATCAGAGCTCCGTTCCGTTTTTTTATTCCAATTTGATTGTGGTTCCAAAGAAGGACGGCAGATATCTCCCCATTCTGAACCTCTAGTATCTCAACAAGTATGTGGCGACTACACAATTCAGAAGAATATTTGCATTCTGTTATTGCAACAATGTGCCCAGGGTAGTATCTGGTATCTGTGGACCTTCAGGATGCGCATCTGCACATTCCAGTTCACCCGGACAGCCAACACTACCTGAATTTTTCTTTAGGCTCAGATCATTATCAGTCTTTGGCTCTGCCATTTTTCTGATTTTGGCACCTTGGATGTTCACCAGGCAAATGGGGACCTTAACTGCCTTCATCCATATCCAGATTATCTCCATGTCTCCTTACCTCTATTTATCTTTTGATCAGGGCTCCCTCAGAGGAGCTCTTGGCCAGTCACATTCAGGATTGAACCCAACTTCTAGTCCACAACGGGTGGCTCTTAAACATGCTCAGGTCCTCTCCCATGCCCTCCCAGTTTCTAGTGTTCCTAGGGATGAGGTTTGACACTCATCTGGTGTAAGCCTTTCTTATGGAGGGCAAGATTCTTCTTGTGATGCAGGAAGCTTCCCAGGTTCTGGAGTGGCCCTTGGCCACGAACAGGGAGTACATGAGAGTTCTAGTGCAGGCTGGTGTCTACAGTGGATGCTGTACTTTACACTAAGGTACACATGAGACAACTTCAGAGGCATGTCATCCTGAGCTGGCCCTGGAATCTGGATCACCAGATCTTGTCTTTCCAGCGGTCAGACAGGACCTCTGTTAGCGGCTATGTTGGCTGAACCTGGAACCCTTTGTGATTCCAGCATGGATCCTCTTTATTATGCCAGTCTGAGCGTCTGGAGTGCGGTTCTGGGTCACCTGGAGGTCCAGGGCAAGACTCCAGCAAGAGACTCTTCTGTCCATCAGTTTCTTCGAACTATGGGCGCTCCGGCTTGCTTTTGTGTACTGGACCTCCCTCTTGAAAGGGAAGCCAGTGAGCGTTCAGTTGGATAAAGCCACAGCTGTGGTATACATGAATCGGCAAGAGGGCAGTCGCAGTGTAGATGCTTGGTTCGAGGTGAGCTACATTCATAGTTGGGTGGAGGCCCATGTTCTGGACATCTCAGGCATTCACATCCCAGTAGTAGAAAACATTCTGGCGACTTTCTCAGTCGCCGGGATGTCGATCCAGGTGAGTGGGAGCTCAACCCGGAAGTGTTCTACCTGATTGTACAATGGTGGGGTGTGCCGACAATAGATCTCATGCCCACCAGGGAAAACAGGAAGGTCCTGGTGGAGAGATCCTCTGGCCTTTGCCTCGTACACTGTCGATTCCATGGAACGTCCACCTTGCTTTTGTGTTTCTGCCATTTCCTCTCATTCCCAGGGTACTCCGGAAGATCAGGATGGACTGTGTGACCATCATTCTGGTCGCACCTTACTGGACCAGAAGGGCGTGGTTTGCAAACCTGGTCATTCTTTCAATGTTAAATCCATTATCTTTGTTCCATGTGGAACACAGATCTCATAGGAGATTTTTTTTTTTCTCCCTCTTTCCCGCTTGCTTTATTTGTGTGGCTTCTGTCACTTGAAATCTTGGTAGTAGCAGGAAGAGGGTTGAGGTAGAAGAGGTGGATGGACTGTCAACCCACTAAGACTGTCTTTGAGATGTGTCCTGCCCTCCAAGAAGAGGGATTCAACCCCATATTAAGAGTTACTATCCCTTTAATAAATTCACTTGAAACTGTGAACCAGAATGTGCATATCCACATTTTGGAAATAGATGTGTTTTGAAACCATGGGGTGAAGTTCCCTCCTGCAGCCACACCACAGGGACTTCTGATTTCAATGACGTGCCAGGATTGTCACTGGTCCTTAACGCAAGTTTACCCATGACAGTCCTGGCACGTCATGGGTTCTTAAAGGGATAGTAATACTTAAAATGTAAAACACAGTGGCCTGAAATTGTACGGTGGCGCTGTTGCTACATGATCCTATGGACACCTCTGGTCCTGGGACCATGAATCTCCATAGGATGGTGTAGCAACAGCGCCACTGTACAATTTCAGGCCACTGTGATATTGCACCTAAAAAATTCAACTTTGAAAATTAATAACTTTTGAATGAAACACCTTTCAGCAGTGGTAGTACTCTTGTTTTACTCAGGTGGATAAACCCTACAACATATTTTTTTTTTTTACATTTTAAGTATTACTATCCCTTTAAGGGATTAATAAATATTACGCTTAAATTGATCATTTTTATTCTCCCGTCTTTCTCTTTGAGCACTGACTACAGCATAGGCGGTCATCAGGGCTCAAAATTTCCACTTTTCACTAGCCAATAGCCTTTTTGGCTTGCAGTGGCTAGTAACTTTTCAGCTCTGGCTAGTAGCAAAGGACTTAAAATTATAAGCCCTGGCGGTCATATTTGAGGAATGTAAAAAGAAAAGACAGATTTTGCATCCCTATTCTAAGTCATTTCTTACAAATGGGATATCATTTCTCTCAAGTGAAGCTGCTAACTAATTCATTAGGAAATTCCATACTTTTCAAACATTTCAGTACCTTTTGAAGGGCTAGAAATATTTCTAGGTTTAATTTTTTTTTTTTTTGTGCATGAAATGTAGAATGGTGCAAAAAGGGAAACTTTTTTCATTATTATTTTTATAGAAAAACCTATTGCATAAAAACACAGATTTTGGTGTTTTAAAACAACCAGTTAAAATGGATCTCTCACTCCTACAAAAGTTAGGCTTATTAGGTAGAGTATATATTGATAATCTTGAAAACGTTATTAGGAAAAAAAAAACACAAAAAAAGCTATTTGGGTTAAAAGTATTGCTTATACAGTGCCCTGCACCCTACTTCTGCAAATACTGGTCTTGCCACAGATTGCCGATCTGCCTCTGCAACCTTCTCACTACCCAGCCTCCTCTGATGATGGAGGTTTCTGTCTGTAAGCTGGAGCAATCTCATTGGCAGAGATAGATAGCTAGCCAATGAGACTGCTCCAGCTTCCAGACAAACGGCCTCTGTAATTGGAGGAGGCTGGGTAGTGGGAAGGGAGCAGAGGCAAAGTAGCAAGAGCAGTGAATGCGGAAGTAGGGTGCAGGGCACTCGATAAGCAATACTTTTAGCCCAAATAGCTTTTTTTTTTTTTAAACATTTTCAACTTTATCGATTATATACTCTACCTAATAAGCCTAACTCTTATAGGGATGAGAGATCTCCTTTAATACTAAACACAGAACCGTAAACATTTGCTTGTGGAAGAAACAGAAAAATGTAATGGACAGTTCATAATTTCCTTTACTGGATATTAAATGTCATTCTAAGTAACATTTCTTTATCATGTTAATGGGTATTGACAAACAAATGATAACTTTTGAAACTGCAGTGTCTGCTTGAGGGGGGAAAATGTATGAATTGAGGGTTGTTCACCAAAAACACCTAAAATTGTAATTCAGCTGTAAACTTCAACAATATTGTGAAAGCATGCTTAAAGGGATACTAATTTTTCACAAAACCAGCAGCTCAGATTAATCGTCATAGTATTTGGGCCATGGAGAGTGTTATTTTAATACTGTCAGAGTTGTAGTTCAAGAGTAATTGAATGATAAAGTATCCCCTTCCCGTCCCTTTTACTGATATAACACTGCTCACCTTGGAGCAGCAAGACTAGATGGATCGCAGAGAGGGACAATCTTCAGTGAGCATAAGGAAAAACCTGTCAAGGAGAGCGGGGTTTTCATTGTTCTTACAGTAAGAAGATTGTCCCTTGTTGTGTCATGTCTGGTCTCAAGACCAGATTCCACATCTGAGGTGACGTGGCTTATTCTAGGTAAAAGAGGCGGGAGGGGGGATACTTTATCAGTCAATTACTCTTTAGCTACAACTCTGACAGTACTGAAAACACTCTCCATGGCCCAAATACTATGAAGATTAATTGGAGCTGCTTTTTTGTGAAACATTAGTATCCCTTTAAATTGGAACACTAGCTTCACAGAAAGTTATGTCTATTTACATTGTCCTCTGCGATAATGCCACAATCCATTACTGTGGCTTTCTAAACCATTATGGTTGCAGATCTTTGATTTTAAAGAAATACCTGCTCACATGTGATCGCTGCAGTACAGCTCAGTACCTTTCAGCTCTCTATCACCTCCCGTCTTTTCCTTCGTTCTCTCCTCCTCCCTCAATGAGTCCCAAATAATTCATGTAATCAGATTCATATTCCTCAATATTCTCAAACTATTTTTTACAGAACAATTTCTAGTGCAAAATACAGGGGGCTTTAATTTTCTATAAATCTGGCTAGTTTTAGGGTTAAAGCTCTGTATTAACTCTTGAAGGACCACAGGGATAAACAATTCATTGCACGCTCCTCCTCCTTAAAGAGACAGTCAACCTTAGTTTACATGTTCTGTAAGTGCAAGATGTAAAGTCAAACTGACTATACTGTTTATTATTCATTTTTCATCTTCACCTACTTTTACACTTGTACCTGGTAGGGAGTTTATATGAATGTATTTTTCCAGAGAGCTTTCGGTCATGTACTGTGAAAGCAAGGAGAATGATGCACAGTAACATTATCCCTGCAGCAATGAGTGCTGTGAATGCTGTGGAGACAGACATTTGTACCACTGTCCCTGGTTTTACAGTCCTTGACAGGAAACAAGTTTGGGACATGTAGGCAATCTGACTTTACATATTGCACTCTTGCAGAATATGTAATGTCAAAAAGGAGGCTTATTGTCACTTTAAAGATTTAACCCTCTAAACCTCTATGCTGGTGACTCCTGGCTTTATGTATCTGCATCTCGACTGACTTCTGATATTCAGTCTGAAGTTGCAAATTGCCTCTCGGCTGCATCAGACTGGATGGCTCATAGACACTTCAAGCTAAATATGTCTAAAACTGAGCTAATCCTCATCCTACCTAGGCCAGTAAATGACACTGCTATAAATCCAGTATCAGAAGCACGGTGCCTAGGAGTCATAAATGGGACTGCTTTCTAATTCTCTCCTCATATTAACACAATTGCTAAATCCTGCCGCTTTCTCTTATGTAACATAGCAAAAATCTACCCCTTGCTCTGTTCCTCCACAGCTAAAATTCTTACACAGACACTCATCCTATGATGCATAGACTTCAATCTATACAGAATGCTGTTGAACGAGTTCCCTTAATGTCACCTTGGTTTGTCTCTGCTCCCCCTTCCTCCTCTTCCTCCTCCAATCTCTCCAATGGCTGCCTGCCAAATTCCGGATATCTTACAAACTGCTGCTTCTATCATTCAAGACCCCTTTCTCCATAATACATTTCCTCTCTGATCTCCCACTATACCCCATCCTTCCACTTACAATCAGCCAATCACATTCTTCTCTCGGTTCCTGTTGCGTCTACAGCCCTCGCATTTATCAAACCTTTTTCTATCATTGCTCCTTATCTGTAGAATTCTCTACCTCCCAACCTGTGCCACTGCATTTCTTGTACTCTTCAAGTCTTGTTTAAAATTATACCTCTTCAACAAACTAGAAGGCACTGACTTTGTACAGTCAAGGCTCTTATAATTTACTTTGTGTCCCCTATTCCAACCAGACCTTTAGCACTGTATTCAGCACTTGACCTTTATGTACTCTGTATGTCTCCCTTTACCGCTTTAGATTTTGAAGGGATAGTAATGTTTCACAAAAACAGCAGCTCCAATTAATCTTCATAGTATTTGGGCCATGGAGAGTGTTATTTCAATACTGTCAGAGTTGTACTTCGTGAGTTACTGATGTAAAACTGCTCACCTCAGAGCAGCAAGACTGTCCAGATGGATAGCAGAGAGAGAACATCTTCATTGAGAATAAGGAAAAAACCTGTCAAGGGGCAGGGTTTCCCTTATATTTAGAGTAAGAAGACTGTCCTGTGCTGTGAGCTGTCTGGTCCCAGGACCAGATTCCACATCTGAGGGGAGGCGGCTTAGGTAAAAGGGGCGGGAAGGGGATACTTTACCATTCAGTTACTCTTGAACTACAACTCGGAAAGTATTGAAATAACACTCTCCATGGCCCAAATGCTATGAAGATTAATTGGAGCTGCTTTTATTGTGAAACATTACTATCCCTTTAAGTTTTTGTTTAGGGACCACACTTCCAGTGGTTCATTTGGCAAAGCTCTTATAACCCTGTATTATAAATGCCCTGCTTACACTTGTGGCGCTCTGTAAATTAATTCTTACATTCAGATGTGAATGCAATGCATTGAATACCCATCTGGCACTCGGAGAGTTGAGTTCAAATGGTCAGTTTGACGTGGCAGAACCCTGTGTGTGTACGTGACATAAAACATGAAGTCATAATTTTACACTAAGTCAAGCACAGGTTAAGCTGATCTGACAGTAGATGTGTTCTGCCAAAGATGTATATTATTAGGAATAAAAGACAATTGCTACTCTGTTGGTACATGAGCACATGCAGGGAACATTAGCTAAAATACAAAACAATGAATGTCTTTATTACTTTGTTACTTACTTGTCTGTTGGAGGAACAGTGGGGGATTCCTGAGTTCCTGAACAGTACAGTAGCACATTATGGGACATTAAATGGAAGAGAGAACACCCTTGAAGCTAAATTCGCCTGAATAAGAAGTGTTTTGTTTTAAGAAGTAGCACCTCCTAATATCCCCTCCACACGCACACACGCTTATCTTACTATGGCCAGAAAACCCTAACGGCCTCTATGAATTTTAACTTTGTGCCTCTCTTCAGTAGAACATTATTAATCAGTCCTGGATATAATGTGTCAAGATTTTAAATGGATGGCACTAGTCTTAAGAAATATCAAACGTATCACTCACCAATCTACAAACGATAACACGGTGCTGAAGGTGAAAGGATAAGCAGACATTTCGATAACTTGAGTGAACAAAGAGATTTTCACTGCACTCAGACTCGTAGACTCTGAGTAAGCATGGATGTGTGAAACAAGTGAGACTGTAACCCCCTGTGTCTTGTGTTTCATGTTCTAATAAAGAAGGGGATTTTATTTGATAACATTGAGTGCGGTGAAAATCTCTTTATAATGTGTCAGGAGACAGACATGAAAGTTGAAGGCAGGACCACTGGACACAACATGCACTCACTGCAAATTGTAGCCATAAACCTTTAAGGAGCAGTGGTGTGAAACACATTGCTTTGCAATACATTGTGCACCCTTCTGGTCCTTCAAAGCATTAGGCAGGCTCATGCACTCTACCTGCTTCCGTTTGAGAAAACTGTCTGCCTGCATAGAAATGATGTCCATGATTGATTCAAGTTGTTATCTCATAAACAATGGCTCAGGGTCACATTTCCTAGAGCCATTGGGATTTTTGACCATAATAAAGAAGTCTGAGATTATTATTGTCAGTATTTAGTTCTTTATGATCTTATACAATAATACAATACAATACAATAATCAATGGGAATGCGTATTTTCCCCTTATAGTGCAGTTGGCTTGCCAACAAATTGCTCCAGTTTTCCTTTGAACATGGGTGCCATATTACTAGTACAAGCCTTAGTCAGAGCCACAGCTTACCTGTTACTGTAACACAAAGGAAAACTGGAGCAATTTGTTGGCAAGCCAACTGCACTATAAGGGGAAAATACGCATTCCCATTGATTTTAAAGTGACTCTATTGCCTAAAAATACATTTGGTGTTTTAAAAAATCACCTATGTGTATAATTAGCCATATTTGATATAGAAAACTAGATTGTGAGTTTAGACATATTTTGCTAATCATTTCATGGCATGTGGGTACATCCTACCTTAGTCCTACACTTTTATTGTTAGGGGAGGTGGGCAATGCCTTGCAGTATTTCGTTAGGCTTTAAAAAATAAAATGTTCTGGTAAATGGAAGTATTTTATAGTGAGACTGGTCTCATTCACTCTAAAATTATACACTGTTAGTTAATAATACTTTTTATTTAATTCTCAGCATAAAATACTAGAGTGTGACTGATACCAGTCACTTTCTTTAAAATACTTCCAGTGTCATCAGAGCCTTCATTCAGAAGGAGTGGATCCTGGTTGCCTGACTGGTGTCCAATGGAACTGTGGTAGCTTTTGTAACCCTGCTTATTGTTCAAAGTGAAAGAGATCTTTCCCACATTTGAAGGCTTTCAGAGTCCTAAACACAAACTATTTTTCAGGTGGTAACATTTTATCTGAACTGTGCCCATGACTGCCCACATCTAAAATTCTGACTCTGTGACAGGTGCACCCTTTGGCAGCAGTAAGGAGGAGTTGATTTCCTCCATACTGCCTCTCCCGTAGATAAAAGCCTAGGGGCAAGATTTTGACAGGAGTTGTGCGACTTGACGGATGCAGATAGGGACAAACTTCAGTAAGTAAGTAGATTGAAATCCTGCCCCCTTGATGGAGGGCAGGATTTTCTTTTGCTTACTGAAGTTTGTCCCTCTCTGCATCCGTCCTGACCAGACTGCAGATTCAGCAGTGATGTGCAAGAAAGGGGCGGGCAGGGGGTCTTTGTCTTTGCATAACTTTTAAACTACACAAAAGTAAAGACTTAAATATAGCGCAATCTCAGTTTTTATATAAAGAAGACTCGACACCATACTTTTAAGGAGGCAATACTAACCCTTTAAGTGTTAAATTAGCCATTTTTAAAGATATGAACACAAATCAAGGACTTTTTTGCTGTGTAATTAGAATAATGTATTGGGTAGGGAGGATTGCAAAACCCAGGTTGCTTAACCAACCTGCTGAAAAACTGTAAATGCAATTTCAGATGTCTTAAATCCTGATCTATTAATGGTGCATGAGGACAGGTATGGAAGCAGTTGCTATGTTATAAAATCCTAAGAGCCATATGAACAAAAAAAAGTGGGGGAGGGGTGCAAATCCGGGGTAAACCATCGGCGACATAGGGTACAAATTATACATTTACTTCTGTTGGGTTTCTTAACCCCTTGAATGCTACAGAGATCTCAGGCACGCTGTAAATGAAGGAGTCCCTTAGCATTCAAGCGGGACCATTTAAAGTGATAGCAGTGTCAAAGAATATTATTTTGCATTGTAGATTAATACAGTTTGAGAGATATTCGCACTGAAAGTTCTCCCCTTCTCCTGACGTCAGCGCTCTAGCTGACAGCAGGAGATCCCGGTCCTGGGACCAGCCGTCGGCTCTTCAGCAGAGCCGAAATAGCAATATTTAAAAAGAATTTCTTCATTGGATAGGTCTATAAAGTGTCTGGTTTGCAAGCACACTTTGTAGACCATGCCAATGAAGTAGTTCTTTTTAAATAATGCAATTTCTGCTCTGCTGAAGAGCCTCCTTGAGTCGGCTGACTCGAATCTCCTTTACAGCTGACATAAGGAGAAGGGAGGGGGGAACTTTCAGTGCGAATATCTCTCAGACCATTTGGGAGATGGGATTTTTTTTTTTTTTTATCTACAATACAAAATAATATTCTTTGACATTACTATCACTTTAAATCCATCAGCATTTGGGGAAGGTTTTTCTTCCCTATGGAGCAGTTAGTTTGCCCCAGAATTGCTGCTGTTTTCTTCTGTGCATAAGGTTCTTAGTGTATGTTATCTGCAACAGGGATATAGCACATTATTCAACATTATTCCCCATCCATTTAGGCTATTGCAAACGATATATATTTTTTTAATCTTAGTGTCTCTTCCATACATATCAATGAGTTATTGTATCTGTTGTCAGATGACTATTCCATTACTTACAAGTGGCCTTGGGTCACAATCCTGATCAGGAGGTCACAATTCTCATGCTTTGGGGGCAGGGCTGGTGAAAGGACACCCTTGTTATATATGACTTGGACTGCTGATTTTGTCATTTTTACATTTCCTGAAGGGTGAACAGGGGCAGCTTTACAGTAGCTAAGAACTTGATCCTTGATCTAATTTTATATACAGTATATGTGATTCCATTCAGATGTTTTGCAGAATGTGTATTGTGTGGGCTATATTATGTATTGTGTGTAGGGCTGCAACTAACGATTATTTTGATAATCGATTAGTTGGCCGATTATTTTTTCGATTAATCGATCAATCGGATAAAAAAAACCAATATGCTATTTTTTCATAAGTTAAAATGATTTAATGAACAAACAGTGTTAAAAACAAACAGCAGAATAAAAAACTTTACACATTAACATGTGTCATTGTTATTATTTTACTATGGGGTCTATGCACCTCTCTCCCCCTTGCACCTCTATTTCTCCCCCATGTACTTCTTTCTCCCCCCCCATATACTTCTTTCTCCTCCCCCCCCCATGTACTTCTTTCTCCTCCATGTACTTCTTTCTCCTCCATGTACTTCTTTCTCCTCCATGTACTTCTTTCTCCCTTTTGTACCTCTTTCTCCCCCATGTGCCTCTTTCTACCCCATGTACTTTTTTTCTCCCCCTTGTGCCTTTCTCCTCCATGTACTACTTTCTCCCCCCTTGTAGTACTTCTTTCTCCCCCCATGTGCCTCTTTCTCCCCCCTTGTGCCTCTTTCTCCCCCCATGTACTTTTCTTCCTCATGTGCCTCCCTTGTGCCTCTTTCTCCCCCCATGTACTTCTTTCTTCCCCATGTGCCTTCCTTGTGCCTCCTTCTCCCCCCTTGTGCCTCTTTCTCCCCATGTGCCTCCCTTGTGCCTCTTTCTCCCCCCTTGTACTTCTTTCTCTCACATGTACTTCTTTCACCCTTTTGTACCTCTTTCTCTCACATGTACTTCTTTCTCCCTTTTGTACCTCTCTTTCTCCCACATGTACTTCTTTCTCCCCCCTGCCCTTGTACCTCACTTTCTCCCCCCTTTTAACTTTCTCCTGCCATGTACGTGTCTCCCCCGTACCTCATTTTCCCTTGTGCATCTCTTCTTCTTCTCCCCAGTGCCCGCACTAATGACATCCGGGGAGGAACCACGTCAAACACATGCTCCACGCGGCGTCTCCGAGCTGTCATCAGTGCGGGCAGTGGGAAGACTGTAGCATCCATCCAGCAGACAGTAAGGCGACGTACGACGGCTGGGCGGCACAACTAATCGCTGCACAACTAATCGATAATGGGAATCGTTGGCAAGGATTCTCATTATCGATTTTAATCGATTTTATCGATTAGTTGTTGCAGCCCTAATTGTGTGTGTAATATAAATGTGTGTGTACATGTATTAGTGTGCTTTATATATAATAATACAAAATAGGTCCAAACGTCTGAATCCACTACCACAATCTGCATTATGGTAGAATGTCTGAAAAAATAATTTGTTTGACAAAATATACAGCATTTCTCAAACAAAAATACATAATTTTCTCTGTCTTCCAATAAAGGTTACTGGTAACCCTGGGTAGGCGATCTGCCCCTTTAAGTAGGCAGGAACAATTCTAGAATTGTATGCAAGGGGTGGAGCCTACCTTCCCTCCTTGGCTGCAGCTAGCCAACCAGCTCCAGAAAGATTTGTTCCTTGGTGAAGATAACACAGGCAAGACAACAGTTCTGCTATAGCTTTTGAAGTTTTTTATTTTTCTATTAGAAATGGAATACCACCATTAGGCGGATTGCCATAACTGACAATGGCCTTAGATGTGGCTAGCTCAGTGACCAGGTGCTTTTTGTGGACCTTAAGCCCTGGGGGGAAATCGTGGCTACAAGTTCTTTCCTCAGGAGTTGCCCACCGATGCTTCTTCTTTAAACATGGTAATCTGAAGACAGAAGATCCGCAGGAAAGGTGAACAACCCTTTGAGTGCTGCAGGTTCACATGTCCCACAGTGCCCCTCTGCACAGGGGTTTTTCATTTTGTGTTCCTGTTGCACACTCCAGCACTCACTGGGTCTATCTGTATGCTGTTGGGTGTTTGGAGCAGGTTTATGTGGTGTTTAACCCTTTAGCTGCTGGTTTGGCATTCATTTGGGGGGGGGGGGGTTCTGACACTTTTCCTACTGGTTCAGTGTTTTTTGGGTATCCTAACATGTATTTGTGATGTTTCATGTCTTTTAATATTACACCTTCAATTTTGTAAAATTTGAGTTTGGCGCACTTTACTGCATAGGCGCCATTGCTCCATTCACTCCTATGGGAGTGTAGAATTTGGGACATATCTCTGCAACCGTTTAACCTAGCGACTTCAGAGATGGCTCATTTTACTTGTCTGCCCTTGCTCTATCATCCGGTTCATATTTCTAGAGTGTTGGGGAGCTCGGGGGGCTTCTGGCACTGTCTGGGGTACTTTTCTGGGAAAACTACATTTCCCATGAGTGCCAGACCTAAGACTAAGGATGCTGGAGTCTCTGTATCCCCTATTGCGCATTGCTCTTCCTGTCATTCAGGGTTACCTAGAGAATTCTCAGGTCATTTATGCCCAGCATGTTCTGATGTCCCTGAAAGTCTCCCAGGGACCTCCAGCCATGCATTAGAGCCAGTTTGGGTGCAAGAGTTCAAGGCTGCTACTAGGGACCTTAGGTCCACTTTGCAACTCTTTCCATTCCAGTTACGGGGGTCTTTCATTCTTGGCAGACCCCCTCCTTCATCAAGTCTTCACTGCCAAAGCCTCAGGTTGTACCTGATGTGTCAGATTTTTCTGAGGAGGAACTGTTGGTGGATTCAGGTGTTGAGGAATGTTCTGCGGTGGGCTCCTCTCAGTTTTTTGGGGACCCTTTTGAGGCTGATCGTGAGCCCTCGGCTGAGGGCCTGATCAGGGCTGTTTTACATACCCTCAACATCCCCTTAGTGCAGGAGGTTCCTTCTGATGTCTTTCAGAAGTCTAAAAAGCCCCTTACTTGCTTTCCACCTAACCCCACACTTGACTGTTTTGTGTCTGAAGAGTGGAAGTCACCGGACAGGAAACCTTCTGTCTCCAAGAAATTTTCTAAGCTTTATCCCTTTTCTGAGGCAGTGCTTGCTCAGTGGGTTCATCCTTCTAAAGTGGATGCTCCTATCTTCAGGCTATCCACGTCTACTGCATTGCCAGTGTCTGATGTGTCTGCTCTAAAGGACTGGACTTACAAGAAACTTGGTCTCCCTCAAGTCCATCTTTGCCACTGCTGGTTCTGTCATGTGTCCAGCATTCGCAAAAGCATGGGTGAACCGGTCCATTGCGGTCTGGACTGAACAGCTCACTCTTGCTGTCCGCCAGGGTGCTCCTACTTCAGATAAGTTGCGCCTCCTTGCCAACATTTCTGAGGCACAGCACTATGTTTCTGCTGCCCTATTTGAGGCCATACGTTTGGTGGCTAGGGTTTCCACCATGTCTGTGGTTGCCAGACAGGCTCTTTGGCTCAAGATGTGGTCTGCTGATACTGCTTCTAAGAAAGCTTTGCTCTCCTTGCCTTTTCAAGGCACTTCTTTGTTTGGGCCAGATCTCAAGGATCTGATCAGTGAGGCTACAGGGGGAAAGAGTACACTTATACCCTTAGTTCCCAGGAAGAAAACACCGCTTAAGCGTAACTGATATTTTCGTTCCTTTCAGAATGAGACATGTCTGGCAAACCAGAGGGTTCCCTCAGCTCTGCGTACCTCCTTCAAGCCCAAACAGCAATGGAAGCCCAAGGTCTCCTCCAAGCCTTCTTCAGCCTGACTCACAGAACCCGGGTCCACACTCTGCTGTGGGTGGTCGTCTGCATCACTATCACAGCATTTTGGAGGATTCAGTGATGGACCCATGGGTTTTTGCAGGTAGTGACAGAAGGGTACAGGATCCCTTTCATCTCTCTTCCTCCCTTTTGCTTTCTTCCTTCTCATACGCCTCAAGGCACATAGAAATGCCATCTGTTCGGTGCTGTTCAGGCTCTTCTGGACAAGGATGTCCTGGAGCCGGTTCCAGTTCAGGACAGAGGTATGGGTTTTTACTCAAACCTCTTTGTTGTCTCCAAGAAGGATGGTGGTTGTTGTCCCATTTTGGACTTGAAGGATCTCAATTCCTTTGTGACCCAGACTCATCACCAGTAGTCTATACGGACGGTGATTGCTGTCCTCGGGGGAATTCCTTGCATCTCTGGATCTTCAGTACGCATACTTGCACATTGCCATTCATCCAGAGAGCCGGCAGTACCTCCGGTTTGCCTGCGACCGGGGCCATTTTCAGTTCTCAGCTCTTCCGTTTGGTCTGCCGACAGCTCCTCAAGTCTTCAACAGTGTCCTGGGAGCCTTAGTGTCCGTCCTCCACCGAGACTGCATCATAGTTACTCCATACATGGATGACCTGCTTCTGAAAGCCTGTTCTGCAGAACTTCTTCATGAGCAGGTTCAGCAATGCATTCATGCTGTCGCCCATCACGGGTGGATCATCAACTTGGATAAATCAGATCTTGCCCCTTCCCAGCGTCTGGTCTTCCTGGGCCGCCTCTTCTATACCCAGAAGAACATGGTGTTTCTCATGGATGAGGTGGCTCACCAGATCGCCCACAGGGTTTCTGCTGTACTGGCTCAAGATCCAGTTCCGGCCATGAAGCTGTCATCTCTCGTGGGGAAATTCATTTCCAGCATAGAGGTGGTATCGTTTGCCATGGCACACACCAGGGAACTCCAGCGGTTTGTGATCCAGGTGTGCAGGGGTCGGCCGGACCTTTTGAAGAAGTCAGTGTCACTTCCTCTTCATGTGGAACGAAGTTTGTCCTGGTGGCTCAACCTCTCCAATCTGCTGAAGGGCAGGTCCCTTCCTAGTTTCCTTCTGGAGCATGGTGACGACGGACGCCAGCCTTTCTCCGGATGGGGAGCGGTCCTGGGTTGCCTGAGTGCACAGGGACAGTGATCTCCAGAAGAATCTCTCCTTCCCATCAACGTGTTGGCGCTTTGGGCGATATTTCATGCCCTTCGTCATTGGATATCTCAGCTGGAAGACTGTCCAGTCCGGGTAGAGTCCGACAACTCCACGGCTGTGGCTTACATCAACAAACAGGGCGGAACAAAAGTCTCGCCGCTTGGTTAGAGGTCAAGGCTATTTTGTCCTGGGCAGAAGAACACGTTCCTGCCATATCCGCAGTACACATTCCTGGCGTAGACAACGTCATGGCGGACTTCCTCAGTCAACACACAGTGGACAGCGGAGAGTGGGAGCTGCCCCCAGAGGTGTTCACCCTCATTGCTCAGAAATGGGGGTCTTCCTTACATCGACCTGATGGCGACAAGACACAACAGGAAGGTTCCGAGGTTCTGCTCTTGATGGAGGGACCCTCTAGCTCTGGCGGTGGATGCAATGTCCATTCCTTGGTTATTCCCTCTGGCCTACATCTTTCCTCCCTTCCCCATGTTGCACAGGGTGTTATAGAAATTACGACTGAGGCGTTGTCCAGTCATTCTGATTGCTCAGTACTGGGCTCGCCAGGCTTGGTTTCCAGAGCTTCTGGATCTGTCAGTGGTGGAGCCATTCCGGTTCTCTTGCTGTCCGGATCTTCTTCTACAGGGTTATCAGTGGAAGGAGGATGTTAATCAACTAGCCTTAATGGCTTGTAAATTGAATCCTCAGTATTGAGGAAGAAAGAGTTTTCTTCTGGTGTGGTGGCTACTATGCTCAGTGCCCGCAAACCTCTTTCTTCTAAGATCTACCGTCATGTCTGGTCGACCTTCCTATCTTGGTGTGATGACAAGGACCTGTCTCAGGAATTTGATCTGCCTACGGTCCTGGATTTTTTGCAGGACGGTGTGGATAAGGGCCTCAGTTTGAGTTCCCTTAAGGTTCAGACGTCTGTTCTCTCTGTATTCTTTCAGAGGCGCATTGCCATCCTTCCTGATGTCAAGGTTTTCTTCCAGGACATTGCTCATACTCGTCCAGCCTTCAAGAATCCTGCTCCTCCATGGGATCTTAACTTGGTTTTGGGTGTTCTTCAGCGCCCTCCATTAGCGTTTTTGGCTACTATTCCTCTACGCCTGTTGACGTGGAAAATGGCTTTTCTCCTGGCGATTGTCTGTCCATCGTGGTGCGGAGTTACATGCTCTGTCCTGTAGACCACCCTATTTGGTGTTTCACAGGGACAAGGCAGTGCTTCGCACCTCTCAGTTTCTCCCGAAGGTGGTTTTGGAGTTCCACATCAATCAGGAGATTGTGGTGCCCTCTTTCTGCCCTGACCCCACCTCTGACAAGGAGAGGGATCTCCACTTTTAGATGTGGTGCGTAGTCTTGTGTTCCATGTACATCGCACTGAGTCTTTCAGGCAATCAGACGTGTTGTTTGTCATTCCTGAGGGTCCTAGGGCAGGAAGACCTGCATCCAAGGTGAATGTTGCTTCTTGGATCAAGTCCACTATTTGTAAGGCTTATGAGCTGAGGAAGAAGCCTATCCCTCTCAGGGTCACGGCTCATTCTACTCAATCTGTTGGGGCTTCATGGGCTAACAAGAATCAGGCCTCTGCTGATCAGTTGTGCAAGGCTGCCACCTGTTCATCTGTGCACACCTTTTTGAAGCATTACCGTGTTGATGTACTGGTATCTGCTTACGCCAGCTTTTGGAGGAAAATCCTGGAGACAGTCTTGCCTGTCTAGGATTTTCTTAGGTTCTTGGTGCTTCCTTCACTTTTGAACCCTGTTTGCTGTAGTTCAGTTTGCTGTGTAACAGTTTTGGGGGTGTTACCCCCCTGTTCAATGTCCGTTGACACTTAATTGTTTTGTTGGGCTATCTCTGATCTGATGGTTCAGATCTGCTCTGGTGACTTTGGGGGCCTTGCGCCTGGTCCTCATCTTACTTCCCACCTCTGGGACACAGTGGTTGGACATCCCAGAGTTGCCAGTAACCTGTATTGGACGACAGAGAAAAGAGGATTTTAGTCTTACCTGTTAAATACTTTTATCTTGGTCAATACAGGTTACTGGTCTCCCACCCTGTCAAGGGACCATGCTTGGCTCTCCTGTGGCAGACTGTGGGGGTCCTTCTGGGTCATGCTCACAGGAGTCTTGTTTCCCTTCTACTATCTAGTCAATAAAATAGTGTCTCAAATCTTTCTGGAGCTGATTGGCTAGCTGCAGCCAAGGAGGGAAGGTAGGCTCCACCCCCTGCATACAATTCTAGAATTGTTCCTGCCTACAATTAAAGGGGCGGATTGCCTACCCAGAGTTACCAGTAACCTGTATGGACTAAGAGAAAAGGATTTAACAGATGAGTCTAAAATCCTCTTTTCATAAATAAAAGTAAAAAATGCTTTAGTACATACCGAAAACCAAAAATTATCAATATCTGGTATGACCACTATTTGCCTTAACCCCTTTGAGTGCCAGAGGGGTACAGAACGCATTGCTTTGCAATGCGTTGCGTAACTCTCTGGCACTCAAAGGGTTAATGATTGCTTTAACTCTGTCTGATATTGATTCTATAAGTTTGTGTAGAGTGTTGCAATCCACATTACTCCACCACTACTTAAGAGCATCCCAGAGAGTGTCTAGAGGGATCACAGTGTGTTCCACCTTTTCCCTTTTCAGATATTCCCAAATCTGTTCTGTTGGGTTGTGGTCCAGGGATTGCAGTGGAAAAGCCATGCAAATTAGTACTACTTGCTCTTCCTTGGAGTTCAGATACAGCACAGCTTCAATGTGTGTTTAGTATTGTTGTCCTGCAGGAAAATGTATCCTCTACACACAACTTTAAGCCAAAAGGGATTGCAAGCACTCAGGGAAACAAATAAGGAATACATTTATTGTCGTATCAACATTTCAGTGTAAATGTCCATTTACAGTGAAATGTGATACTACAATAAATGTACTAATTATTTTTAAATCCTGAAAGTGCTTGCCAGTTCTCTCTCTCTCTCTCTATCTCTCTCTCTCTCTTTCTCTCTCTCTCATATACATACATACATATATATATATAATATACACACTAGCAGAGTGGGACGGCGTTGCCAGTCTGTTTTTTTGTTATACTTGTATTCATTTGTTAGGTGGAATTTTTTAGTGTAAGTGTGCTGTGAAGGTTCTGTTACTTGTACTACAGAGTTCATTCATACATCCACACACACACACTTATTCATATACATACACACATTTTATCAGACATATGCATACAGATACACACAGACATACGCACATACATAGACAGCAACATAGATTCATATACACACATACATGTAGATATTATTATACATAGATGCAGACACAACCATACACACATACAGAGACACAAACACAAACACACATATACATAAACACACATACACGCATGGAGACGCATACAAATCCCTAGCTAAGTCTGTCACCAGGGCTGATATGAAGGGAGAAGGTGGGAGGAGACATAGGGAAGCATAAAGGCGTTACCCATTTGAGTGCGAGGAGGTAGGCAGTGCTTCACGTTGCAATGCTTTCCATACCCCTGTGGCACGTAAAGGGTTCAGCAGCCGAGTTATAGCCTGTGTGTGTGTCCCAGTCCTGAAGTGGAGGCCAGAGGCAGCAGGCACTGAAGAAGGATGAGTCAGAGAGAGATAAGGGAGAGATGTCAGCTGCTGGTGGAGGCATGGAGAGAGGGGTAAGAGAAGGCAGATCAAGCGTTGGGAACTGAGAGGAGGCAGAAGGATTCACTGGGACAGCACTGCAGTGCTTACTGAGGGACGGCTAGTGAATTAATCAGTGGGTAAAGAAAGGAGTGGTTGTGAAGTGTCGAATATGTTGAGGCCACTGCAAGACTGCTGTAATGGGGATATTGCAAATCATTGTATATGATTCCTGTCACTGAAGGGGTTAAACAAAAGTGTGTGAAAGAAAAAGAAATAAATATTAACACTTAAGAGCAGGGTATGTGCAACACATTGCTTATCAGTGCCTTGCACACCTCTGTTCCTTAAAGGGTTAAAGACTGGAGGCAGGTTTCCCAGTGGGAGAGGAGAGAGGAGTGAGGCCGATTGTGTCTGCAGCCTCTATCTTTCTTGCAGCAATGACGGCTCTTCAGCTGTTCCCCCCACAGTCCTCACCAGAAGCTGGAATAGATCTGATGTACTTTCTTTGAATCTGTGGCAAACGGTGTTGCTCTTAGACAGTTTGTCTGATCTATTCCAGCTTCTGCTGAGGGTTGCGGGGGAATAGCTGAAGAGCCGATACTTATTAAATCAAATTATTAAAATCCATGAGAGGCCATGGTGTGTGTAGCGTGTGGCCGCCTGCCCTGCCGCCACCTCCCACCCCCCGTGCAGTGATATACTCCGACTTCCCAGCTGGAAGGGGAAGGCGTGCAGGAGCTGTAAGGCTGCACCTATATGGCGAATGGGTGACCGGAGCTGTAACGAATGATGTTGGGCAGTTTTGTAGGCTCTTGTTCACGATTCCCTGACATGGCTTGTATCCTTGGGGCTCCATTTGAGGGAGAGAGAGGAGGGAGAGACTGTGTGTGTGTTTTGTGTCTAGCTTTGAGTGCAAAGTTGGGTGGCTTGTCTGTGTGTGTGGCTTGTCTGTGTGTGTGTGTGGCTTGTCTGTGTGTGTGTGGCTTGTCTGTGTGTGTGTGTGGCTTGTCTGTGTGTGTGTGGCTTGTCTGTGTGTGTGTGGCTTGTCTGTGTGTGTGTGGCTTGTCTGTGTGTGTGTGGCTTGTCTGTGTGTGTGTGGCTTGGCGTGTGTGTGGCTTGTCTGTGTGTGTGTGTGTGGCTTGTCTGTGTGTGTGGGGCTTGTCTGTGTGTGTGGGGCTTGTCTGTGTGTGTGGGGCTTGTCTGTGTGTGTGGGGCTTGTCTGTGTTTGTGGGGCTTGTCTGTGTTTGTGGGGCTTGTGTGTGTGTGTGTGTGTGTGTGTGTGTGTGTGTGTGTGTCTGGGGCTTGTGTGTGTGTGTGTGTGTGTGTGTCTGGGGCTTGTGTGTGTCTGGGGCTTGTGTGTGTCTGGGGCTTGTGTGTGTCTGGGGCTTGTGTGTGTGTGTGTGTGTGTGTGTCTGGGGCTTGTGTGTGTGTGTGTCTGGGGCTTGTGTGTGTGTGTGTCTGGGGCTTGTGTGTGTGTGTGTCTGGGGCTTGTGTGTGTGTGTGTCTGGGGCTTGTGTGTGTGTGTGTCTGGGGCTTGTGTGTGTGTGTGTCTGGGGCTTGTGTGTGTGTGTGTGTCTGGGGCTTGTGTGTGTGTGTGTGTCTGGGGCTTGTGTGTGTGTGTGTCTGGGGCTTGTGTGTGTGTGTGTCTGGGGCTTGTGTGTGTGTGTGTCTGGGGCTTGTGTGTGTGTGTGTCTGGGGCTTGTGTGTGTTTCTGGGGCTTGTGTCTGTGATGTAGGAACAACTGGCGACCACCCCCCCCCCTTTTTTTTAGTTGTATAGTGTTGGGGCGGCCTGGATAGTGGGGGCCGGCCTTCGGCCACTGCAACTGGTGTGAAAATCACGCCCCCATTGAATCACCCGGTGGGAGCAGTAACTCCTCCTTACTGCTGTCCCTGGGTGTGTTTTGCCAGGCACAAAGTCTTCTTTTATAGATATAGATAGATGTAGGTATTAGCTAGTGAAATCTTATTAGACTTTACAAACTCCCTCAGGCTTCTCCTCCACAGCGTTAGTGTTGAGCTCTGGTTTGGTAACTGACTATTCCTAATGGCTGCTGTCATGTCACGTCTACCCGCATAGCCATTAATAATGAGTCTGCCACTGGCCGCCTCCCCTCAGATGTGTATTCTGGTCCTGGGACCAGACAGTACACAGCAAGGGACAATCTTCTTACTTTGAGCATAAGGAAAACCCTGCCCCCCTTGACAAGTTTTTTTCAGGTTTTTCCTTAGGCTCACTGAAGATTGTCCCTGTCCGCAATCCATCTGGACAGTCTTGCTGCTCTGACGTGAGCAGTGTTACATCAGTAAAAGGGGCAGGAGGGGGATACTTTATCATTCAATTACTCTTGAACTACAACTCTGACAGTATTGAAATAACACTCTCTAATAGGAGCTGCTTTTTTGTGAAACATTACCATCCCTTAAAGAATATTATTTTTTTTTTATTGTTAGGAAGTATTTGTTTCTTTAACATGGATTTATACTTTTTCCTGTTGATTGCCTTTTAAAATGTTATAATGCACAGTAATGTTGTAGAAATATAACTGCTGGCAAATTGATGGTTACGTGGCATTAACCTCTTTCATTCCTGTTTTGATAGTGAGAAGAAAAAGGAAAAAGAACGGGAAGAATTATGGAAAAAACTAGAGGACCTGGAATTAAAGAGAGGTCTTAGAAGTGATGGAATTATCCCAACTTAACAGAGGAAACATCTGCATCCTTATCCTGTGGAGTCACATTTATGTAGTAGAAGATGGAGCAACAGTTTCTGTATTGTGCAACATTACAGTAGATCACATTCGTTTCATTATTAAAGCAGCACTGTATATAACTGTCTAAGTAAAGAAAAGAAAAAAATATATGGACTTTAATCCAAAGTTTGGACGGTAGATGAACTTCAGAACTTTGCAAACATAATCATTGTTTTAAACTTTCTTTAAAACCTTTGGAATTCCTGATGAATTTGACGGTGTCCATTTCCCATTGTAAGGCACTTGATCCGTACCGTTAGCAGACAGAGTATCTCCGTGTTTTCAGATTTAGGCGACTTTATTAAATTTAGCTTTCCTTTCTGCTAAATTGTTAAATCTATTTATATAGTTAAACAAAAAAAAAATCAAAAAATGGTGATTTCAGAATTTGTGGAACATCCTCCTTGTCTGGATAACTTTCATTGTAGGGTTTTTTTTTTGTTTTTGTTTTGTTTTTTCCTTGTTTGTTCTTTACACATCTTCAAGAGCTGAATGTCTTTGCAAAGCTGTTCTCCACAACAGTTTTGCATACTGGTCTGTGTTTTGCTATGCCAGTATAGCTCTGGTGCTTTTTGTTTTGGTTTTCATTTTAGTTCCGATATTGGCTATACATAAGAGAATCCAACAGAAGGACAGGCGTTGCTGATTCCGCAACTTGTTGAATCTGAGCTCGCATTCTATGTATTAAGCTGTCAACTGTGCAAACCGCAGTACCTAACCAGTATTAGTTGTATCTGCTTCATCCTTGCCACACACACACAACACAGGGCTGTTTTAGAAACTCTTATATTTTAGCCATTATTATCCTACAAATTTTATTGGACCATTTTCAAGTAAAGGAAAAAAAACGCTAAACAGTACAAACCGGACGAGTTTTGGAGTTGGTTATGATTGGGATTGGAGAAGAGAGTAAGAAACTGTTTGAACTGTTTGGGGTTAATGCCTTATTTTATAGTATGTATTTATAAAGTATTCCAGCAAATGGGGATGTAGCCTCTGAAAACTCATATAACAGTGTTTTTGTGGACTCTAGATCTATCATGCATCATGGTGCCAGCCATTTTGTTTTTCCGCTGGGAAAGGGTTCTCGAAAAACATCCCTCTGCATTCTGAACTGGATGCTCACTCAACTACTGTATTTATCACACCGAAAAGTGGTTCTACAAATGCTACTGAAAAGAAATTCTGGAAATTCCTATTGTCCTGAGTATTAATAATAAAGTTTAAAAAATGCTTTTATATCAAAGGTGCATTGTGACCAAATTGTTTAAAAAAAAAAAAAAAAAAAAAAAAAACACACACACAAAAAAAAAAGAGGGCTGTGTTAGTATCCACTGGCTATATCTGAATTGTACAGAGGGGGAAATAAATATATATAACCTGATCTCTTTACTGGATAAAGTGCTGACTAGATTTGTGTACAGATTATATAAATATCTATATATATTTTGCTGATGCCGTCGTAACATATACAGATAGGTATGTCTTTCTGGACTTTTTGTAATTTTAAGATGCTGTTAAAACATTGTGTGGGGTTATATATATATAATATATAGATATATATGACACACAATCATATTAGTGAATTGATAATCCTAAACTTTCAGCCCTAAGAATTCTACATTTATGTATTTTTATTACCGATCTTTAACCCTTTGAGTGCCATAGGTGTGCACAACTCATTTCTCTGCAATGCATTGTGCACCCCTCTGGCACTCATAGGGTAAATGGAAAAGTATTGGTTAATATGGAAAGTATATTTAGCTGAATACAAGAAGGGCTCTCCTAGTTCTAGGAGCTGCTTCGTTCAGAAGTCATTACAACTCAAACTTTTGAAAGGAGCAGTTTCCAGCAGTGGTATGGCTTTGGTGTTTCTTGATCTCCGTTTACAGTTGACTTGTAAACGTTTTCATTTGGATATATGTAAGACAAGGGCTGGCAACCTGTGACTCTTTAGCTACCATCATCACAGCCAGCTGAAGATCATGGGCGTTGTCTCCTTAAAGGAGAACGAACATCTCCTGATAACACTCACACCCTTGCCTTAGTATGGCTAGACAATTCTAATGGCCCATGCCCAGTGAATTTTGCCCATGCACCTTAATTTGAGTTAACCTCTTCAATCCATCCTGAATGTCAAGTCTAATGTAGGTGGACACGACCATCTGTAGCTGGACCAAATGTTTCTGGTTCACTGTACTCCCAGCCCTAGGGGGTGTGGGGGGGTGGAGATCAGTGGCAGGAAGCAATTTTCACAGGAGCTTCGCCCCCTGTCTGCTCCAGTGAAAATTGCTGCAACAAGCCTCACCGCTGCAGCAGTCCAGCTAGTCACCGAATTGCATGCCGTACCCAATCATATGGGCCAACACTGCACCATTCATTCATATATATATATATATATATATATATATATATATATATATATATATATATAAAATAATTCAGGTTATAAAGCGCATACAACATGGATTACTATACATTAACAAGCAGTATATTACATGTAATGTATAACAATGTAACCAATAAACAGTAGGGGCAGTGAAGGAAAGCAGGACATAGAGAGAAGTGGAAAAGACGTGGCTCATGAGCCTGTAGATAGTTTCAAGTCAGTGGCAAGTTCAGAGTTCATCTATGGCTGCCATCTGTGATTGAAGTAGTCTTGTCTTTAGAAACTGCACAGAGCTATTCATGTTGACTCCTCATTCTGGCTATTGTGTTAGTAATTTCTTGTGTAGGTTACTTTTGACATGTGTGTCATTATGCATAGGTAGTTGAGTAGGTACTCTTCTTGTCATTCTAAGTTGAAGTGTGTGTCCAAATAGAGCCATCCAGGGGGTGTGTAGTCCACGACCCTGAACAGGGCTCTTCCAATTGCTTCACTCTGACACCAGAACTCCATGGCTTCTCTTCAGGTTCACCAAGTATGTAGGAAATACCCCATGTTATTGGTCTGAAAGGAGGAGTCTGGCTGGTTATTCATTTTATGCATAGATATAGAACCAGTTAAGATTGTAGCATTTTAAAAGCCTTTTAATGGAGACTCACACTCAGTGTATCATCCTAAATATTTGATCCCAGTTTTCTTACTGTAGTACATGGGCATCCAACGTGCAGCCCTTGGGCCAAATGGGGCCCACTTAACCCCAGGGTGCGGCCAGCCTGAGGTTTATAACAAAAACCTAATTAACTAGTTCATGGCTTATAATTTTAAATCCTTTGCTACTAGCCAGACCTGAAAAGTTACTCACCACTGCAAGCCAAAACATACCCACCAGGGCTGAATTTCTACTCGCCAGGGCTAAATTTTCACTCGCCATTGGCTAGTGGAGAGTGGAAATTTTGAGCCTTGAACTAGTACACACATGAACTAGCAGGCCAGTAAGGCATAATTGGCTGCCAGTACCCTACAGTTCAAGAATAGTTGTCTGTTAAATATCAGTATTGTCACTGACTTGATAAATCAATAAATCCATAGTTTTAAATAACATTCTATTCACCATTGGTAACAATAAAAATATTAACGTGGCCTTTTCACACATGGTTTTCTTATCATGTGGTCGACGCTGGCCTTGTACTTCTCCTAGCAAAGGCTCCCATCTCATGGAGCAGTCCACAAGGAAACTGCACTGTTTGTCTAAATTTATAGTTTGCAGAGGTGGTTGCACACAGGGTCATGCATTGTACTTGCTTTGGGGGTATGTGGGGAAAAATTAAAAAACAAATATATACAACATAAAGGAAAAAAACTGCCAGCAACTGTCATGGCTGCCTCCAAGGAAATTACATCCCAAGCTGATTAAAGAGGTTATCGCTTGAAAGGCACAAGGGCAAAATTCACAGTGCCATTAGGAATTTCTGGCCATAGTAATGTTATAGGGGAGATATTAAGAGGTGTTCTCTCTTTATTTGCCCATCCCTGGGGAAATAGAACACATTAGTATTTTTTTGTGAAACATCCAAAGGTTTTTTTTCTCGTTCTGTGCTATTTTTCAGGATTATGATCTCACCCCTTGTACAATTGTATTCTGAAAATGAATATTGTGAACTATTTTACTTTGTACATAATGCTGTTCATTCTGAGAAAAAAAAAAAACAGCTGTAAAGAAAAAACAAAAAAATAAAACAAAATCCAAACTGTAAACATACACCTAGTATAAACGTGTTTGGGGTTAAAAAATAAAATCATACTTGTTCTGTAGCCATATTTTGGCATTTGTGGTAAGTAAAGTACCTTTAGTTTGTTCTATCTTTGAGGGCAACTTTGTTCCAGCAATAAGCGGCTCTTAATTTGTTTAACAGAGATTTATCTAAGTGCCATTGCAACTGTAGTTTATTTTTTATGTAAGTTTTGATTTTTGTTAGTTTACACTTTTTTTTTTTCCAGTTTACAATCAAGGTAAAGACTAGTGTCTCTTATGATCCATTCAGGTCTGTTGAAGCTCATTTTTTGATTTGAGGTGTGACCTAGAGGCAGACTGTGTGTGTATATATGTGTATTATAATACACACCCACACTAATGCCAAAATTATAGGTATACCTGACTGCTGTATGAACACCTACTTACCTGTTAGCCAGATTAAGAGCTGCTTCCTAGAGTATTTCTCCTTTAAAGGAATAGTAATACTTCGGTTTATCTTTATTTTATTTTGTAGGTGTTAAAAAAACATGAAGAACGATATAAGTCTTATCTCTCAATCCTTTATAGTTTGAGAGATATACACAAGCAAAGTTTCCTTTCCTGCCCCTTTTAACTAGTGTAAGCCATCTCTTCTCAGATGTGGAATGCAGTCCGTAGACCAGACAGATAACAGCAGGGGACAATCTTCTTCCTAGGAGAACAATGATAGTCCTGCCTCCCTTGACAAGTTTTTCAGGTTTTTCCCTTATCTTAATTGAAGATTGTCCCACTCTGCAGTCTACCTGGGCACCTCCCTTCTGATCTGGCTGAACAGTGTTACATCAGTAAAAGGGGTGGGAGGGGGATACTTTATCATTGAATTACTCTTGAACTACAAGTCTGACAGTATTGATATAACACTCTCCAAAGTCCAAATACTATGATGATTAATTAGAGCCACTTTTATTATGAAACATTACTATCCCTTTAAGTGGGAGCTATACCTTTTACCAGAGAAGTTTTCAATGTTATGTGCAACCCACTGTTACTTTAAAAGGTTTAAAGAGTGGGCTTGGCTATGTAGGTGGTGGTCATATGGCAATTTGATAGTTCTTTATTCATTTTTATCTGAACTTTGCAGTTTAGAACTGGACTGTTATTTCCCTGGTTCTTTTCCAGTGTTATGTAGAAACATGAGTGATTGGGCTATTCTATATAGGATTTCTCTCTTGAGTTTGTCTGATGTGAGAAAGTGTGAATAAAATGGAGATCTAAAAAAAAGTGTGTGTATAATATACACAAGTCTCTGGAAGGTAGACTGCACTCACAGGATCTTATTTGAAAAATAAATGGTGTTTATTTGAATCGACATTGCGGCCACATTACATAGCCTTTTATGAAGAATCTTGATCAAGGCTATGTAACTTGGCCGAAACGTCAATTGAAATAATCACCATTTATTTTTCAGCTATGATCTGGTGAGTGCCATCTACCTTCCATAGTCTAGTATGTATGAATTATATGCTTGATGTGCACCCAGGCATGAATTGTAAGACTTCTAGTGAGTGCTACCTATTTGAACATTACTGAGATATATAAGTATAATACAGATGTGCTAGACTGCTGTATGCAGGACACAAGCCTAGGTAAATCCTTCTGTTAACGTTGATGTATAACTGAAGAATAAGAGGCTCATAAAGGAGAACTCCGATATTAAATCCCCCCCCCAACACCCACACACACTTACCCTACTATGGAAATCCTAATGACCCCTTGTGAGTTCTGAGCTTTTGCATTCAATCAGTCCTGGATGTTTTTAACTCTTTGAGTTAAAAACATCCAGGCCATTGCATACCCCTCTGGCACTCAAAAGGTTAAAACCAAAGACCATGGAGTTTATGCACTCATGTAAGTCAGTAATGACCAGAAGGGGTGAACAATGCATTCCACACCCATTTGGTCATTAAAAGTCTAACTGCCATGTTCAGTGACCAGAGTTTGAGGTCCTGTGGCCCTGCTAATAGCTATCATATCTTCCTTCATGGACAACGTTTGGAACAGACTGAACACCTTGGGCGATGAGCACTAAGGCATGATAAAGCGGCAATAACTTCTCCAGTGATATCACTTCTCCAGTTCCAATGTTATTCTATAGAGCCTATTCACTAAGATCTCCAAAACTGGAGAAATCTTAGTGCATTGGCACCATAGAATAATATAGGAACTGGCGTAGTGATTAACTCATAATCACACCTTAGTGCATAACTCCTCTTATCTCAAACAAGCAAGGGATAAATTCACAGGGTCCATTAGGATTTTCTAGTCATAGTAAGGTAAGTGGGGTGTTATTAGAAGCCATTCGTTTGTCATCTCGTTAATAGATGGGACTTACCTATACAGCTGTCCTTCATACCAAAGTCACCACTGATCTCTGTTGTACGCTAATGTTTACAATGTTATCAATACAGCTGACCCACAGGAATGATTCAGGTCTGTTGAAGCCTTGTTTGTACTGTAAGGTGTGACCTAGAAGCATCTTTCAATAGAGAATCCTGTACAGACAACTGCTGATACAGTGCAAGGTATCTATCAATAGATATACCTGACTGCTGCATGAAGGATACCATACCTCCCTAGAAAATTGTCTTCTAAACAAATTGAGACATTTATTCCAAGGGGAAATGATATGTTAAGAATTGGTGTATTAAGAATTAGAGCAATTTATTGGCAAATGAACTAACTAAGGGGACAAAAATTCCCCTTTAATTGAGCTGTTTTGTTTTTAATTACCCCTTGAATCTTTGAGGTATCAAATGCATTGCTTTGTAGTGGATTGGAAACTTCTCTTGGCATTCAAGGGGTTAAAGTATCCTTAACCCTTTGAGTGTCAGAGGGGTACGCATTGCAAAGCAATGCTTTGGGTACCCTCTGGCTCTCAAAGAGTTATAAAAGGTGGTTAGAGTACTCCAGAATTGTTCCAGTTCATCTTTGTACATTAGTCTTACTATTTCCCGTAGTTATAGTAATGTCTAAGAGAGCGTATAGAATAGGACTTTATACGCTCAGAAGACCCCTTTATTGAGGTCTCATCTGAGGAATGGGACCTATGATTTATGGGATCTTAAGTTGGAGAACAGTGTTAATGTGGTATAAACGCAATGTTACAGTCTGGTAGTATGGGTTGTTTCTGTTAGAAATTAAATCATTCGTCAGGATTCAATATATTTTTCAGTCGTGTTGGTAAAATTTCTTTGAATGCTGTTTACACACGGCAACATTTTGACGCAAAATTCTCCAACTCCGTATTTATCGCAGTGGAGCAGAGCCGTTGTCACGGGTGATTTATTTAGCTTTATTATACTGTTTTGGAAATAATTGTCTGTTTATTATGTACATTGCAAGGTCCTAAGAAAAATTGCAATATAATCGTGGAGTTTATTGTCAGATATTGTCCCATCTCAAAATTAGGTACGTGATATTTTAATTAAAAAAAAAAAAGTCTGTTAAGAAAAAAAATCTGTGTTGTGCTGGTAAAATCCAAAGACTCATCCGCCATGTTTTTCTTTGTTATCTTGAGGTGATTAAAACATTATTTTTATTCTAACTAAAAAGATGGTATTCTGCAGCAAATCAGCTGCACCAATAGGAGCAAATGGCAAATCCCTCTCCGTTAAATGAGGTTTTTAAAGCGGAACTACCACCCCTTGTAAACTTGCCCCAAATAATTACCCATCTGGCGACTAGCTGCTCAATAGTGCTAGTCACCAGAATTATTACAGCGTTATTGAGAATTCTATACTGCTCCCGGACTGACAGCCAGGAAACCGCGCAGACATCTTTCCATAGTGATGCCTGTGCTGTCAGTCCCTTTTGGTACTGAACTCCTCCTAGAGCGGGCTGGGACTGACAGTGCAGGCATGCAGACATCACTATGGAAAGATGTCTGTGCTGTTTCCTGGCTGTCAGTCCTTGGAGCGGTATAGAATTCTCAATAACCAGATAATAATTATGGTGACTGGCCCTAATTGAGCAGCTAGTTGCCAGATGGGTAATTATTTGGGGCAAAGTTTACAAGGGGTGGTAGTTCCGCTTTAACACACTGAAAGTTAGAGGTCGTCAACGCATTGGTTTTGCTATACATATTGCTGTGGTGGTGCTTCAGGTGGGATCTCATAATGGAGGTGCCCAGGTGAGAGCCTACTTCCCCCTGCTCATGTACACTTTTTGCACAGAGAGCGGATAGTAACATGACTAGTTCTTTGATCCGGAGAGAAGTCTCTCCATACTGTTGACTTCATTGACTGAGGAGTTCCTGAGGGGCAGCTACTACAACTGGGGCTAGATGTTGAAGCAATTATGCTGCTGCTGCTGCTGCTGCTGCTACTACTACTACTACTAGGTGTCAAAGATGCAGCACTTCCAGCAATGGCAGAGGCGCACTCATCATAGCTAAGGCTGTGGATGTTAATAACCTGTGCTGTTGCTGCTTACCTAACACAAGTGTGTGTGGCTGAGTGGGACTTGGAAGCGGTACTGATGCTGATGATTGACAGGATAGCTGTGTATTTTTTGGCATATTTGCTTGTACAGGGTCAGGGTTTCAAATGTTTTTCTCAAATCATTTATAGACTGGCACAGTGCTTTTTTTCAGTGATGGAAGACTGAGACTTTGCCGTTCAGCTAACTTTCTGACCATGTCATCATCTTTCAACTTCATCTCTATCTGAAGAAGAGGCAGATGCTGGACGGTTAAATTCTAGATATACATAATCAGTCATCATTAGGTCATCCTGTCCCACACCCACTGCTTCTTGTCTGCTACCCTTCCTCTAAGTTTTGAGTCGTCAATTTTTTTTTTTTTTTTTTTTTTTTTTTTTTTTTACTTTTGCAAAGATTGCTACTACTTTGAGTACAGGCTTTTTTGTGCTTGTATGTCTCACTGTCAGATGCAGTAGTTGGTTCAGCTGCTACACCTTCCTCCATTATGCTATTGCTATCATCAACACTAGAATGCGACTTGTTGTTGTCTTTAGTGTTGTTCTTATATGTATTTTTTTATATATATATATATATATATATATATATATATATATATAATACTGGTGGTGGTGGACCTTTTACTAGGACCTTGATAAACTGCATCCATCACTTTACTCCTAGTCCCATGCCCCTTGTGCATTTTGCTGGACATTACTCAACTACTTTGTGTGTTTTTAGTCTAAAGTACACAACAGAACTGATGGAGTGTGTTGTATTGCCTTGGCCCTCAACAAAATTCTCAATCTCGTCTTCTATCTATCAAGTCTACATCAGTCACACAGGTGACATCAGGGTCCCAGTCAGTGGGATGTGTAATATATATGATTATTTTTTTTTTTTTTTTTTTTTTTTTTAACTCTCAGTTGTCCATCCTTTCTTACCAATGTAAAAAAAAAAAAAATCAAATCTAAAAAACAATCAACCACTTTTTTCCCCATCACTGAGCTAATAACAACAAGATTAGCACTGAAATTGCTTGGAATGCAGCTGCTTCTGTCATTCAAATCAGACAATGTTGGGGTATTTGGGGGGTCAACCTCCTTATCACACCCCCAGACACGTCCAACACATATCTAATAATAACAATGAGATTGGCAAGCAAATTGGACCCCATCTGCCTCTGTCTTGCCAGTCAGTCGCACCAAATTTTCAGGTCAACCTCCTTCCACCCTCCCCCCCCCCCCCCCCAAGAGTGATTTTTATCCCACTGATTTCCACCTGAAATGAGGGAAATGAAGTTAATTTTATTTTAAGTAATGTGTATTTTAAATACAGCTTTTAATAGCGCAATGCATGCTGGGAAGGAATACATTAGGACAAACCACTTAAATTACATTAGGGGACATATGCATGGTTGATTTTAATAAAATTCATCTTTCACTGTCGTCCAATACAGGTCACTGGTACACTGGGAGGCGATCCACCCCTTTAATAGGCAAGAACATTCATTCAAATGTATGCAGGGGGTGGAGCCTCCCCTCCTACTTAAGCTGCCTTCAGGCCAGAGCCAAGCTAGATTGATTTGTTCCTGTGTGCTGTGCACACCAGGTGGAGAACATCTCTCATTCAACTTTAGTTTTTTATTGTTTTCTTTCAAATATGGAATACCACCATTAGGCGGGTGACCATGGCTGTGAATTGCCCTCTCCAAAGTGGCTAGTGTAGCTTCCAGGGATTTTCTGCTGGACCTTATGCCCTGAAGAGGGAACAGCTTGAGGCAAGCAGCTTCCCTGCTGGGGGGATTTTCCTCTGGTTAATCTCCTTTTAACATGGTTACCTGAAGACAGAAGTCCTGCAGAAAGGTGAGCCACCCTTTGAGTGCTGAAGGTCCACTTGTCCCCACAGTGTCCCTTCTCTGGGCTTGTATTTGGGAGTTTAAGCTTTCTGCACTCCAGCACTCATAGGGTGTTTTTATTTATAATGCTTGTAATTATGCAATGTTTGTGGTATTCCCTGGGTTTTGGAGCATTGGGTCCTTATTCTCTCATGTTTTCCATGTCAAAAGTGTGTTTGGTGTACTTTTTACTTTTAGTATACTTTATTCAGATTTAGTGTTCCGCGCCTTTAAGCGCGCTTTTTCCCCGCATAGACGCCATTGCTCCTTTACTCTCTATGGGATTTCACAGTGCGGGACGTTTCTCTGGAACCGCTTGTCACAGCAACTTCAGAGAGGGCTCATTTTGTTGGTCTTCCCCTGCTCTATCATCCGGTGACTAGATTCAGTGTATTGGGGGTTTGGGGGGCTTCGGGCACTGTTTAGGGGTACTTCTGAGGAAAACTACGTTTCCCATGAGCGCCCGCTTCGCGCTCGTTTTCTGATTGGCTCCCGTCGCGGCAGCCATTTTGTGGTGTTTTTCTCAGCGAGTATACTACGCAGGGACCGAGCCTTCTCTCCTCTCAGCAGATTAACCCTTCACTGGCCAGATAAGTCCGATTTTAGGCATTTCTGGGGTGAAACTTTAATCTTTAACACTTTTACTGGGTGGTTTTATTAGGTGGTGTATATCTGACGCTGTGAGCATGTCTACTCCACTGGAGTCAGGGGCTAGACCCAAGACCAAAGAGGCTGGGGTGACCATTTCCCCCATTGCGTTTTGCTCCTCTTGTCACTCTGGGCTGCCTAGAGAATTTTCAGGTCATTTATGCCCACAATGTGCAGAAAGTCAGGATAGCAACCCTGGGCTTCCCAGCCATGCTATTGAGCCAACTTGGGTAAAAGAGTTTAAAGCTGCCACTAGGGATCTCAGATCCACTCTTCAACTCTTTCCCTCTCAGGTTCAGGGGGCTCTGCAAGTCTGGCAGACCCCCTCCTCAATCAGGACCTCCCTGCCTAAGCCACAGGGGGCTCCTGATGTGTCTGATTCTTCTGAAGAAGAACTTTTACAAGATTCTGATGCTGAGGAAGGCACTGTTATTGAATCTAATAGGTCCATTGGTGACCCTTATGAATGTGACCCTGAAGTTTCGGCTGAGGGTTTGATCAGAGCTGTACTTACTACGCTCAACCTTCCTTTGACTCAGAAATCTACTCATGATCCTACTGATGTTTTCCAAAAACCATCAAAGGCCGTGGTTTGTTTTCCTACTAACCCTACCCTTGCCCGTTTAGTCTCAGACGCATGGAAGAACCCTGAAAAATCCTCTTCTGTGTCCAAGAAGTTTGCTAAACTTTATCCTTTTCCTGAGACTGAACTGGCAAAATGGGTTCATCCTCCTAAAGTGGATGCTCCTATTTCTAGGTTATCCAAATCTACTGCCTTAGCTGTGTCTGATGCTTCGGCCCTGCAGGATTGGACGGACAAAAAGTTAGAGATTTGCCTTAAATCCATTTTTGCCTCTGTTGGCACTGCCATGCGTCCAACTTTTGCAGTGGCGTGGGTTAATAGGGCCATTGCAGCCTGGACTGAGCAATTGGCTGAGGCGGTTCGCCAGGATGCTTCGGTGTCTGAGCAGTTGCAGCTTCTTGCTAATATGTTAGAAGCTCAAAATTATGTTGCTGATGCTGCTTTTGATGCTGTGCGCATGATGGCGAGGGCCTCTACCTCCTCCATAGTAGCTAGACGTGCTCTTTGGTTGAAGATTTGGTCTGCTGACACTGCATCTAAGAAAGCCTTGCTTTCTTTGCCCTTTCAGGGGTCCTTACTGTTTGGATCTGAACTTAAGGAGATGATTAGTGAGGCCACTGGTGGCAAAAGTACTCTTCTGCCATCGGTGTTCAAGAAGAAGTTTCCAGCCAAATGCAATCGGTCCTTTCGTTCTTTCCAAACTGAGACACGTTCCACGCCCCAAACAGGTCCGTCTTCCACGCGCTCCTCCTCCAAGCCCAAACAGTCCTGGAAGCCCAAAGTTGCCCCTAAGGCCAAGACCTCCAAAACTGCTTCGGCATGACTCGCCGAACCCGGGTCCGCATCCGGCTGTAGGTGGACGTCTCCACATCTTTCGCCGGGTTTGGGAGGAGTCTGTGGCGGACCCTTGGGTTGTTCAGGTGGTATCAGAGGGATACAGGATCCCTTTCTCTTCCCTTCCTCCTTTTCGGTTCCATTTTACTCGTCCTTCTCAGGAACCTACAAAAAGACGTCTGTTCGACGACGCTATTCAGGATCTTTTGGACAAAGAGGTCCTGGAATTGGTTCCACCAGAAGACACAGGTTCAGGATTCTATTCCAACCTGTTCGTTGTGGCCAAAAAGGACGGAGGTGCTCGTCCTATTTTGGATCTCAAGGATCTCAATTCCTTTGTTGTGAGTTCCCACTTTCGTCAGGAATCTCTGCGTTCAGTGATAGCAGCAATGTCTCCAGGGGAGTTCCTTCCTTCACATCCCTATTCATCCAGAGAGCAGACGGTATCTCAGATTTGCCTGTCACAAAGGCCACTTTCAGTTTTCAGCTCTTCCCTTTGGTCTGACTTCAGCTCCTCAGGTCTTTCAGAGGGTATTGGGAGCTTTGATTGCTGTGCTTCATCGAGATGGAGTCAGGGTGACTCCTTACATGGACGATCTGCTCCTGAAAGCCTCATCTGTGGAGATCCTTCACCAGCAGCTGCAGTTGTGCATACAGACACTCAATCGCCACGGCTGGATTGTGAATCTGGACAAGTCAGACTTGGTCCCATCTCAACAGCTCCTCTTCCTGGGTCTCCTGTTCGACACTCAGCAGTGCCTGATGTTTTTGCAGGAGGAAGTGGCTCATCAGATTGCTGTCCGGGTGTCCAGGATCCTAAAATGGACAGGGTTCCAGTACCAAGGTTGTCTTCTCTGGTGGGGAAGTTCATTTCCACGATAGAGGCGGTGCCTTTTGCCATGGCACACACCAGGGAGCTTCAGAGATTTGTGATTCAGACTTGCAGATCTCATCCAGATCACCAGCATCTCTCTGTATCGTTGCCCCCTCATGTAGAGCTGAGTCTGGAGTGGTGGTTGGACCTGTCTCATCTCCTGAAAGGGAGATCCTTTCGAGTCCCCTATTGGACCACAGTCACGACGGATGCCAGCCTCCGGGGTTGGGGGGCAGTGTTGGGTCGTTTCAGTGCTCAGGGGAAATGGGGTCTGGAAGAATCTCTTCTCTCCATCAATGTTCTGGAACTTCGTGCCATCTTTCTTGCCCTGAGGCACTGGGAATCTCAGCTGGAAGGTTGTCCAGTCAGAGTGGAGTCTGACAACGCCACGGCAGTGGCCTACATCAACAGACAAGGCGGCACGAAAAGCCTCACAGCCTGGTTAGAGGTCAAGGCCATTTTGTCTTGGGCAGAAGATCATGTGCCCGTCATCTCAGCAGTTCACATTCCAGGCGTAGACAACGTCATGGCAGACTTTCTCAGTCGTCACACAGTCGACAGCGGAGAATGGGCGCTTCATCCAGAAGTGTTTCACCTTCTCACCCAGATGTGGGGGGTGCCAGCAGTGGATCTGATGGCAACCAGACACAACAGGAAGGTGCCAGTGTTTTGCTCCAGGTGGAGGGACCCTCTTGCTCTGGCAGTGGATGCCTTGTCAATCCCTTGGACGTTTCCTCTGGCTTACATCTTCTCTCCTCTTCCTCTGTTGATCCGAGTCATCCAGAAGCTGAAGGTGGAGCGTTGTCCTGTCATCCTAATCACTCCAAATTGGCCTCGTCAGTCCTGGTATCCGGAACTGCTAGCCATGTCTGTGACGGATCCTGTCCCGCTTCCTGCACGTCCAGATCTGCTTCTTCAGGGATATCTGTGGAAGAAGGATGTTCAGCATCTCCATTTGATGGCCTGGAGGTTGAATCCTCAATTCTAAAGAAGAAAGGGTTTTCCTCTTCAGTGGTGTCTACGATGCTTAGAGCTCGCAAACCTGTGTCTTCCAAGATCTATCATCGCATATGGTCCACCTTTGTAGCATGGTGTACTGCTAAGGATCTGTCTCTAGATTTCCATCTTCCCACAGTCCTAGCCTTTTTACAGGATGGGGTTGAGAAGGGACTCAGCCTGAGTTCTCTCAAGGTTCAGACTTCAGCTCTGTCTGTGCTTTTCCAGGAAAGGATTGCTATTCTTCCTGATGTTAAGGTTTTCTTCCAAGGTGTGGCTCATGTTCGGCCTGCCTTCAAGAGTCCTGCTCCCCAGTGGGACCTCAATTTGGTGCTGGGGGTTGTCCAGAGACCCCCGTTTGAATCCTTGGCTTCTATTCCTTTGCGTCTCTTGACCTGGAAAATGGCCTTTCTTTTGGCTATTGTCGCAGTTCGCCGGGTAGCAGAGTTACAGGCTCTGTCTTGTAAACCTCCTTACTTGGTGTTTCACAAAGATAAGGCAGTGCTTCGCACTTCCAAGGAGTTTTTACCCAAGGTTGTATCCGAATTTCACATCAATCAGGAGATTGTGGTTCCCTCTTTCTGCCCTAACCCTTCCTCTGACAAGGAAAGAGATCTCCATTGGTTGGATGTTGTACGTTGTCTAAAATTTTATGTTCATCGCACTGAGTCTATCAGGAAGTCTGACGCCCTATTCGTCATTCCTGAAGGGCCTAGGGCAGGGAGACCGGCATCCAAGGTAACTATTGCCTCTTGGATTAAATCTACCATCCGTGAAGCCTACAAATTGCGGAATAAGCATGTTCCCTTCAGGGTTACTGCTCATTCCACCAGATCTATTGGGGCCTCTTGGGCCTATAAGAATCAGGCATCTGCTGATCAACTGTGCAAAGCGGCCACTTGGTCCTCTGTGCACACCTTCTCGAAGCACTACCGTGTTGATGTACTGGCCTCGGCTGATGCCAGCTTTGGGAGGAAGGTCCTGGAGGCAGTTTTGCCTGTTTAGGACTTCTACTCTGTGATTCCTAGTGCTTCCTTACTGTTGAGCCCAGTTGGCTCTAGTTCAGTGTGCTGTGTTAGTTCGGGGGTTTATATTTTTCCCCCCTGGTTGGTGTCCATTGACACTTCTGTTACTGGGCTATATGATTAACTGGTTCATAGCAGTTCTAGTGACTTGGGCCTTACACCTGGTCCTTGCCTTACTTCCCGCCTCTGGGACAGCTCAATGTTTGTACATCCCAGTGTACCAGTGACCTGTATTGGACGACAGTGAAAATAGGATTTTAGTCTTACCTGTTAAATCCTTTTCACTTAGTCCATACAGGTCACTGGTCACCCACCCTGTCAAGGGACCATGCTTCGCTCTCCTGTGGCATTCAGTGGCAGACCTTCGGGGCATGCTCACAGGAGTCTTCCTTTTCCTTCTTCCTCTGGTCAGTTTAAGTGTCTCAAATCAATCTAGCTTGGCTCTGGCATGAAGGCAGCTTAAGTAGGAGGGGATGCTCCACCCCCTGCATACATTTGAATGAATGTTCCTACCTATTAAAGGGGCAGATCGCCTCCCAGTGTACCAGTGACCTGTATGGACTAAGTGAAAAGGATTTAACAGGTAAGACTAAAATCCTATTTTCTCTGCCACAAAAGCTCAAAGATGTCATCAGTGCATCTCTTCCTTGTTTATTATTTTAGTCTCTAGCAGTCAAAGTTTTTAATGCAGTTTTTAAAACATTAGATATTTAACTTGTCACCCCCACTCTATGGTGATTTTGGTTTCTTCCAGCCTTCCTGCAGTCCTCCACAGGAAACAGCTTTACAGCCTTTGCCCTTGCCATAGAAAACTAACAGCATGCAATGATACTATTGGGGCAAACCATTTGCACCTTAGTAGGGGACATCAATATTTTGTTTTGAGCTAAATTGAATTTTCACTGCCTTTAAAGCTCAAAAGATGGTATCAGTGCTTTTTTCTTCATGATGTATTAAACAAGTCTGTAGCACTCTGAGTTTTTAAATCTCATTTCAAATCAAAAGGTAATGAATTTATACCTCCCATTACAGTGATTTTGGTTTGTTCCAGATTTCCTGCAGTTCTTCACACTAAATAGTTTTGCATAGTATACCCTGAGACATAGAAAACTAACAGCATTCTGGGAAAGTATTGGGTCAAACCATTTGCACCACAGCAGATAACAAATAAACCATTGCTTTGAATTAAATTCCGCTTTCACTGAATTGAATGCTTGGAGATGTTATCATTGAATTTTATTCCATAAAGCATTAGTGTGATCTCTTGCACTGAGAGTTTTTAATGCACATTTTAAATCATTTGATGTTTAATTTACCCCTCCAACTATAGTGAATTTGGTTTGATCCAGATTTGTTTCAGTTTTTAACACTATAAATCTTTTTTTCAGTTAAAACTGTCATAGGTATAACTTACAGAATATAGAGGGCATTTTTATTCATTGTGCTAAACTCTTTTAAATCATTTTTAATATAACTGAGAACCCAGTTTGCAGTACACCTTTTGGATGTGACAGACATCTCTGGCACTCAAATGGTTAGTTAAGAAAATCAATGGTGTGTAGGGTGTGAGTTCAAAATAATACATTAAGAGCTTATAGCAAAAAAGTAAGCAAAACAGCATTTCCTAAAAAAAAATGGTACACATTTATTTACAGACAACCTAATAATTTAGATTAAAACAATTTTTATTCCAGCCGTAATTAAAAAAAAAAAGTGTATTTTTGCTTCATATATTTTTTTCAATGAGGCACATTATAAATCCCTTAAGTTTTTTATTTTTTTCATGTCAAACACATTGAAATTTAAATTTTTATCCCACTGATTTCCACCTGAAATGAGGGAAATGAAGTTAATTTTATTTTAAGTAATGTGTATTTTAAATACAGCTTTTAATAGCGCAATGCATGCTGGGAAGGAATACATTAGGACAAACCACTTAAATTACATTAGGGGACATATGCATGGTTGATTTTAATAAAATTCATCTTTCTCTGCCACAAAAGCTCAAAGATGTCATCAGTGCCTCTCTTCCTTGTTTATTATTTTAGTCTCTAGCAGTCAAAGTTTTTAATGCAATTTTTAAACATTAGATATTTAACTTGATTTCCACCTGAAATGAGGGAAATGAAGTTAATTTTATTTTAAGTAATGTGTATTTTAAATACAGCTTTTAATAGCGCAATGCATGCTGGGAAGGAATACATTAGGACAAACCACTTAAATTACATTAGGGAACATACGCATGGTTAATTTTAATAAAATTCATCTTTCTCTGCCACAAAAGCTCAAAGATGTCATCAGTGCCTCTCTTCCTTGTTTATTATTTTAGTCTCTAGCAGTCAAAGTTTTTAATGCAATTTTTAAAACATTAGATATTTAACTTGTCATCCCCACTCTATGGTGATTTTGGTTTCTTCCAGCCTTCCTGCAGTCCTCCACAGGAAACAGCTTTACAGCCTTTGCCCTTGCCATAGAAAACTAACAGCATGCAATGATACTATTGGGGCAAACCATTTGCACCTTAGTAGGGGATATCAACCTTTTGTTTTGAGTTAAATTCAATTTTCACTGCCTTTAAAGCTCAAAAGATGGTATCAGTGCTCTTTTCTTCCTGATGCATTAAACAAGTCTGTAGCACTCTGAGTTTTTAATCTCATTTCCAATCAAAAGGTAATGAATTTATACCCCCCATTACAGTGATTTTGGTTTGTTCCAGATTTCCTGCAGTTCTTCACACTAAATAGTTTTGCATAGTATACCCTGAGACATAGAAAACTAACAGCATTCTGGGAAAGTATTGGGTCAAACCATTTGCACCACAGCAGATAACAAATAACCATTGCTTTGAATTAAATTCCGCTTTCACTGAATTGAATGCTTGGAGATGTTATCATTGAATTTTATTCCATAAAGCATTAGTGTGATCTCTTGCACTGCGAGTTTTTAATGCACATTTTAAATCATTTGATATTTAATTTACCCCTCCAACTATAGTGAATTTGGTTTGATCCAGATTTGTTTCAGTTTTTAACACTATAAATCTTTTTTTCAGTTAAAACTGTCATAGGTATAACTTACAGAATATAGAGGGCATTTTTATTCATTGTGCTAAACTCTTTTAAATCGTTTTTAATATAACTGAGAACCCGGTTTGCAGTACACCTTTTGGATGTGACAGACATCTCTGGCACTCAAATGGTTAGTTAAGAAAATCAATGGTGTGTAGGGTGTGAGTTCAAAATAATACATTAAGAGCTTATAGCAAAAAAGTAAGCAAAACAGCATTTCCTAAAAAAACTGGCACACATTTATTTACAGACAACCTAATAATTTAGATTAAAACAATTTTTATTCCAACCGTAATTAAAAAAAAAAGTGTATTTTTGCTTCATATATTTTTTTCAATGAGGCACATTATAAATCCCTTAAGTTTTTTATTTTTTTCATGTCAAACACATTGAAATTTAAATTTTTATCCCACTGATTTCCACCTGAAATGAGGGAAATGAAGTTAATTTTATTTTAAGTAATGTATATTTTAAATACAGCTTTTAGTAGCGCAATGCATGCTGGGAAGGAATACATTAGGACAAACCACATAAATTACATTAGGGAACATATGCATGGTTAATTTTAATAAAATTCATCTTTCTCTGCCACAAAAGCTTAAATATGTCATCAGTGCCTCTCTTCCTTGTTTATTATTTTAGTCTCTAGCAGTCAAAGTTTTTAATGCAATATTTAAAACATTAGATATTTAACTTGTCACCCCCACTTTATGGTGATTTTAGTTTCTTCCAGCCTTCCTGCAGTCCTACACAGGAAACAGCTTTACAGCCTTTGCCCTTACCATAGAAAACTAACAGCATCCAATTTTACTATTGGGGCAAACGATTTGCACCTTAGTAGGGGACATCAACATTTTGTTTTGAGCTAAATTCAATTTTCACTGCCTTTAAAGCTCAAAAGATGGTATCAGTGCTCTTTTCTTCCTGATGCATTAAACAAGTCTGTAGCACTCTGAGGTTTTAAATCTCATTTCAAATCAAAAGGTAATGAATTTATACCCCCCATTACAGTGATTTTGGTTTGTTCCAGATTTCCTGCAGTTCATCACACTAAATAGTTTTGCATAGTATACCCTGAGACATAGAAAACTAACAGCATTCTGGGAAAGTATTGGGTCAAACCATTTGCACCACAGCAGATAACAAATAACCATTGCTTTGAATTAAATTCCGCTTTCACTGAATTGAATGCTTGGAGATGTTATCATTGAATTTTATTCCATAAAGCATTAGTGTGATCTCTTGCACTGCGAGTTTTTAATGCACATTTTAAATCATTTGATATTTAATTTACCCCTCCAACTATAGTGAATTTGGTTTGATCCAGATTAGTTTCAGTTTTTAACACTATAAATCTTTTTTTCAGTTAAAACTGTCATAGGTATAACTTACAGAATATAGAGGGCATTTTTATTCATTGTGCTAAACTCTTTTAAATCATTTTTAATATAACTGAGAACCCGGTTTGCAGTACACCTTTTGGATGTGACAGACATCTCTGGCACTCAAATGGTTAGTTAAGAAAATCAATGGTGTGTAGGGTGTGAGTTCAAAATAATACATTAAGAGCTTATAGCAAAAAAGTAAGCAAAACAGCATTTCCTAAAAAAACTGGCACACATTTATTTACAGACAACCTAATAATTTAGATTAAAACAATTTTTATTTCAGCCGTAATTAAAAAAAAAAGTGTATTTTTGCTTCATATATTTTTTTCAATGAGGCACATTATAAATCCCTTAAGTTTTTTATTTTTTTCATGTCAAACACATTGAAATTTAAATTTTTATCCCACTGATTTCCACCTGAAATGAGGGAAATGAAGTTAATTTTATTTTAAGTAATGTGTATTTTAAATACAGCTTTTAATAGCGCAATGCATGCTGGGAAGGAATACATTAGGACAAACCACTTAAATTACATTAGGGAACATACGCATGGTTAATTTTAATAAAATTCATCTTTCTCTGCCACAAAAGCTCAAAGATGTCATCAGTGCCTCTCTTCCTTGTTTATTATTTTAGTCTCTAGCAGTCAAAGTTTTTAATGCAATTTTTAAAACATTAGATATTTAACTTGTCATCCCCACTCTATGGTGATTTTGGTTTCTTCCAGCCTTCCTGCAGTCCTCCACAGGAAACAGCTTTACAGCCTTTGCCCTTGCCATAGAAAACTAACAGCATGCAATGATACTATTGGGGCAAACCATTTGCACCTTAGTAGGGGACATCAACATTTTGTTTTGAGTTAAATTCAATTTTCACTGCCTTTAAAGCTCAAAAGATGGTATCAGTGCTCTTTTCTTCCTGATGCATTAAACAAATCTGTAGCACTCTGAGTTTTTAATCTAATTTCAAATCAAAAGGTAATGAATTTATACCCCCCATTACAGTGATTTTGGTTTGTTCCAGATTTCCTGCAGTTCATCACACTAAATAGTTTTGCATAGTATACCCTGAGACATAGAAAACTAACAGCATTCTGGGAAAGTATTGGGTCAAACCATTTGCACCACAGCAGATAACAAATAACCATTGCTTTAAATTAAATTAAGCTTTCACTGAATTGAATGCTTGGAGATGTTATCATTGAATTTTATTCCATAAAGCATTAGTGTGATCTCTTGCACTGAGAGTTTTTAATGCACATTTTAAATCATTTGATATTTAATTTACCCCTCCAACTATAGTGAATTTGGTTTGATCCAGATTTGTTTCAGTGTTTAACACTATAAATCTTTTTTTCAGTTAAAACTGTCATAGGTATAACTTACAGAATATAGAGGGCATTTTTATTCATTGTGCTAAACTCATTTAAATCATTTTTAATATAACTGAGAACCCGGTTTGCAGTACACCTTTTGGATGTGACAGACATCTCTGGCACTCAAATGATTAGTTAAGAAAATCAATGGTGTGTAGGGTGTGAGTTCAAAATAATACATTAAGAGCTTATAGCAAAAAAGTAATCAAAACAGCATTTCCTAAAAAAACTGGCACACATTTATTTACAGACAACCTAATAATTTAGATTAAAACAATTTTTATTCCAGCCGTAATTAAAAAAAAAAAGTGTATTTTTGCTTCATATATTTTTTTTCAATGAGGCACATTATAAATCCCTTAAGTTTTTTATTTTTTTCATGTCAAACATATTGAAATTTAAATTTTTATCCCACTGATTTCCACCTGAAACGAGGGAAATGAAGTTAATTTTATTTTAAGTAATGTGTATTTTAAATACAGCTTTTAATAGCGCAATGCATGCTGGGAAGGAATAAATTAGGACAAACCACTTAAATTACATTAGGGGACATATGCATGGTTAATTTTAATAAAATTCATCTTTCTCTGCCACAAAAGCTCAAAGATGTCATCAGTGCCTCTCTTCCTTGTTTATTATTTTAGTCTCTAGCAGTCAAAGTTTTTAATGCAATTTTTAAAACATTAGATATTTAACTTGTCACCCCCACTCTATGGTGATTTTGGTTTCTTCCAGCCTTCCTGCAGTCCTCCACAGTAAACAGCTTTACAGCCTTTGCCCTTGACATAGAAAACTAACAGCATGCAATGATACTATTGGGGCAAACCATTTGCACCTTAGTAGGGGACATCAATATTTTGTTTTGAGCTAAATTGAATTTTCACTGCCTTTAAAGCTCAAAAGATGGTATCAGTGCTTTTTTCTTCATGATGTATTAAACAAGTCTGTAGCACTCTGAGTTTTTAAATCTCATTTCAAATAAAAAGGTAATGAATTTATACCCCCCATTACAGTGATTTTGGTTTGTTCCAGATTTCCTGCAGTTCTTCACACTAAATAGTTTTGCATAGTATACCCTGAGACATAGAAAACTAACAGCATTCTGGGAAAGTATTGGGTCAAACCATTTGCACCACAGCAGATAACAAATAAACCATTGCTTTGAATTAAATTCCGCTTTCACTGAATTGAATGCTTGGAGATGTTATCATTGAATTTTATTCCATAAAGCATTAGTGTGATCTCTTGCACTGAGAGTTTTTAATGCAAATTTTAAATCATTTGATATTTAATTTACCCCTCCAACTATAGTGAATTTGGTTTGATCCAGATTTGTTTCAGTTTTTAACACTATAAATCTTTTTTTCAGTTAAAACTGTCATAGGTATAACTTACAGAATATAGAGGGCATTTTTATTCATTGTGCTAAACTCTTTTAAATCGTTTTTAATATAACTGAGAACCCGGTTTGCAGTACACCTTTTGGATGTGACAGACATCTCTGGCACTCAAATGGTTAGTTAAGAAAATCAATGGTGTGTAGGGTGTGAGTTCAAAATAATACATTAAGAGCTTATAGCAAAAAAGTAAGCAAAACAGCATTTCCTAAAAAAACTGGCACACATTTATTTACAGACAACCTAATAATTTAGATTAAAACAATTTTTATTCCAGCCGTAATTAAAAAAAAAAGTGTATTTTTGCTTCATATATTTTTTTCAATGAGGCACATTATAAATCCCTTACGTTTTTTATTTTTTTCATGTCAAACACATTGAAATTTAAATTTTTATCCCACTGATTTCCACCTGAAACGAGGGAAATGAAGTTAATTTTATTTTAAGTAATGTGTATTTTAAATACAGCTTTTAATAGCGCAATGCATGCTGGGAAGGAATACATTAGGACAAACCACTTAAATTACATTAGGGAACATACGCATGGTTAATTTTAATAAAATTCATCTTTCTCTGCCACAAAAGCTCAAAGATGTCATCAGTGCCTCTCTTCCTTGTTTTTTATTTTAGTCTCTAGCAGTTAAAGATTTTAATGCAATTTTTAAAACATTAGATATTTAACTTGTCATCCCCACTCTATGGTGATTTTGGTTTCTTCCAGCCTTCCTGCAGTCCTCCACAGGAAACAGCTTTACAGCCTTTGCCCTTGCCATAGAAAACTAACAGCATGCAATGATACTATTGGGGCAAACCATTTGCACCTTAGTAGGGGACATCAACCTTTTGTTTTGAGTTAAATTCAATTTTCACTGCCTTTAAAGCTCAAAAGATGGTATCAGTGCTCTTTTCTTCCTGATGCATTAAACAAGTCTGTAGCACTCTGAGTTTTTAATCTCATTTCCAATCAAAAGGTAATGAATTTATACCCCCCATTACAGTGATTTTGGTTTGTTCCAGATTTCCTGCAGTTCATCACACTAAATAGTTTTGCATAGTATACCCTGAGACATAGAAAACTAACAGCATTCTGGGAAAGTATTGGGTCAAACCATTTGCACCACAGCAGATAACAAATAACCATTGCTTTGAATTAAATTCCGCTTTCACTGATTTGAATGCTTGGAGATGTTATCATTGAATTTTATTCCATAAAGCATTAGTGTGATCTCTTGCACTGCGAGTTTTTAATGCACATTTTAAATCATTTGATATTTAATTTACCCCTCCAACTATAGTGAATTTGGTTTGATCCAGATTTGTTTCAGTTTTTAACACTATAAATCTTTTTTTCAGTTAAAACTGTCATAGGTATAACTTACAGAATATAGAGGGCATTTTTATTCATTGTGCTAAACTCTTTGAAATCATTTTTAATATAACTGAGAACCCGGTTTGCAGTACACCTTTTGGATGTGACAGACATCTCTGGCACTCAAATGGTTAGTTAAGAAAATCAATGGTGTGTAGGGTGTGAGTTCAAAATAATACATTAAGAGCTTATAGCAAAAAAGTAAGCAAAACAGCATTTCCTAAAAAAACTGGCACACATTTATTTACAGACAACCTAATAATTTAGATTAAAACAATTTTTATTCCAACCGTAATTAAAAAAAAAAGTGTATTTTTGCTTCATATATTTTTTTCAATGAGGCACATTATAAATCCCTTAAGTTTTTTATTTTTTTCATGTCAAACACATTGAAATTTAAATTTTTATCCCACTGATTTCCACCTGAAATGAGGGAAATGAAGTTAATTTTATTTTAAGTAATGTATATTTTAAATACAGCTTTTAGTAGCGCAATGCATGCTGGGAAGGAATACATTAGGACAAACCACATAAATTACATTAGGGAACATATGCATGGTTAATTTTAATAAAATTCATCTTTCTCTGCCACAAAAGCTTAAATATGTCATCAGTGCCTCTCTTCCTTGTTTATTATTTTAGTCTCTAGCAGTCAAAGTTTTTAATGCAATATTTAAAACATTAGATATTTAACTTGTCACCCCCACTTTATGGTGATTTTAGTTTCTTCCAGCCTTCCTGCAGTCCTACACAGGAAACAGCTTTACAGCCTTTGCCCTTACCATAGAAAACTAACAGCATCCAATTTTACTATTGGGGCAAACGATTTGCACCTTAGTAGGGGACATCAACATTTTGTTTTGAGCTAAATTCAATTTTCACTGCCTTTAAAGCTCAAAAGATGGTATCAGTGCTCTTTTCTTCCTGATGCATTAAACAAGTCTGTAGCACTCTGAGGTTTTAAATCTCATTTCAAATCAAAAGGTAATGAATTTATACCCCCCATTACAGTGATTTTGGTTTGTTCCAGATTTCCTGCAGTTCATCACACTAAATAGTTTTGCATAGTATACCCTGAGACATAGAAAACTAACAGCATTCTGGGAAAGTATTGGGTCAAACCATTTGCACCACAGCAGATAACAAATAAACCATTGCTTTGAATTAAATTCCGCTTTCACTGAATTGAATGCTTGGAGATGTTATCATTGAATTTTATTCCATAAAGCATTAGTGTGATCTCTTGCACTGAGAGTTTTTAATGCACATTTTAAATCATTTGATATTTAATTTACCCCTCCAACTATAGTGAATTTGGTTTGATCCAGATTTGTTTCAGTTTTTAACTCTATAAATCTTTTTTGTCAGTTAAAACTGTCATAGGTATAACTTATAGAATATAGAGGGCATTTTTATTCATTGTGCTAAACGCTTTTAAATCATTTTTAATATAACTGAGAACCCGGTTTGCAGTACACCTTTTGGATGTGACAGACATCTCTGGCACTCAAATGGTTAGTTAAGAAAATCAATGGTGTGTAGGGTGTGAGTTCAAAATAATACATTAAGAGCTTCTAGCAAAAAAGTAAGGAAAACAGCATTTCCTAAAAAAACTGGCACACATTTATTTACAGACAACCTAATAATTTAGATTAAAACAATTTTTATTCCAGCCGTAATTAAAAAAAAAAGTGCATTTTTGCTTCATATATTTTTTTCAATGAGGCACATTATAAATCCCTTAAGTTTTTTATTTTTTTCATGTCAAACACATTGAAATTTAAATTTTTATCCCACTGATTTCCACCTGAAATGAGGAAATTAAGTTAATTTTATTTTAAGTAATGTGGATTTTAAATACAGCTTTTAGTAGCGCAATGCATGCTGGGAAGGAATACATTAGGACAAACCACTTAAATTACATTAGGGAATATATGCATGGTTAATTTTAATAAAATTCATCTTTCTCTGCCACAAAAGCTCAAAGATGTCATCAGTGCCTCTCTTCCTTGTTTATTATTTTAGTCTTTTAATTGCAAGTTTTTAATGCAATTTTTAAAACATTAGATATTTAACTTGTCACCCCCACTCTATGGTGATTTTGGTTTCTTCCAGCCTTCCTGCAGTCCTCCACAGGAAACAGCTTTACAGCCTTTGCCCTTGCCATAGAAAACTAACAGCATGCAATTTTACTATTGGGGCAAACCATTTGCACCTTAGTAGGGGACATCAACATTTTGTTTTGAGCTAAATTCAATTTTCACTGCCTTTAAAGCTCAAAAGATGGTATCAGTGCTTTTTTCTTCATGATGCATTAAACAAGTCTGTAGCACTCTGAGTTTTTAATCTCATTTCAAATCAAAAGGTAATGAATTTATACCCCCCATTACAGTGATTTTGGTTTGTTCCAGATTTCCTGCAGTTCATCACACTAAATAGTTTTGCATAGTATACCCTGAGACATAGAAAACTAACAGCATTCTGCGAATGTATTGGGTCAAACCATTTGCACCACAGCAGATAACAAATAAACCATTGCTTTGAATTAAATTCCGCTTTCACTGAATTGAATGCTTGGAGATGTTATCATTGAATTTTATTCCATAAAGCATTAGTGTGATCTCTTGCACTGAGAGTTTTTAATGCACATTTTAAATCATTTGATATTTAATTTACCCCTCCAACTATAGTGAATTTGGTTTGACCCAGATTTGTTTCAGTTTTTAACACTATAAATCTTTTTTTCAGTTAAAACTGTCATAGGTATAACTTATAGAATATAGAGGGCATTTTTATTCATTGTGGTAAACTCTTTTAAATCATTTTTAATATAACTGAGATCCCGGTTTGCAGTACACCTTTTGGATGTGACAGACATCTCTGGCACTCAAATGGTTAGTTAAGAAAATCAATGGTGTGTAGGGTGTGAGTTCAAAATAATACATTAAGAGCTTATAGCAAAAAAGTAAGCAAAACAGCATTTCCTAAAAAAAACGGCACACATTTATTTACAGACAACCTAATAATTTAGATTAAAACAATTTTTATTCCAGCCGTAATTAAAAAAAAAGTGTATTTTTGCTTCATATATTTTTTTCAATGAGGCACATTATAAATCCCTTAAGTTTTTTATTTTTTTCATGTCAAACACTTTGAAATTTAAATTTTTATCCCACTGATTTCCACCTGAAATGAGGGAAATGAAGTTAATTTTATTTTAAGTAATGTGTATTTTAAATACAGCTTTTAATAGCACAATGCATGCTGGGAAGGAATACATTAGGACAAACCACTTAAATTACATTAGGGAACATATGCATGGTCAATTTTAATAAAATTCATCTTTCTCTGCCACAAAAGCTCAAAGATGTCATCAGTGCCTCTCTTCCTTGTTTATTATTTTAGTCTCTAGCAGTAAAAGTTTTTAATGCAATTTTTTAAAACATTAGATGTTTAACTTGTCACCCCCACTCTATGGTGATTTTGGATTCTTCCAGCCTTCCTTCAGTCCTCCACAGGAAACAGCTTTACAGCCTTTGCCCTTGCCATAGAAAACTAACAGCATGCAATGATACTATTGGGGCAAACCATTTGCACCTTAGTAGGGGACATCAACATTTTGTTTTGAGCTAAATTCAATTTTCACTGCCTTTAAAGCTCAAAAGATGGTATCAGTGCTTTTTTCTTCATGATGTATTAAACAAGTCTGTAGCACTCTGAGTTTTTAAATCTCATTTCAAATAAAAAGGTAATGAATTTATACCCCCCATTACAGTGATTTTGGTTTGTTCCAGATTTCCTACAGTTCTTCACACTAAATAGTTTTGCACAGTATACCCTGAGACATAGAAAACTAACAGCATTCTGGGAAAGTATTGGGTCTAACCATTTGCACCACAGCAGATAACAAATAAACCATTGCTTTGAATTAAATTCCGCTTTCACTGAATTGAATGCTTGGAGATGTTATCATTGAATTTTATTCCATAAAGCATTAGTGTGATCTCTTGCACTGAGAGTTTTTAATGCACATTTTAAATCATTTGATATTTGATTTACCCCTCCAACTATAGTGAATTTGGTTTGATCCAGATTTGTTTCAGTTTTTAACACTATAAATCTTTTTTTCAGTTAAAACTGTCATAGGTATAACTTACAGAATATAGAGGGCATTTTTATTCATTGTGCTAAACTCTTTTAAATCATTTTTAATGTAACTGAGATCCCGGTTTGCAGTACACCTTTTGGATGTGACAGACATCTCTGGCACTCAAATGGTTAGTTAAGAAAATCAATGGTGTGTAGGGTGTGAGTTCAAAATAATACATTAAGAGCTTATAGCAAAAAAGTAAGCAAAACATCATTTCCTAAAAAAACTGGCACACATTTATTTACAGACAACCTAATAATTTAGATTAACCCCTTAGCGACCCTTGACGTACCAGGAACGTCAAGGGTAAATGTGACCGAACGACCCTTGACGGTCCTGGTACGTCAAGGGTTAAACTCTTCCATCGCGGCCGCACGGAGCGATGGAAGAGTTCAAGCCGCTTGTTACTAAGTGTCAGATATCGGGACACTTAGTAACAAGCGGCTGAAACATTGTTGCAACATGCGATTCGCTTCAAAAGCGAATCACATGTTGCAAAACCTGAAAGACAGGGACAGTATTTGTAAATACTGTCCCTGTCAGATCTCTCTGCCTCCCTCCACCTTGCATACTGCTAAGGTGGAGAGAGACAGAGGGAGATGGTGTTCCAGTGTGCCTTTAAAAAAAAAAATAAAAAAAAATGTTTAAATAAAGAAAATTAACCCTTTGATCACTGTTCTACAGTGATCAATAAGTGCCCCCCCATCTGATCACTCTTGGAGTGATCAATTTGCTGCAGATCAGTGTTTTCTGATCTGTGGGACACCCCCCATCCCCTTTGAATTTTTTTAGATTTTTTAAAAATGTTTAAAATGTTTTTAAAATTTTTTTAAATTTTTTTTTATTTTTTATAATAAATATAGTTTAGGTATTTTGGTAGGTAGTTGGGTAGGTTTAGTGTAGACGTGTGTTAGGGAAAGTTTTAGGATAGATTTAGGTTTAGGGGAGAAAAAAGAGAAAAAAAAACAACCCCCCCCCCAAAAAAAAAATATATATGATAAGCGCAGTTTAGATAGGTAGTTCAATTGGGTTAGGTAGGTTCAGGATATACGTAGGTTAGGGTAAGTTTTAGGGTTAGATTTAGGTTTAGGGATAGCGTAAGAAAAATAAAAAACCCAAAAAACCCCAAACCCCCCCCCCAAAAAAAAAAAAAAAATATATATATATATAATAAGTGCAGTTTAGATAGGTAGTTCACTTGGGTTAGGTAGGTTCAGGATATACGTAGGTTAGGGTAAGTTTTAGGGTTAGATTTTGGTTTAGGGATAGCGTAAGAAAAAAAAAAAAACCAAAAAACCCCAACACCCCCCCCCCAAAAAAAAAAAAATATATATAATAAGTGCAGTTTAGATAGGTAGTTCACTTGGGTTAGGTAGGTTCAGGATATACGTAGGTTAGGGTAAGTTTTAGGGTTAGATTTAGGTTTAGGGATAGCGTAAGAAAAAAAAAAAGCTTTTTTAGTGGGCAAAATGCAGCGCAGGTACAGCGTTGAAGAGGCGTATGCCTTTTTGGCGTCTGACTCTGAGGCAACAGACACTGCGTCAGATTTTGACATAGCGCAGTTTTCAGAAAGTGAGAGCAGCTCTAGTGATGACGCTGGGCCTTCTGTCAAGAAAAGACGCACTGCCCCAAAAGCTGCTCTGGCAACTGCCCCAGCACCTGCCAAAAGAACTGCCCAAAGACCTACCAAAATACCTACCCAAAGAAATGCCCCAAGTGCTGCCCCAAGAGCTGCCCTGGCAACTGCCCCAGCCCCTGCCAAAAGATCTGCCCAAAAACCTACCAAAGAAATGCCCCAAGTGCTGCCCCAAGAGCTGCCCTGGCAACTGCCCAAAGACCTGCCAAAAGACCTGCCCAAAGAAATGCCCCAACACCTGCCACTCCGGATCCTAATGAATGGGTATCAATTTATGCCCACAAATCTCAGAATTCACAGGCAACCCAGGAATTCAAATTGATGTGGAAGGATTTACCCATGATCATTTTTTTTATTTGTTTTTGGGGGAAGACATTTTAGGTGAAATTGTTTCCCAAACCAATTTGTATGCAGCCCAGTATACTGCCGCCAACCCTAAGTGTGAAAAACGCTGTTTTTTTTTTTTTTTTTTACTTGCGTCATGGTTTACGAGGGATTGGTGGTAAAATGGCAGTGTATAAAATTGGAAAACACATCTAAAACGAGAGCCTGGGGTGTCTACTTTCCAAAAATATACACTTTTGGGGGGAAATCTTAAAAAAAGAGCACTGTTACACAGCCCCAAATGAGACATGGCACCAGTAACGCAAGCTGTGAAGATTCAAAGTGTGAACCTGGAAACGCTCATGTTCCAATTTGGCCCCCGTAGCTCCCCTAAACCATGAGAAAGCTATGCATATGGGGTATTGCCATACTCAGAAGAAGGAGCTGAACACTATGCAATTCAGTTTATAAAATCTTCACCTATTCTGTGCTTGAAATTCACATCAAAATTGAAGGCAAGTGTGAAAAATGCTGAATTTTTTTTACTTACGTCAAATTTTCACAGGATTGGTGGTAAAATGGCAGTGTATAAAATTGGAAAACACACCTAAAACGAGAGCCTGGGGTGTCTACTTTCCAAAAATATACACTTTTGGGGGGAAATCTAAAAAAAGAGCAGTTACACAGCCCCAAATGAGACATGGCACCAGTAATGCAAGCTGTGAAGATTCAAAGTGTGAACCTGGAAACGCGCATGTTCCAATTTGGCCCCCGTAGCTCTCCCAAACCATGAGAAAGCTATGCATATGGGGTATTGCCGTACTCAGAAGAATGAGCTGAACACTATTCAATTCAGTTTATAAAATCTTCACCTATTCTGTGCTTGAAATTCACATCAAAATTGAAGGCAAAGTGTGAAAAATGCTGAATTTTTTTTACTTACGTAAAATTTTCACAGGATTGGTGGTAAAATGGCAGTGTATAAAATTGGAAAACACACCTAAAACGAGAGCCTGGGGTGTCTACTTTCCAAAAATATACACTTTTGGGGGAAATCTTAAAAAAAGAGCACTGTTACACAGCCCCAAATGAGACATGGCACCAGTAACTCAAGCTGTGAAGATTCAAAGTGTGAACCTGGAAACGCGCATGTTCCAATTTGGCCCCCGTAGCTCCCCCAAACCATGAGAAAGCTATGCATATGGGGTATTGCCGTACTCAGAAGAAGGAGCTGAACACTATTCAATTAAGTTTATAAAATCTTCACGTATTCGGTGCTTGAAATTCACATCAAAATTGAAGGCAAAGTGTGAAAAATGCTGAATTTTTTTTACTTACGTCAAATTTTCACAGGATTGGTGGTAAAATGACAGTGTATAAAATTGGAAAACACACCTAAAACGAGAGCCTGGGGTGTCTACTTTCCAAAAATATACACTTTTGGGGGGAAATCTTAAAAAAAGAGCACTGTTACACAGCCCCAAATGAGACATGGCACCAGTAACGCAAGCTGTGAAGATTCAAAGTGTGAACCTGGAAACGCGCATGTTCCAATTTGGCCCGCGTAGCTCCCCCAAACCATGAGAAAGCTATGCATATGGGGTATTGCCGTACTCAGAAGAAGGAGCTGAACACTATTCAATTCAGTTTATAAAATCTTCACCTATTCTGTGCTTGAAATTCACATCAACATTGAAGGCAAAGTGTGAAAAACGTTGTTTTTTTACTTACGTCAAGTTTATGAGAAAGTGGTGGTAAAATGGCCGTGTAAAAAATTTGAAAACACACCTAAAATGAAAGCTGGGGGTGTCTACATTCCAAAAATATACACTTTTGGGGGGAAATTCTAAAGTGCAGCACTGGAACATAGCCCAAAATGAGTAATGGCATCAGTTAACCAAGATGTGAAAATTCAATATTTGTTCAAAATTGGGCCCCGTAGCTCCCCCAAACCTTGAGAAACCTATGCATATGGGGTATTGCCGTACTCAGAAGAAGGAGCTGAACACTAAACAATGCATTTTTAAAAATCTTCATCTATCATGTGCTTGAAATTCACATCAACATTGAAGTGCAAGTGTGAAAAACGCTGTTTTTTTAACTTACGTCAAGATTTACGAGCGATTGGTGGTAAAATGGCTGCGTAAAAAAATTGAAAACATACATAAAATGAAAGCCTGGGGTGTCTACTTTTCAAAAATATATACTTTTGGTGGGAAATCTTAGAGTGGATCACTGTTACACAGCCCCAAATGAGACATGGCACCAGTGATGCAAGCTGTGAAAATTCAAAGTGTGAAACGGGAAACGCGCATGTTCCAATTTGGGCCCCGTAGCTCTCCCAAACCTTGAGAAACCTATGCATATGGGGTATTGCCGTACTCAGAAGAAGGAGCTGAACACTAAACAATGCATTTTTAAAAATCTTCACCTATCATGTGCTTGAAATTCACATCAACATTGAAGTGCAAGTGTGAAAAACGCTGTTTTTTTAACTTACGTCAAGATTTACGAGCGATTGGTGGTAAAATGGCTGCGTAAAAAAATTGAAAACATACATAAAATGAAAGCCTGGGGTGTCTACTTTCCAAAAATATATACTTTTGGGGGGAAATCTTAGAGTGGATCACCTATCATGTGCTTGATATCAACAGTAATATTGAAATGTAAGTGTGAAAACTGCAAAAAAACAAAATATTACCACAATTTTGAAATTTTTTTCTGGAAAAATAGCTGCATGAAAAACTCCAAAATTCTCCTGATTATTTACCTTATGTTTTGTAGTTTTCAGAAACATATACCTTTGTGGGACATTTTTGGTTCTGGCACCGTCAGCTAAGCTATGATGCTCACATGCCAATTGTTGAGAAATTACAAGTTGGAAATAATGGCATCCATCTTGTAATAATTACCTTGTAAATGTGAGGAAGTGATTGAAATACTAGGCATATGGGGTATTCTTATATTCAGGAGAAGCAAATGAATATATTTAGGGGTATTTTTTTGTCATAAACTAATTGTATGCAAATCCTGACACGAAAATATAAGCAAAATGTTGTTTTTTTTCAATTTTTTTCCTCTTTTTTTCTATTTTAATCAAATTAAACAATGAGGTATTCATATAATTGTGGTATCAAAAGAAAGCCCTACTTGTGCTTAAAAAAACAGTATATAATTTATGTGGGTGTACAAAAGGAATTAAAGAGAAAATATGGTTGAACAAAGACATAGTCAAAAAAGTCAAAATTGCTCCGGTCCTTAAGTCAAATCAAACTCAGATTTTCCCGGTCCTTAAGGGGTTAAAACAATTTTTATTCCAGCCGTAATTAAAAAAAAAAGTGTATTTTTGCTTCATATATTTTTTTCAATGAGGCACATTTTAAATCCCTTAAGTTTTTTATTTTTTTCATGTCAAACACATTGAAATTTAAATTTTTATCCCACTGATTTCCACCTGAAATGAGGAAATTAAGTTAATTTTATTTTAAGTAATGTGTATTTTAAATACAGCTTTTAATAGCGCAATACATGCTGGGAAGGAATACATTAGGACAAACCACTTAAATTACATTAGGGAACATATGCATGGTTAATTTTAATAAAATTCATCTTTCTCTGCCACAAAAGCTCAAAGATGTCATCAGTGCCTCTCTTCCTTCTTTATTATTTTAGTCTCTAGCAGTCAAAGTTTTTAATGCAATTTTTAAAACATTAGATATTTAACTTGTCACCCCCATGCAATGATACTATTGGGGCAAACCATTTGCACCTTAGTAGGGGACATCAACATTTTGTTTTGAGCTAAATTCATTTTTCACTGCCTTTAAAGCTCAAAAGATGGTATCAATGCTTTTTTCTTCATGATGTATTAAACAAGTCTGTAGCACTCTGAGTTTTTAAATCTCATTTCACATCAAAAGGTAATGTATTTATACCCCCCATTACAGTGATTTTGGTTTGTTACAGATTTCCTGCAGTTCTTCACACTAAATAGTTTTGCATAGTATACCCTGAGACATAGAAAACTAACAGCATTCTGGGAAAGTATTGGGTCAAACCATTTGCACCACAGCAGATAACAAATAAACCATTGCTTTGAATTAAATTCCGCTTTCACTGAATTGAATGCTTGGAGATGTTATCATTGAATTTTATTCCATAAAGCATTAGTGTGATCTCTTGCACTGAGAGTTTTTAATGCACATTTTAAATCATTTGATATTTGATTTACCCCTCCAACTATAGTGAATTTGGTTTGATCCAGATTTGTTTCAGTTTTTAACACTATAAATCTTTTTTTCAGTTAAAACTGTCATAGGTATAACTTACAGAATATAGATGGCATTTTTATTCATTGTGCTAAACTCTTTTAAATCATTTTTAATGTAACTGAGATCCCGGTTTGCAGTACACCTTTTGGATGTGACAGACATCTCTGGCACTCAAATGGTTAGTTAAGAAAATCAATGGTGTGTAGGGTGTGAGTTCAAAATAATACATTAAGAGCTTATAGCAAAAAAGTAAGCAAAACAGCATTTCCAAACAAAACTGGCACACATTTATTTACAGACAACCTAATAATTTAGATTAAAACAATTTTTATTCCAGCCGTAATTAAAAAAAAAAGTGTATTTTTACTTCATATATTTTTTTCAATGAGGCACATTATAAATCCCTTAAGTTTTTTATTTTTTTCATGTCAAACACATTGAAATTTAAATTTTTATCCCACTGATTTCCACCTGAAATGAGGAAATTAAGTTAATTTTATTTTAAGTAATGTGTATTTTAAATACAGCTTTTAATAGCACAATGCATGCTGGGAAGGAATACATTAGGACAAACCACTTAAATTACATTAGGGAACATATGCATGGTTAATTTTAATAAAATTCATCTTTCTCTGCCACAAAAGCTCAAAGATGTCATCAGTGCCTCTCTTCCTTGTTTATTATTTTAGTCTCTAGCAGTCAAAGTTTTTAATGCAATTTTTAAAACATTAGATATTTAACTTGTCACCCCCACTCTATGGTGATTTTGGATTCTTCCAGCCTTCCTGCAGTCCTCCACAGGAAACAGCTTTACAGCCTTTGCCCTTGCCATAGAAAACTAACAGCATGCAATGATACTATTGGGGCAAACCATTTGCACCTTAGTAGGGGACATCAACATTTTGTTTTGAGCTAAATTCATTTTTCACTGCCTTTAAAGCTCAAAAGATGGTATCAGTGCTTTTTTCTTCATGATGTATTAAACAAGTCTGTAGCACTCTGAGTTTTTAAATCTCATTTCACATCAAAAGGTAATGTATTTATACCCCCCATTACAGTGATTTTGATTTGTTCCAGATTTCCTGCAGTTCTTCACACTAAATAGTTTTGCATAGTATACCCTGAGACATAGAAAACTAACAGCATTCTGGGAAAGTATTGGGTCTAACCATTTGCACCACAGCAGATAACAAATAAACCATTGCTTTGAATTAAATTCCGCTTTCACTGAATTGAATGCTTGGAGATGTTATCATTGAATTTTATTCCATAAAGCATTAGTGTGATCTCTTGCACTGAGAGTTTTTAATGCACATTTTAAATCATTTGATATTTAATTTACCCCTCCAACTATAGTGAATTTGGTTTGATCCAGATTTGTTTCAGTTTTTAACACTATAAATCTTTTTTTCAGTTAAAACTGTCATAGGTATAACTTACAGAATATAGAGGGCATTTTTATTCATTGTGGTAAACTCTTTTAAATCATTTTTAATATAACTGAGATCCCGGTTTGCAGTACAACTTTTGGATGTGACAGACATCTCTGGCACTCAAATGGTTAGTTAAGAAAATCAAAGGTGTGTAGGGTGTGAGTTCAAAATAATACATTAAGAGCTTATAGCAAAAAAGTAAGCAAAACAGCATTTCCTAAAAAAACAGGCACACATTTATTTACAGACAACCTAATAATTTAGATTAAAACAATTTTTATTCCAGCCGTAATTAAAAACAAAAGTGTATTTTTGCTTCATATATTTTTTTTTCATTGAGGCACATTATAAATCCCTTAAGTTTTTTATTTTTTTCATGTCAAACACATTGAAATTTAAATTTTTATCCCACTGATTTCCACCTGAAATAAGGGAAATGAAGTTAATTTTATTTTAAGTAATGTGTATTTTAAATACAGCTTTTAATAGCGCAATGCATGCTGGGAAGTAATACATTAGGACAAACCACTTAAATTACATTAGGGAACATATGCATGGTTAATTTTAATAAAATTCATCTTTCTCTGCCACAAAAGCTCAAAGATGTCATCAGTGCCTCTCTTCCTTGTTTATTATTTTAGTCTCTAGCAGTCAAAGTTTTTAATGCAATTTTTAAAACATTAGATATTTAACTTGTCACCCCCACTAGTGATGAGCGAGCACCCCAATGCTCGGGTGTTCGGGTGCTCTGACCGAGCGCCCCCGGAGGCTCGAGTGCTCGGCCGAGCCCCCGAGCCCCATTGAAGTCAATGGGAGGACTCGAGCATTACACCAGGCACCCCCTGCTCTGATGAGGGGAGGGTGCCTGGTCCATAGGAAAAGGGCAGAAAAGGATGGAAACACCACAGAAATGGTTCAGGGACAGCATAGGGAGGATGTCTGGATGCATCTTGGACTCCAACATCGCTGCTGGGAACGATCTTTCGCCCGTAGTACGCCATTTTTACAGACTGACCGTAAAACACACAAAAAGGAAAATAAAAACGACTTTAGGCGAAAAATTGTTACCAAACAGTATTTGCTGTATATTTACTTGTATATCATCTGCAAATTCTGCAAAAAATTTCCTCGATTTTTCTGAAGTGAGGCCATGATTAAGAGGGAAACGTGCGCAGAGGCAAATTCTCCCAAAAATTTCCTTGATTTTTCTGAACTGAGGCCATGATTAAGAGGGAAACGTGCGCAAAGGCAAATTCTCCCAAAAATTTCCTTGATTTTTCTGAACTGGGGCCATGATTAAGAGGGAAACGTGCGCTGAGCCGACCATCCAAAACATTATGGGTGAGGGTCTGCTGCGGAGCTGACCATCCTAAACATTATATGCGAAGGCCCGCTAGTGAGCTGACGCTATAAAACATTATATGAGAGGGCCCGCTAGAGAGCTGACCCAATAAAACATTATATGAGAAGGCCCGCTGGTGAGCTGACCTATATAAAAATTGTCAAACAGGGCCCGCTGGTGAGCTGGCCCTATATAAAAATTATATCACAGGGCCCGCTGGTTAGCTGGCCCTATATAAAAATTATATCCCAGGGCATATGGAAGAGGAGGAGGAGGATGAGAAGATTAAGAGTCAACCATATACCCGTTTTTTGGGTGGAAGGGGTGAATGGGAATACAGAGTATTCCCATCATTGTAAATAACATATATAAAGTGAGTTTATGTTCCCCCGGGGCTTTCCTCCAGTGGAGTGGAGAAGTCAGGGGAAATCCAGGCCTTGTTCATTTTTATAAGTGTCAACCTATCAGCATTGTCGGTGGAAAGGCGGATACGCTTATCTGTTATGATGCCACCAGCAGCACTAAATACCCGCTCAGACAGAACGCTGGCGGCAGGGCAGGCCAGCACCTCCAAGGCGTAGAGTGCCAGTTCATACCACGTGTCCAGCTTGGACACCCAGTAGTTGTAAGGCACAGAGGGATCATTGAGGACGCTGACACGGTCTGCTACGTACTCCTTCACCATCTTCCAAAACTTTTCCCTCCTTGTGACACTAGGCTGCGCATCAGGGTGAGGGTGCTGGCGGGGTGTCATGAAGGTGTCCCACGCCTTGGAGAGTGTTGCCCTGCCTTTGTCGGAACTGCTGTGTGCTCCCCTTTTCTCCCCTTCTTGGTTGGCCAAGGTAGCACGTACTCTGCCGCCAGCGTTGTCAGATGGAAAATTTTGTAGCAATTTTTCAACAAGAACCTTCTGGTATTGCACCATTTTGCTTGTCCTCTCCACCGGAGGAATGAGAGATGAGAAATTCTCTTTGTAGCGGGGGTCCAGAAGGGTGAACACCCAGTAATCCGTGTTGTCTAAAATGCGTACAACGCGTGGGTCACGGGAAAGGCAGCCTAACATAAAGTCAGCCATGTGTGCCAGAGTACCAACAGTCAAGCTTTCGCTGTCCTCACCAGGAGGATGACTCTCAATCTCCTCATCCTCTTCCTCCTCTTCTGCCCACCCACGCTGAAGAGATGGAACTAAAGTTCCATGGCTACCCTCTGTAGCGGAGGCAACCGTGTCTTCCTCCTCCTCCTCCTCCTCCTCCGCCTCCTCCAATTGTCGCTGAGAAGACGAAGTGAGGGTGCTCTGGCTATCACCTTGTGTAAGCTCTTCCTCCCGCATTTCCACCTCTTCCACATGCAAAGCGTCAGTTTTAATTGTGAGCAGCGAGCGTTTCAGTAGACACAGAAGTGGGATGGTTACACTGATAATAGCGTTATCGCCGCTCACCATCTGTGTCGATTCCTCAAAATTGCGTAAAACCTCACAGAGGTCTGACATCCATTCCCACTCCTCACTTCTGATTACAGGAAGTTGAACGGAGAGGCGACGACCGTGTAACAGCTGGTACTCCACTACTGCCCTCTGCTGCTCACAAAGCCGGGCCAACATGTGGAAGGTGGAGTTCCAGCGCGTGCTCATGTCACACAGCAGCCGGTGAGCTGGCAATTGTAAGCGCTGCTGCAGCTTCAACAGGCCGGCCGAAGCTGTAGATGACTTACGGAAATGTGCACACACGCGGCGCACCTTGGTCAAGAGATCATGCACATTGGGGTAGGTTTTTAGAAATCGCTGAACCACTAAATTAAATACATGCGCTAGGCATGGTACGTGTGTGAGCTTGCCGAGATCCAAAGCCGCCACCAAGTTACGCCCATTATCACACACAACCATGCCTGGTTGCAGGTTGAGTGGCGAGAGCCACTGCTCGGTCTGGTGACTAATCCCCTGCAACAGCTCTGAGGCCGTGTGCTGTTTGTCCCCAAGGCAGATCAGCTTCAGCACGGCCTGTTGACGCTTCCCCACTGCAGTGCTACACTGCTTCCAGCTACTGGCTGATGGGGGAGTGGCGCTGCGTGTAGAGAATTCGGAGGTGGAAACGGAGGAGGAGGAGCCAATAACGTAGGTGCTGGCGGAAACCCTGATGGAGGTAGTGCCCGCAATCCTCGGCGTGGGTAGCACCCGTGCCATCCCAGGGTCCGAGTCGCTCCCAGCCTCCACGACATTCACCCAGTGTGCCATCAGGGAAATGTAGCGTCCCTGGCCACAAGCACTTGTCCATGTGTCAGTCGTTAAGTGGACCTTCCCAGTAACTGCGTTGGTCAGGGCACGGGTGATGTTACGGGACACATGGTGGTGTAATGCGGGGATGGCACACCGGGAAAAGTAGTGGCGGCTGGGGACCGCGTACCGAGGGACAGCTGCTGCCATCAGGCTGCGGAAGGACTCAGTCTCCACAAGCCTAAATGGCAGCATTTCGATGGCCAGTAATTTGGAAAGGTGTGAGGTTAGTGCTATGGCCTGTGGGTGGGTGGCTGGGTATTTTCGCTTGCGCTCAAATGCCTGGGGTAACGACATTTGGACGCTGTGCTGGGACAGGGAAGTGGATGTGGTCGCTGATGGTGCTTCAGATGGTACAGGTGCAGGGCGGGAGGTATGCGGTCCTGCGCCTTCGACAGGCGATTGGCCGGCACCGAAAACAGGGGAAGAGGAGGCAGTGGTGTGGCCTGCAGACACAGATGGGCAATCCAGGCGTTCCTCCCACTTATTACGGTGCTTGGATGCCATGTGTCGGATCATGCTGGTGGTGGTGAGGTTTCTAGTGTTCATGCCTCGGCTCATTCTGGTGTGGCACAGGTTGCAAACTACAATTCTTTTGTCGTCCGCACTTTCCTTAAAAAAACGCCATACCGCGGAACACCTACCCCTTGGCAAGGGAGATTTACGCAAGGGGGTGCTCCGTGGAACATTTGCGGGCCGGTTTGGTGCGGTCCGCCTTCTTTCTGTAGCCACACCACTGCCTCTTCCAGCCTGTTGCGGTGCTGCAGATGGCTCACCCTCAGGACTGCTGTCATCGCTCGGCTCTACACCTTCCCAGGTGGGGTCAGTCACCTCATCGTCCACCAAGTCCTCCTCCACTTCCTCACTCTGATCATCCTCCTAATGTCTTGATCCCACCACATACTCAGTCATTGACAACTGTATAACATCCTCCTCAACTAGGTCTTGAGACAGTAATTGTGGTTGATTTGATGGCAACTGTGTCTCATCATCATCATCCACTTCCTTTGACCTTAAATGCCGTTCACATCTGTCATCTTCTTGTGATTGGGTACACTCTAGAGGTTGTGAATCAGGGCATAAGATGTCATGTTCCTCTGCAAGCGTGCTTGGAGAGAGGGTCAAATGAAGGATTGGTGATGAGACGAGCTCCTCACTATATCCCAGTGTGGGATCACTTCTTTGACCAGACCGTCTATGGTGGGAGGAAGGATGATCAGAGTGAGGATTATGTTGACCAGACTCTTGGCTACTGAGAGTGGACTTGGTGGAAGACAGGGTGGTGCTTAACCGACTGGAAGCAGTATCAGCTGACATCCAACCGACCACCTGTTCGCAGTGGTCGGACCTCGAGAGTGATGTCCTGCGACGCCCTGTAAAATGAGACATGAAGCTAGGTATGGTGGATGTCTTTCTTTCTTGTGCTCTGGCACCAGGCACAGTTTCTCCGCGTCCTGACCCGCGCCCTGAACTATCAGGATCACGTCCACTTCCCCGTCCCTTTTTACCCGCCTTCTTCATCTTACACGGAATATGTGACTTTGATATTTTAGTTTAAAGACTTAACAGTATTTCTTCCTATTCTGCAACTGTGCAGAGTACACAGAATAGGCTGCTAAACTGCGGCAAAGCACACTGAATGGAATATGTGACTTTGATATTTGAGTTTGAAGACTTAACAGTATTTCTTCCTATTCTGCAACTGTGCAGAGTACACAGAATAGGCTGCTAAACTGCGGCGAAGCACACTGAATGGAATATGTGACTTTGATATTTGAGTTTGAAGACTTAACAGTATTTCTTCCTATTCTGCAACTGTGCAGAGTACACAGAATATGCTGCTAAACTGCGGTGACGCACACTGAATGGAATATGTGACTTTGATATTTTAGTTTGAAGACTTAACAGTATTTCTTCCTATTCTGCAACTGTGCAGAGTACACAGAATAGGCTGCTAAACTGCGGCAAAGCACACTGAATGGAATATGTGACTTTGATATTTGAGTTTGAAGACTTAACAGTATTTCTTCCTATTCTGCAACTGTGCAGAGTACACAGAATAGGCTGCTAACTGCGGCGAAGCACACTGAATGGAATATGTGACTTTGATATTTGAGTTTGAAGACTTAACAGTATTTCTTCCTATTCTGCAACTGTGCAGAGTACACAGAATATGCTGCTAAACTGCGGTGACGCACACTGAATGGAATATGTGACTTTGATATTTTAGTTTGAAGACTTAACAGTATTTCTTCCTATTCTGCAACTGTGCAGAGTACACAGAATAGGCTGCTAAACTGCGGCGAAGCACACTGAATGGAATATGTGACTTTGATATTTGAGTTTGAAGACTTAACAGTATTTCTTCCTATTCTGCAACTGTGCAGAGTACACAGAATAGGCTGCTAAACTGCGGTGACGCACACTGAATGGAATATGTGACTTTGATATTTGAGTTTGAAGACTTAACAGTATTTCTTCCTATTCTGCAACTGTGCAGAGTACACAGAATATGCTGCTAAACTGCGGTGACGCACACTGAATGGAATATGTGACTTTGATATTTTAGTTTGAAGACTTAACAGTATTTCTTCCTATTCTGCAACTGTGCAGAGTACACAGAATAGGCTGCTAAACTGCGGCGAAGCACACTGAATGGAATATGTGACTTTGATATTTTAGTTTAAAGACTTAACAGTATTTCTTCCTATTCTGCAACTGTGCAGAGTACACAGAATAGGCTGCTAAACTGCGGCGAAGCACACTGAATGGAATATGTGACTTTGATATTTGAGTTTGAAGACTTAACAGTATTTCTTCCTATTCTGCAACTGTGCAGAGTACACAGAATAGGCTGCTAAACTGCGGCGAAGCACACTGAATGGAATATGTGACTTTGATATTTTAGTTTGAAGACTTAACAGTATTTCTTCCTATTCTGCAACTGTGCAGAGTACACAGAATAGGCTGCTAAACTGCGGCGAAGCACACTGAATGGAATATGTGACTTTGATATTTGAGTTTGAAGACTTAACAGTATTTCTTCCTATTCTGCAACTGTGCAGAGTACACAGAATATGCTGCTAAACTGCGGTGACGCACACTGAATGGAATATGTGACTTTGATATTTGAGTTTGAAGACTTAACAGTATTTCTTCCTATTCTGCAACTGTGCAGAGTACACAGAATAGGCTGCTAAACTGCGGTGACGCACACTGAATGGAATATGTGACTTTGATATTTTAGTTTGAAGACTTAACAGAATGTGCTCTAATCTGCAACTTTGCACACTAAACAGAATGTGCTCTAATCTGCAACTTTGCACACTAAACAGAATGTGCTCTAATCTGCAACTTTGCACACTAAACAGAATGTGCTCTAATCTGCAACTTTGCACACTAAACAGAATATATGAAATTTTTTTTTTTGTTGTTTTTTTCCCCCTACACAAAATAAAATGCTGCCCCCACACACAGTAGTCCTAAAAAGGACTTTTGGTTCTTTTTTTTTCACAAATTTGCTTTTTTTCTCCCTACACTGACTTTCCCTTCCTATCCTCATCTCTCCCTGGCTAAGACTGAGCCGAACTCGCTGGTCAGGTGCTATACAGCACCCGACCACGGGTTCTGGCCAGCCAATCAGTGTAATGCCAGCAGCCAACATGGCTGCTGGCATTACACTGATGTCAGAGCCTCCCTGCACGTTTATTGGCTGCGCAGCAGCCGCAAAACGTGCGGGGAGGAGACCCGAACATGGCGAGCGAGCACATGCGGTACTCGTACGAGTACCGCCATGTGCCGAGCAGAGCGATGCTCGAGCCGATCCGAGCATCGGCCGAGCATGCTCGCTCAACACTAACCCCCACTCTATGGTGATTTTGGTTTCTTCCAGCTTTCCTGCAGTCCTCCACAGTAAACAGCTTTACAGCCTTTGCCCTTGCCATAGAAAACTAACAGCATGCAATGATACTATTGGGGCAAACCATTTGCACCTTAGTAGGGGACATCAATATTCTGTTTTGAGCTAAATTCAATTTTCACTGCCTTTAAAGCTCAAAAGATGGTATCAGTGCTTTTTTCTTCATGATGTATTAAACAAGTCTGTAGCACTCTGAGTTTTTAAATCTCATTTCAAATAAAAAGGTAATGAATTTATACCCCCCATTACAGTGATTTTGGTTTGTTCCAGATTTCCTGCAGTTCTTCACACTAAATAGTTTTGCATAGTATACCCTGAGACATAGAAAACTAACAGCATTCTGGGAAAGTATTGGGTCAAACCATTTGCACCACAGCAGATGACAAATAAACCATTGCTTTGAATTAAATTCCGCTTTCACTGAATTGAATGCTTGGAGATGTTATCATTGAATTTTATTCCATAAAGCATTAGTGTGATCTCTTGCACTGAGAGTTTTTAATGCACATTTTAAATCATTTGATATTTGATTTACCCCTCCAACTATAGTGAATTTGGTTTGATCCAGATTTGTTTCAGTTTTTAACACTATAAATCTTTTTTTCAGTTAAAACTGTCATAGGTATAACTTACAGAATATAGAGGGCATTTTTATTCATTGTGCTAAACTCTTTTAAATCGTTTTTAATATAACTGAGAATCCGGTTTGCAGTACACCTTTTGGATGTGACAGACATCTCTGGCACTCAAATGGTTAGTTAAGAAAATCAATGGTGTGTAGGGTGTGAGTTCAAAATAATACATTAAGAGCTTATAGCAAAAAAGTAAGCAAAACATCATTTCCTAAAAAAACTGGCACACATTTATTTACAGACAACCTAATAATTTAGATTAAAACAATTTTTATTCCAGCCGTAATTTAAAAAAAAAGTGTATTTTTACTTCATATATTTTTTTCAATGAGGCACATTATAAATCCCTTAAGTTTTTTATTTTTTTCATGTCAAACACATTGAAATTTAAATTTTTATCCCACTGATTTCCACCTGAAATAAGGGAAATGAAGTTAATTTTATTTTAAGTAATGTGTATTTTAAATACAGCTTTTAATAGCGCATGCATGCTGGGAAGGAATACATTAGGACAAACCACTTAAATTACATTAGGGAACATATGCATGGTTAATTTTAATAAAATTCATCTTTCTCTGCCACAAAAGCTCAAAGATGTCATCAGTGCCTCTCTTCCTTGTTTATTATTTTAGTCTCTAGCAGTCAAAGTTTTTAATGCAATTTTTAAAACATTAGATATTTAACTTGTCACCCCCACTCTATGGTGATTTTGGTTTCTTCCAGCCTTCCTGCAGTCCTCCACAGTAAACAGCTTTACAGCCTTTGCCCTTGCCATAGAAAACTAACAGCATGCAATGATACTATTGGGGCAAACCATTTGCACCTTAGTAGGGGACATCAATATTTTGTTTTGAGCTAAATTCAATTTTCACTGCCTTTAAAGCTCAAAAGATGGTATCAGTGCTTTTTTCTTCATGATGTATTAAACAAGTCTGTAGCACTCTGAGTTTTTAAATCTCATTTCAAATAAAAAGGTAATGAATTTATACCCCTCATTACAGTGATTTTGGTTTGTTCCAGATTTCCTGCAGTTCTTCACACTAAATAGTTTTGCGTAGTATACCCTGAGACATAGAAAACTAACAGCATTCTGGGAAAGTATTGGGTCAAACCATTTGCACCACAGCAGATAACAAATAAACCATTGCTTTGAATTAAATTCCGCTTTCACTGAATTGAATGCTTGGAGATGTTATCATTGAATTTTATTCCATAAAGCATTAGTGTGATCTCTTGCACTGAGAGTTTTTAATGCACATTTTAAATCATTTGATATTTAATTTACCCCTCCAACTATAGTGAATTTGGTTTGATCCAGATTTGTTTCAGTTTTTAACACTATAAATCTTTTTTTCAGTTAAAACTGTCATAGGTATAACTTACAGAATATAGAGGGCATTTTTATTCATTGTGCTAAACTCTTTTAAATCGTTTTTAATATAACTGAGAACCCGGTTTGCAGTACACCTTTTGGATGTGACAGACATCTCTGGCACTCAAATGGTTAGTTAAGAAAATCAATGGTGTGTAGGGTGTGAGTTCAAAATAATACATTAAGAGCTTATAGCAAAAAAGTAAGCAAAACAGCATTTCCTAAAAAAACTGGCACACATTTATTTATAGACAACCTAATAATTTAGATTAAAACAATTTTTATTCCAGCCGTAATTAAAAAAAAAGTGTATTTTTGCTTCATATATTTTTTTCAATGAGGCACATTATAAATCCCTTAAGTTTTTTATTTTTTTCATGACAAACACATTGAAATTTAAATTTTTATCCCACTGATTTCCACCTGAAATGAGGAAATTAAGTTAATTTTATTTTAAGTAATGTGTATTTTAAATACAGCTTTTAGTAGCGCATTGCATGCTGGGAATTAATACATTAGGACAAACCACTTAAATTTCATTAGGGAACATATGCATGGTTAATTTTAATAAAATTCATCTTTCTCTGCCACAAAAGCTCAAAGATGTCATCAGTGCCTCTCTTCCTTGTTTATTATTTTAGTCTCTAGCAGTCAAAGTTTTTAATGCAATTTTTAAAACATTAGATATTTAACTTGTCACCCCCACTCTATGGTGATTTTGGTTTCTTCCAGCCTTCCTGCAGTCCTCCACAGGAAACAGCTTTACAGCCTTTGCCCTTGCCATAGAAAACTAACAGCATGCAATTTTACTATTGGGGCAAACCATTTGCACCTTAGTAGGGGACATCAATATTTTTTTTTGAGCTAAATTCAATTTTCACTGCCTTTAAAGCTCAAAAGATGGTATCAGTGCTCTTTTCTTCCTGATGCATTAAACAATTCTGTAGCACTCTGAGTTTTTAAATCTCATTTCAAATCAAAAGGTAATGAATTTATACCCCCCATTACAGTGATTTTGGTTTGTTCCAGATTTCCTGCAGTTCATCACACTAAATAGTTTTGCATAGTATACCCTGAAACATAGAAAACTAACAGCATTCTGGGAAAGTATTGGGTCAAACCATTTGCACCACAGCAGATAACAAATAAACCATTGCTTTGAATTAAATTCCGCTTTCACTGAATTGAATGCTTGGAGATGTTATCATTGAATTTTATTCCATAAAGCATTAGTGTGATCTCTTGCACTGAGAGTTTTTAATGCACATTTTAAATCATTTGATATTTAATTTACCCCTCCAACTATAGTGAATTTGGTTTGATCCAGATTTGTTTCAGTGTTTAACACTATAAATCTTTTTTTCAGTTAAAACTGTCATAGGTATAACTTACATAATATAGAGGGCATTTTTATTCATTCTGCTAAACTCTTTTAAATCATTTTTAATATAACTGAGAACCCGGGTTGCAGTACACCTTTTGGATGTGACAGACATCTCTGGCACTCAAATGGTTAGTTAAGAAAATCAATGGTGTGTAGGGTGTGAGTTCAAAATAATACATTAAGAGCTTATAGCAAAAAAGTAAGCAAAACAGCATTTCCTAAAAAAACTGGCACACATTTATTTACAGACAACCTAATAATTTAGATTAAAACAATTTTTATTCCAGCTGCAATTAAAAAAAAAAGTGTATTTTTGCTTCATATATTTTTTTCAATGAGGCACATTATAAATCCCTTAAGTTTTTTATTTTTTTCATGTCAAACACATTGAAATTTAAATTTTTATCCCACTGATTTCCACCTGAAATGAGGGAAATGAAGTTAATTTTATTTTAAGTAATGTGTATTTTAAATACAGCTTTTAATAGCGCAATACATGCTGGGAAGGAATACATTAGGACAAACCACTTAAATTACATTAGGGGACATATGCATGGTTGATTTTAATAAAATTCATATTTCTCTGCCACAAAAGCTCAAAGATGTCATCAGTGCCTCTCTTCCTTGTTTATTATTTTAGTCTCTAGCAGTCAAAGTTTTTAATGCAATTTTTAAAACATTAGATATTTAACTTGTCACCCCCACTCTATGGTGATTTTGGTTTCTTCCAGCCTTCCTGCAGTCCTCCACAGGAAACAGCTTTACAGCCTTTGCCCTTGCCATAGAAAACTAACAGCATGCAATGATACTATTGGGGCAAACCATTTGCACCTTAGTAGGGGACATCAACATTTTGTTTTGAGCTAAATTCAATTTTCCCTGCCTTTAAAGCTCAAAAGATGGTATCAGTGCTTTTTTCTTCATGATGTATTAAACAAGTCTGTAGCACTCTGAGTTTTTAAATCTCATTTCAAATGAAAAGGTCATGAATTTATACCCCCCATTACAGTGATTTTGGTTTGTTCCAGATTTCCTGCAGTTCTTCACACTAAATAGTTTTACATAGTTTACCCTTAGACATAGAAAACTAACAGCATTCTGAGAAAGTATTGGGTCAAACCATTTGCACCACAGCAGATAACAAATAAACCATTGCTTTGAATTAAATTCCGCTTTCACTGAATTGAATGCTTGGAGATGTTATCATTGAATTTTATTCCATAAAGCATTAGTGTGATCTCTTGCACTGAGAGTTTTTAATGCACATTTTAAATCATTTGATATTTAATTTACCCCTCCAACTATAGTGAATTTGGTTTGATCCAGATTTGTTTCAGTTTTTAACACTATAAATCTTTTTTTCAGTTAAAACTGTCATAGGTATAACTCACAGAATATAGAGGGCATTTTTATTCATTGTGCTAAACTCTTTTAAATCATTTTTAATATAACTGAGAACCCGGTTTGCAGTACACCTTTTGGATGTGACAGACATCTCTGGCACTCAAATGGTTAGTTAAGAAAATCAATGGTGTGTAGGGTGTGAGTTCAAAATAATACATTAAGACCTTATAGCAAAAAAGTAAGCAAAACAGCATTTCCTAAAAAAACTGGCACACATTTATTTACAGACAACCTAATAATTTAGATTAAAACAATTTTTATTCCAGCCGTAATTAAAAACAAAAGTGTATTTTTGCTTCATATATTTTTTTCAATGAGGCACATTATAAATCCCTTAAGTTTTTTATTTTTTTCATGTCAAACACATTGAAATTTAAATTTTTATCCCACTGATTTCCACCTGAAATGAGGAAATGAAGTTAATTTTATTTTAAGTAATGTGTATTTTAAATACAGCTTTTAATAGCGCAATACATGCTGGGAAGGAATACATTAGGACAAACCACTTAAATTACATTAGGGGACATATGCATGGTTGATTTTAATAAAATTCATATTTCTCTGCCACAAAAGCTCAAAGATGTCATCAGTGCCTCTCTTCCTTGTTTATTATTTTAGTCTCTAGCAGTCAAAGTTTTTAATGCAATTTTTAAAACATTAGATATTTAACTTGTCACCCCCACTCTATGGTGATTTTGGTTTCTTCCAGCCTTCCTGCAGTCCTCCACAGTAAACAGCTTTACAGCCTTTGCCCTTGCCATAGAAAACTAACAGTATGCAATGATACTATTGGGGCAAACCATTTGCACCTTAGTAGGGGACATCAATATTTTGTTTTGAGCTAAATTCAATTTTCACTGCCTTTAAAGCTCAAAAGATGGTATCAGTGCTTTTTTCTTCATGATGTATTAAACAAGTCTGTAGTACTCTGAGTTTTTAAATCTCATTTCAAATAAAAAGGTAATGAATTTATACCCCCCATTACAGTGATTTTGGTTTGTTCCAGATTTCCTGCAGTTCTTCACACTAAATAGTTTTGCATAGTATACCCTGAGACATAGAAAACTAACAGCATTCTGGGAAAGTATTGGGTCAAACCATTTGCACCACAGCAGATAACAAATAAACCATTGCTTTGAATTAAATTCCGCTTTCACTGAATTGAATGCTTGGAGATGTTATCATTGAATTTTATTCCATAAAGCATTAGTGTGATCTCTTGCACTGAGAGTTTTTAATGCACATTTTAAATCATTTGATATTTAATTTACCCTTCCAACTATAGTGAATTTGGTTTGATCCAGATTTGTTTCAGTTTTTAACACTATAAATCTTTTTTTCAGTTAAAACTGTCATAGGTATAACTTACAGAATATAGAGGGCATTTTTATTCATTGTGCTAAACTCTTTTAAATCGTTTTTAATATAACTGAGAACCCGGTTTGCAGTACACCTTTTGGATGTGACAGACATCTCTGGCACTCATATGGTTAGTTAAGAAAATCAATGGTGTGTAGGGTGTGAGTTCAAAATAATACATTAAGAGCTTATAGCAAAAAAGTAAGCAAAACAGCATTTCCTAAAAAAACTGGCACACATTTATTTATAGACAACCTAATAATTTAGTTTAAAACAATTTTTATTCCAGCCGTAATTAAAAAAAAAGTGTATTTTTGCTTCATATATTTTTTTCAATGAGGCACATTATAAATCCCTTAAGTTTTTTATTTTTTTCATGACAAACACATTGAAATTTAAATTTTTATCCCACTGATTTCCACCTGAAATGAGGAAATTAAGTTAATTTTATTTTAAGTAATGTGTATTTTAAATACAGCTTTTAGTAGCGCATTGCATGCTGGGAAGGAATACATTAGGACAAACCACTTAAATTTCATTAGGGAACATATGCATGGTTAATTTTAATAAAATTCATCTTTCTCTGCCACAAAAGCTCAAAGATGTCATCAGTGCCTCTCTTCCTTGTTTATTATTTTAGTCTCTAGCAGTCAAAGTTTTTAATGCAATTTTTAAAACATTAGATATTTAACTTGTCACCCCCACTCTATGGTGATTTTGGTTTCTTCCAGCCTTCCTGCAGTCCTCCACAGGAAACAGCTTTACAGCCTTTGCCCTTGCCATAGAAAACTAACAGCATGCAATTTTACTATTGGGGCAAACCATTTGCACCTTAGTAGGGGACATCAATATTTTGTTTTGAGCTAAATTCAATTTTCACTGCCTTTAAAGCTTAAAAGATGGTATCAGTGCTCTTTTCTTCCTGATGCATTAAACAATTCTGTAGCACTCTGAGTTTTTAAATCTCATTTCAAATCAAAAGGTAATGAATTTATACCCCCCATTACAGTGATTTTGGTTTGTTCCAGATTTCCTGCAGTTCATCACACTAAATAGTTTTGCATAGTATACCCTGAAACATAGAAAACTAACAGCATTCTGGGAAAGTATTGGGTCAAACCATTTGCACCACAGCAGATAACAAATAAACCATTGCTTTGAATTAAATTCCGCTTTCACTGAATTGAATGCTTGGAGATATTATCATTGAATTTTATTCCATAAAGCATTAGTGTGATCTGTTGCACTGAGAGTTTTTAATGCACATTTTAAATCATTTGATATTTAATTTACCCCTCCAACTATAGTGAATTTGGTTTGATCCAGATTTGTTTCAGTGTTTAACACTATAAATCTTTTTTTCAGTTAAAACTGTCATAGGTATAACTTACATAATATAGAGGGCATTTTTATTCATTCTGCTAAACTCTTTTAAATCATTTTTAATATAACTGAGATCCCGGTTTGCAGTACACCTTTTGGATGTGACAGACATCTCTGGCACTCAAATGGTTAGTTAAGAAAATCAATGGTGTGTAGGGTGTGAGTTCAAAATAATACATTAAGAGCTTATAGCAAAAAAGTAAGCAAAACAGCATTTCCTAAAAAAACTGGCACACATTTTACAGACAACCTAATAATTTAGATTAAAACAATTTTTATTCCAGCCGTAATTAAAAACAAAAGTGTATTTTTGCTTCATATATTTTTTTTTCATTGAGGCACATTATAAATCCCTTAAGTTTTTTATTTTTTTCATGTCAAGCACATTGAAATTTAAATTTTTATCCCACTGATTTCCACCTGAAATAAGGGAAATGAAGTTAATTTTATTTTAAGTAATGTGTATTTTAAATACAGCTTTTAATAGCGCAATGCATGCTGGGAAGGAATACATTAGGACAAACCACTTAAATTATATTAGGGAACATATGCATGGTTAATTTTAATAAAATTCATCTTTCTCTGCCACAAAAGCTCAAAGATGTCATCAGTGCCTCTCTTCCTTGTTTATTATTTTAGTCTCTAGCAGTCAAAGTTTTTAATGCAATTTTTAAAACATTAGATATTTAACTTGTCACCCCCACTCTATGGTGATTTTGGTTTCTTCCAGCCTTCCTGCAGTCCTCCACAGGAAACAGCTTCACAGCATTTGCCCTTGCCATAGAAAACTAACAGCATGCAATGATACTATTGGGGCAAACCATTTGCACCTTAGTAGGGGACATCAATATTTTGTTTTGAGCTAAATTCAATTTTCACTGCCTTTAAAGCTCAAAAGATGGTATCAGTGCTTTTTTCTTCATGATGTATTAAACAAGTCTGTAGCACTCTGAGTTTTTAAATCTCATTTCAAATAAAAAGGTAATGAATTTATACCCCCCATTACAGTGATTTTGGTTTGTTCCAGATTTCCTGCAGTTCTTCACACTAAATAGTTTTGCATAGTATACCCTGAGACATAGAAAACTAACAGCATTCTGGGAAAGTATTGGGTCAAACCATTTGCACCACAGCAGATAACAAATAAACCATTGCTTTGAATTAAATTCCGCTTTCATTGAATTGAATACTTGGAGATGTTATCATTGAATTTTATTCCATAAAGCATTAGCGTGATCTCTTGCACTGAGAGTTTTTAATGCACATTTTAAATCATTTGATATTTAATTTACCCCTCCAACTATAGTGAATTTGGTTTGATCCAGATTTGTTTCAGTTTTTAACACTATAAATCTTTTTTTCAGTTAAAACTGTCATAGGTATAACTTACAGAATATAGAGGGCATTTTTATTCATTGTGCTAAACTCTTTTAAATCGTTTTTAATATAACTGAGAACCCGGTTTGAAGTACACCTTTTGGATGTGACAGACATCTCTGGCACTCAAATGGTTAGTTAAGAAAATCAATGGTGTGTAGGGTGTGAGTTCAAAATAATACATTAAGAGCTTATAGCAAAAAAGTAAGCAAAACAGCATTTCCTAAAAAAACTGGCACACATTTATTTACAGACAACCTAATAATTTAGATTAAAACAATTTTTATTCCAGCCGTAATTAAAAAAAAAGTGTATTTTTGCTTCATATATTTTTTTCAATGAGGCACATAATAAATCCCTTAAGTTTTTAATTTTTTTCATGTCAAACACATTGAAATTTAAATTTTTATCCCACTGATATCCACCTGAAATGAGGGAAATGAAGTTAATTTTATTTTAAGTAATGTGTATTTTAAATACAGCTTTTAATAGCGCAATGCATGCTGGGAAGGAATACATTAGGACAAACCACTTAAATTACATTAGGGAACATATGCATGGTTAATTTTAATAAAATTCATCTTTCTCTGCCACAAAAGCTCAAAGATGTCATCAGTGCCTCTCTTCCTTGTTTATTATTTTAGTCTCTAGCAGTCAAAGTTTTTAATGCAATTTTTAAAACATTAGATATTTAACTTGTCACCCCCACTCTATGGTGATTTTGGTTTCTTCCAGCCTTCCTGCAGTCCTCCACAGTAAACAGCTTTACAGCCTTTGCCCTTGCCATAGAAAACTAACAGCATGCAATGATACTATTGGGGCAAACCATTTGCACCTTAGTAGGGGACATCAACATTTTGTTTTGAGTTAAATTCAATTTTCACTGCCTTTTAAGCTCAAAAGATGGTATCAGTGCTCTTTTCTTCCTGATGCATTAAACAATTCTGTAGCACTCTGAGTTTTTAAATCTCATTTCAAATCAAAAGGTAATGAATTTATACCCCCCATTACAGTGATTTTGGTTTGTTCCAGATTTCCTGCAGTTCATCACACTAAATAGTTTTGCATAGTATACCCTGAGACATAGAAAACTAACAGCATTCTCGGAAAGTATTGGGTCAAACCATTTGCACCACAGCAGATAAAAAATAAACCATTGCTTTGAATTAAATTCCGCTTTCACTGAATTGAATGCTTGGAGATGTTATCATTGAATTTTATTCCATAAAGCATTAGTGTGATCTCTTGCACTGAGAGTTTTTAATGCACATTTTAAATCATTTGATATTTAATTTACCCCTCCAACTATAGTGAATTTGGTTTGATCCAGATTTGTTTCAGTGTTTAACACTATAAATCTTTTTTTCAGTTAAAACTGTCATAGGTATAACTTACAGAATATAGAGGGCATTTTTATTCATTGTGCTAAACTCTTTTAAATCATTTTAATATAACTGAGAACCCGGTTTACAGTACACCTTTTGGATGTGACAGACATCTCTGGCACTCAAATGGTTAGTTAAGAAAATCAATGGTGTGTAGGGTGTGAGTTCAAAATAATACATTAAGAGCTTATAGCAAAAAAGTAAGCAAAACAGTATTTCCTAAAAAAACTGGCACACATTTATTTACAGACAACCTAATAATTTAGATTAAAACAATTTTTATTCCAGCCGTAATTAAAAACAAAAGTGTATTTTTCCTTCATATATTTTTTCTCAATGAGGCACATTATAATTCCCTTAAGTTTTTTATTTTTTTCATATCAAACACATTGAAATTTAAATTTTTATCCCTCTGATTTCCACCTGAAATAAGGGAAATGAAGTTAATTTTATTTTAAGTAATGTGTATTTTAAATACAGCTTTTAATAGCGCAATGCATGCTGGGAAGGAATACATTAGGACAAACCACTTAAATTACATTAGGGAACATATGCATGGTTAATTTTAATAAAATTCATCTTTCTCTGCCACAAAAGCTCAAAGATGTCATCAGTGCCTCTCTTCCTTGTTTATTATTTTAGTCTCTAGCAGTCAAAGTTTTTAATGCAATTTTTAAAACATTAGGTATTTAACTTGTCACCCCCACTCTATGGTGATTTTGGTTTCTTCCAGCCTTCCTGCAGTCCTCCACAGTAAACAGCTTTACAGCCTTTGCCCTTGCCATAGAAAACTAACAGCATGCAATGATACTATTGGGGCAAACCATTTGCACCTTAGTAGGGGACATCAATATTTTGTTTTGAGCTAAATTCAATTTTCACTGCCTTTAAAGCTCAAAAGATGGTATCAGTGCTTTTTTCTTCATGATGTATTAAACAAGTCTGTAGCACTCTGAGTTTTTAAATCTCATTTCAAATCAAAAGGTAATGAATTTATACCCCCCATTACAGTGATTTTGGTTTGTTCCAGATTTCCTGCAGTTCTTCACACTAAATAGTTTTGCATAGTATACCCTGAGACATAGAAAACTAACAGCATTCTGGGAAAGTATTGGGTCAAACCATTTGCACCACAGCAGATAACAAATAAACCATTGCTTTGAATTAAATTCCGCTTTCACTGAATTGAATGCTTGGAGATGTTATCATTGAATTTTATTAAATAGAGCATTAGTGTGATCTCTTGCACTGAGAGTTTTTAATGCACATTTTAAATCATTTGATATTTAATTTACCCCTCCAACTATAGTGAATTTGGTTTGATCCAGATTTGTTTCAGTTTTTAACACTATAAATCTTTTTTTCAGTTAAAACTGTCATAGGTATAACTTACAGAATATAGAGGGCATTTTTATTCATTGTGCTAAACTCTTTTAAATCGTTTTTAATATAACTGAGAATCCGGTTTGCAGTACACCTTTTGGATGTGACAGACATCTCTGGCACTCAAATGGTTAGTTAAGAAAATCAATGGTGTGTAGGGTGTGAGTTCAAAATAATACATTAAGAGCTTATAGCAAAAAAGTAAGCAAAACATCATTTCCTAAAAAAACTGGCACACATTTATTTACAGACAACCTAATAATTTAGATTAAAACAATTTTTATTCCAGCCGTAATTTAAAAAAAAAGTGTATTTTTACTTCATATATTTTTTTCAATGAGGCACATTATAAATCCCTTAAGTTTTTTATTTTTTTTATGTCAAACACATTGAAATTTAAATTTTTATCCCACTGATTTCCACCTGAAATAAGGGAAATGAAGTTAATTTTATTTTAAGTAATGTGTATTTTAAATACAGCTTTTAATAGCGCATGCATGCTGGGAAGGAATACATTAGGACAAACCACTTAAATTACATTAGGGAACATATGCATGGTTAATTTTAATAAAATTCATCTTTCTCTGCCACAAAAGCTCAAAGATGTCATCAGTGCCTCTCTTCCTTGTTTATTATTTTAGTCTCTAGCAGTCAAAGTTTTTAATGCAATTTTTAAAACATTAGATATTTAACTTGTCACCCCCACTCTATGGTGATTTTGGTTTCTTCCAGCCTTCCTGCAGTCCTCCACAGTAAACAGCTTTACAGCCTTTGCCCTTGCCATAGAAAACTAACAGCATGCAATGATACTATTGGGGCAAACCATTTGCACCTTAGTAGGGGACATCAATATTTTGTTTTGAGCTAAATTCAATTTTCACTGCCTTTAAAGCTCAAAAGATGGTATCAGTGCTTTTTTCTTCATGATGTATTAAACAAGTCTGTAGCACTCTGAGTTTTTAAATCTCATTTCAAATAAAAAGGTAATGAATTTATACCCCTCATTACAGTGATTTTGGTTTGTTCCAGATTTCCTGCAGTTCTTCACACTAAATAGTTTTGCGTAGTATACCCTGAGACATAGAAAACTAACAGCATTCTGGGAAAGTATTGGGTCAAACCATTTGCACCACAGCAGATAACAAATAAACCATTGCTTTGAATTAAATTCCGCTTTCACTGAATTGAATGCTTGGAGATGTTATCATTGAATTTTATTCCATAAAGCACTAGTGTGATCTCTTGCACTGAGAGTTTTTAATGCACATTTTAAATCATTTGATATTTAATTTACCCCTCCAACTATAGTGAATTTGGTTTGATCCAGATTTGTTTCAGTTTTTAACACTATAAATCTTTTTTTCAGTTAAAACTGTCATAGGTATAACTTACAGAATATAGAGGGCATTTTTATTCATTGTGCTAAACTCTTTTAAATCGTTTTTAATATAACTGAGAACCCGGTTTGCAGTACACCTTTTGGATGTGACAGACATCTCTGGCACTCAAATGGTTAGTTAAGAAAATCAATGGTGTGTAGGGTGTGAGTTCAAAATAATACATTAAGAGCTTATAGCAAAAAAGTAAGCAAAACAGCATTTCCTAAAAAAACTGGCACACATTTATTTATAGACAACCTAATAATTTAGTTTAAAACAATTTTTATTCCAGCCGTAATTAAAAAAAAAGTGTATTTTTGCTTCATATATTTTTTTCAATGAGGCACATTATAAATCCCTTAAGTTTTTTATTTTTTTCATGACAAACACATTGAAATTTAAATTTTTATCCCACTGATTTCCACCTGAAATGAGGAAATTAAGTTAATTTTATTTTAAGTAATGTGTATTTTAAATACAGCTTTTAGTAGCGCATTGCATGCTGGGAATTAATACATTAGGACAAACCACTTAAATTTCATTAGGGAACATATGCATGGTTAATTTTAATAAAATTCATCTTTCTCTGCCACAAAAGCTCAAAGATGTCATCAGTGCCTCTCTTCCTTGTTTATTATTTTAGTCTCTAGCAGTCAAAGTTTTTAATGCAATTTTTAAAACATTAGATATTTAACTTGTCACCCCCACTCTATGGTGATTTTGGTTTCTTCCAGCCTTCCTGCAGTCCTCCACAGGAAACAGCTTTACAGCCTTTGCCCTTGCCATAGAAAACTAACAGCATGCAATTTTACTATTGGGGCAAACCATTTGCACCTTAGTAGGGGACATCAATATTTTTTTTTGAGCTAAATTCAATTTTCACTGCCTTTAAAGCTCAAAAGATGGTATCAGTGCTCTTTTCTTCCTGATGCATTAAACAATTCTGTAGCACTCTGAGTTTTTAAATCTCATTTCAAATCAAAAGGTAATGAATTTATACCCCCCATTACAGTGATTTTGGTTTGTTCCAGATTTCCTGCAGTTCATCACACTAAATAGTTTTGCATAGTATACCCTGAAACATAGAAAACTAACAGCATTCTGGGAAAGTATTGGGTCAAACCATTTGCACCACAGCAGATAACAAATAAACCATTGCTTTGAATTAAATTCCGCTTTCACTGAATTGAATGCTCGGAGATGTTATCATTGAATTTTATTCCATAAAGCATTAGTGTGATCTCTTGCACTGAGAGTTTTTAATGCACATTTTAAATCATTTGATATTTAATTTACCCCTCCAACTATAGTGAATTTGGTTTGATCCAGATTTGTTTCAGTGTTTAACACTATAAATCTTTTTTTCAGTTAAAACTGTCATAGGTATAACTTACATAATATAGAGGGCATTTTTATTCATTCTGCTAAACTCTTTTAAATCATTTTTAATATAACTGAGAACCCGGGTTGCAGTACACCTTTTGGATGTGACAGACATCTCTGGCACTCAAATGGTTAGTTAAGAAAATCAATGGTGTGTAGGGTGTGAGTTCAAAATAATACATTAAGAGCTTATAGCAAAAAAGTAAGCAAAACAGCATTTCCTAAAAAAACTGGCACACATTTATTTACAGACAACCTAATAATTTAGATTAAAACAATTTTTATTCCAGCTGCAATTAAAAAAAAAAGTGTATTTTTGCTTCATATATTTTTTTCAATGAGGCACATTATAAATCCCTTAAGTTTTTTATTTTTTTCATGTCAAACACATTGAAATTTAAATTTTTATCCCACTGATTTCCACCTGAAATGAGGGAAATGAAGTTAATTTTATTTTAAGTAATGTGTATTTTAAATACAGCTTTTAATAGCGCAATACATGCTGGGAAGGAATACATTAGGACAAACCACTTAAATTACATTAGGGGACATATGCATGGTTGATTTTAATAAAATTCATATTTCTCTGCCACAAAAGCTCAAAGATGTCATCAGTGCCTCTCTTCCTTGTTTATTATTTTAGTCTCTAGCAGTCAAAGTTTTTAATGCAATTTTTAAAACATTAGATATTTAACTTGTCACCCCCACTCTATGGTGATTTTGGTTTCTTCCAGCCTTCCTGCAGTCCTCCACAGGAAACAGCTTTACAGCCTTTGCCCTTGCCATAGAAAACTAACAGCATGCAATGATACTATTGGGGCAAACCATTTGCACCTTAGTAGGGGACATCAACATTTTGTTTTGAGCTAAATTCAATTTTCCCTGCCTTTAAAGCTCAAAAGATGGTATCAGTGCTTTTTTCTTCATGATGTATTAAACAAGTCTGTAGCACTCTGAGTTTTTAAATCTCATTTCAAATGAAAAGGTCATGAATTTATACCCCCCATTACAGTGATTTTGGTTTGTTCCAGATTTCCTGCAGTTCTTCACACTAAATAGTTTTACATAGTTTACCCTTAGACATAGAAAACTAACAGCATTCTGAGAAAGTATTGGGTCAAACCATTTGCACCACAGCAGATAACAAATAAACCATTGCTTTGAATTAAATTCCGCTTTCACTGAATTGAATGCTTGGAGATGTTATCATTGAATTTTATTCCATAAAGCATTAGTGTGATCTCTTGCACTGAGAGTTTTTAATGCACATTTTAAATCATTTGATATTTAATTTACCCCTCCAACTATAGTGAATTTGGTTTGATCCAGATTTGTTTCAGTTTTTAACACTATAAATCTTTTTTTCAGTTAAAACTGTCATAGGTATAACTTACAGAATATAGAGGGCATTTTTATTCATTGTGCTAAACTCTTTTAAATCATTTTTAATATAACTGAGAACCCGGTTTGCAGTACACCTTTTGGATGTGACAGACATCTCTGGCACTCAAATGGTTAGTTAAGAAAATCAATGGTGTGTAGGGTGTGAGTTCAAAATAATACATTAAGACCTTATAGCAAAAAAGTAAGCAAAACAGCATTTCCTAAAAAAACTGGCACACATTTATTTACAGACAACCTAATAATTTAGATTAAAACAATTTTTATTCCAGCCGTAATTAAAAACAAAAGTGTATTTTTGCTTCATATATTTTTTTCAATGAGGCACATTATAAATCCCTTAAGTTTTTTATTTTTTTCATGTCAAACACATTGAAATTTAAATTTTTATCCCACTGATTTCCACCTGAAATGAGGAAATGAAGTTAATTTTATTTTAAGTAATGTGTATTTTAAATACAGCTTTTAATAGCGCAATACATGCTGGGAAGGAATACATTAGGACAAACCACTTAAATTACATTAGGGGACATATGCATGGTTGATTTTAATAAAATTCATATTTCTCTGCCACAAAAGCTCAAAGATGTCATCAGTGCCTCTCTTCCTTGTTTATTATTTTAGTCTCTAGCAGTCAAAGTTTTTAATGCAATTTTTAAAACATTAGATATTTAACTTGTCACCCCCACTCTATGGTGATTTTGGTTTCTTCCAGCCTTCCTGCAGTCCTCCACAGTAAACAGCTTTACAGCCTTTGCCCTTGCCATAGAAAACTAACAGTATGCAATGATACTATTGGGGCAAACCATTTGCACCTTAGTAGGGGACATCAATATTTTGTTTTGAGCTAAATTCAATTTTCACTGCCTTTAAAGCTCAAAAGATGGTATCAGTGCTTTTTTCTTCATGATGTATTAAACAAGTCTGTAGTACTCTGAGTTTTTAAATCTCATTTCAAATAAAAAGGTAATGAATTTATACCCCCCATTACAGTGATTTTGGTTTGTTCCAGATTTCCTGCAGTTCTTCACACTAAATAGTTTTGCATAGTATACCCTGAGACATAGAAAACTAACAGCATTCTGGGAAAGTATTGGGTCAAACCATTTGCACCACAGCAGATAACAAATAAACCATTGCTTTGAATTAAATTCCGCTTTCACTGAATTGAATGCTTGGAGATGTTATCATTGAATTTTATTCCATAAAGCATTAGTGTGATCTCTTGCACTGAGAGTTTTTAATGCACATTTTAAATCATTTGATATTTAATTTACCCTTCCAACTATAGTGAATTTGGTTTGATCCAGATTTGTTTCAGTTTTTAACACTATAAATCTTTTTTTCAGTTAAAACTGTCATAGGTATAACTTACAGAATATAGAGGGCATTTTTATTCATTGTGCTAAACTCTTTTAAATCGTTTTTAATATAACTGAGAACCCGGTTTGCAGTACACCTTTTGGATGTGACAGACATCTCTGGCACTCATATGGTTAGTTAAGAAAATCAATGGTGTGTAGGGTGTGAGTTCAAAATAATTCATTAAGAGCTTATAGCAAAAAAGTAAGCAAAACAGCATTTCCTAAAAAAACTGGCACACATTTATTTATAGACAACCTAATAATTTAGTTTAAAACAATTTTTATTCCAGCCGTAATTAAAAAAAAAGTGTATTTTTGCTTCATATATTTTTTTCAATGAGGCACATTATAAATCCCTTAAGTTTTTTATTTTTTTCATGACAAACACATTGAAATTTAAATTTTTATCCCACTGATTTCCACCTGAAATGAGGAAATTAAGTTAATTTTATTTTAAGTAATGTGTATTTTAAATACAGCTTTTAGTAGCGCATTGCATGCTGGGAAGGAATACATTAGGACAAACCACTTAAATTTCATTAGGGAACATATGCATGGTTAATTTTAATAAAATTCATCTTTCTCTGCCACAAAAGCTCAAAGATGTCATCAGTGCCTCTCTTCCTTGTTTATTGTTTTAGTCTCTAGCAGTCAAAGTTTTTAATGCAATTTTTAAAACATTAGATATTTAACTTGTCACCCCCACTCTATGGTGATTTTGGTTTCTTCCAGCCTTCCTGCAGTCCTCCACAGGAAACAGCTTTACAGCCTTTGCCCTTGCCATAGAAAACTAACAGCATGCAATTTTACTATTGGGGCAAACCATTTGCACCTTAGTAGGGGACATCAATATTTTGTTTTGAGCTAAATTCAATTTTCACTGCCTTTAAAGCTTAAAAGATGGTATCAGTGCTCTTTTCTTCCTGATGCATTAAACAATTCTGTAGCACTCTGAGTTTTTAAATCTCATTTCAAATCAAAAGGTAATGAATTTATACCCCCCATTACAGTGATTTTGGTTTGTTCCAGATTTCCTGCAGTTCATCACACTAAATAGTTTTGCATAGTATACCCTGAAACATAGAAAACTAACAGCATTCTGGGAAAGTATTGGGTCAAACCATTTGCACCACAGCAGATAACAAATAAACCATTGCTTTGAATTAAATTCCGCTTTCACTGAATTGAATGCTTGGAGATATTATCATTGAATTTTATTCCATAAAGCATTAGTGTGATCTGTTGCACTGAGAGTTTTTAATGCACATTTTAAATCATTTGATATTTAATTTACCCCTCCAACTATAGTGAATTTGGTTTGATCCAGATTTGTTTCAGTGTTTAACACTATAAATCTTTTTTTCAGTTAAAACTGTCATAGGTATAACTTACATAATATAGAGGGCATTTTTATTCATTCTGCTAAACTCTTTTAAATCATTTTTAATATAACTGAGAACCCGGGTTGCAGTACACCTTCTGGATGTGACAGACATCTCTGGCACTCAAATGGTTAGTTAAGAAAATCAATGGTGTGTAGGGTGTGAGTTCAAAATAATACATTAAGAGCTTATAGCAAAAAAGTAAGCAAAACAGCATTTCCTAAAAGAACTGGCACACATTTATTTACAGACATCCTAATAATTTAGATTAAAACAGTTTTTATTCCAGCCGTAATTTAAAAAAAAAAGTGTATTTTTGCTTCATATATTTTTTTTCAATGAGGCACATTATAAATCCCTTAAGTTTTTTATTTTTTTCATGTCAAACACATTGAAATTTAAATTTTTATCCCACTGATTTCCACCTGAAATGAGGGAAATGAAGTTAATTTTATTTTATGTAATGTGTATTTTAAATACAGCTTTTAATAGCACAATACATGCTGGGAAGGAATACATTAGGACAAACCATTTAAATTACATTAGGGGACATATGCATGGTTGATTTTAATAAAATTCATATTTCTCTGCCACAAAAGCTCAAAGATGTCATCAGTGCCTCTCTTCCTTGTTTATTATTTTAGTCTCTAGCAGTCAAAGTTTTTAATGCAATTTTTAAAACATTAGATATTTAACTTGTCACCCCCACTCTATGGTGATTTTGGTTTCTTCCAGCCTTCCTGCAGTCCTCCACAGTAAACAGCTTTACAGCCTTTGCCCTTGCCATAGAAAACTAACAGTATGCAATGATACTATTGGGGCAAACCATTTGCACCTTAGTAGGGGACATCAATATTTTGTTTTGAGCTAAATTCAATTTTCACTGCCTTTAAAGCTCAAAAGATGGTATCAGTGCTTTTTTCTTCATGATGTATTAAACAAGTCTGTAGCACTCTGAGTTTTTAAATCTCATTTCAAATAAAAAAGTAATGAATTTATACCCCCCATTACAGTGATTTTGGTTTGTTCCAGATTTCCTGCAGTTCTTCACACTAAATAGTTTTGCATAGTATACCCTGAGACATAGAAAACTAACAGCATTCTGGGAAAGTATTCGGTCAAACCATTTGCACCACAGCAGATAACAAATAAACCATTGCTTTGAATTAAATTCCGCTTTCACTGAATTGAATGCTTGGAGATGTTATCATTGAATTTTATTCCATAAAGAATTAGTGTGATCTCTTGCACTGAGAGTTTTTAATGCACATTTTAAATCATTTGATATTTAATTTACCCCTCCAACTATAGTGAATTTGGTTTGATCCAGATTTGTTTCAGTGTTTAACACTATAAATCTTTTTTTCAGTTAAAACTGTCATAGGTATAACTTACATAATATAGAGGGCATTTTTATTCATTCTGCTAAACTCTTTTAAATCATTTTCAATATAACTGAGAACCCTGGTTGCAGTACACCTTTTGGATGTGACAGACATCTCTGGCACTCAAAAGATTAGTTAAGAAAATCAATGGTGTGTAGGGTGTGAGTTCAAAATAATACATTAAGAGCTTATAACAAAAAAGTAAGCAAAACAGCATTTCCTAAAAGAACTGGCACACATTTATTTACAGACATCCTAATAATTTAGATTAAAACAATTTTTATTCCAGCCGTAATTAAAAAAAAAAAAGTGTATTTTTGCTTCATATATTTTTTTTCAATGAGGCACATTATAAATCCCTTAAGTTTTTTATTTTTTTCATGTCAAACACATTGAAATTAAAATTTTTATCCCACTGATTTCCACCTGAAATGAGGGAAATGAAGTTAATTTTATTTTAAGTAATGTGTATTTTAAATACAGCTTTTAATAGCGCAATACATGCTGGGAAGGAATACATTAGGACAAACCACTTAAATTACATTAGGGGACATATGCATGGTTGATTTTAATAAAATTCATATTTCTCTGCCACAAAAGCTCAAAGATGTCATCAGTGCCTCTCTTCCTTGTTTATTATTTTAGTCTCTAGCAGTCAAAGTTTTTAATGCAATTTTTAAAACATTAGATATTTAACTTGTCACCCCCACTCTATGGTGATTTTGGTTTCTTCCAGCCTTCCTGCAGTCTTCCACAGGAAACAGCTTTACAGCCTTTGCCCTTGCCATAGAAAACTAACAGCATGCAATGATACTATTGGGGCAAACCATTTGCACCTTAGTAGGGGACATCAACATTTTGTTTTGAGCTAAATTCAATTTTCCCTGCCTTTAAAGCTCAAAAGATGGTATCAGTGCTTTTTTCTTCATGATGTATTAAACAAGTCTGTAGCACTCTGAGTTTTTAAATCTCATTTCAAATCAAAAGGTGATGAATTTATACCCCCCATTACAGTGATTTTGGTTTGTTTCAGATTTCCTGCAGTTCTTCACACTAAATAGTTTTGCATAGTATACCCTGAGACATAGAAAACTAACAGCATTCTGGGAAAGTATTGGGTCAAACCATTTGCACCACAGCAGATAACAAATAAACCATTGCTTTGAATTAAATTCCGCTTTCACTGAATTGAATGCTTGGAGATGTTATCATTGAATTTTATTCCATAAAACATTAGTGTGATCTCTTGCACTGAGAGTTTTTAATGCACATTTTAAATCATTTGATATTTAATTTACCCCTCCAACTATAGTGAATTTGGATTGATCCAGATTTGTTTCAGTTTTTAACACTATAAATCTTTTTTTCAGTTAAAACTGTCATAGGTATAACTTACAGAATATAGAGGGCATTTTTATTCATTGTGGTAAACTCTTTTAAATCATTTTTAATATAACTGAGATCCCGGTTTGCAGTACACCTTTTGGATGTGACAGACATCTCTGGCACTCAAATGGTTAGTTAAGAAAATCAATGGTGTGTAGGGTGTGAGTTCAAAATAATACATTAAGAGCTTATAGCAAAAAAGTAAGCAAAACAGCATTTCCTAAAAAAACTGGCACACATTTTACAGACAACCTAATAATTTAGATTAAAACAATTTTTATTCCAGCCGTAATTAAAAACAAAAGTGTATTTTTGCTTCATATATTTTTTTTTCATTGAGGCACATTATAAATCCCTTAAGTTTTTTATTTTTTTCATGTCAAGCACATTGAAATTTAAATTTTTATCCCACTGATTTCCACCTGAAATAAGGTAAATGAAGTTAATTTTATTTTAAGTAATGTGTATTTTAAATACAGCTTTTAATAGCGCAATGCATGCTGGGAAGGAATACATTAGGACAAACCACTTAAATTATATTAGGGAACATATGCATGGTTAATTTTAATAAAATTCATCTTTCTCTGCCACAAAAGCTCAAAGATGTCATCAGTGCCTCTCTTCCTTGTTTATTATTTTAGTCTCTAGCAGTCAAAGTTTTTAATGCAATTTTTAAAACATTAGATATTTAACTTGTCACCCCCACTCTATGGTGATTTTGGTTTCTTCCAGCCTTCCTGCAGTCCTCCACAGGAAACAGCTTCACAGCATTTGCCCTTGCCATAGAAAACTAACAGCATGCAATGATACTATTGGGGCAAACCATTTGCACCTTAGTAGGGGACATCAATATTTTGTTTTGAGCTAAATTCAATTTTCACTGCCTTTAAAGCTCAAAAGATGGTATCAGTGCTTTTTTCTTCATGATGTATTAAACAAGTCTGTAGCACTCTGAGTTTTTAAATCTCATTTCAAATAAAAAGGTAATGAATTTATACCCCCCATTACAGTGATTTTGGTTTGTTCCAGATTTCCTGCAGTTCTTCACACTAAATAGTTTTGTATAGTATACCCTGAGACATAGAAAACTAACAGCATTCTGGGAAAGTATTGGGTCAAACCATTTGCACCACAGCAGATAACAAATAAACCATTGCTTTGAATTAAATTCCGCTTTCATTGAATTGAATACTTGGAGATGTTATCATTGAATTTTATTCCATAAAGCATTAGCGTGATCTCTTGCACTGAGAGTTTTTAATGCACATTTTAAATCATTTGATATTTAATTTACCCCTCCAACTATAGTGAATTTGGTTTGATCCAGATTTGTTTCAGTTTTTAACACTATAAATCTTTTTTTCAGTTAAAACTGTCATAGGTATAACTTACAGAATATAGAGGGCATTTTTATTCATTGTGCTAAACTCTTTTAAATCGTTTTTAATATAACTGAGAACCCGGTTTGAAGTACACCTTTTGGATGTGACAGACATCTCTGGCACTCAAATGGTTAGTTAAGAAAATCAATGGTGTGTAGGGTGTGAGTTCAAAATAATACATTAAGAGCTTATAGCAAAAAAGTAAGCAAAACAGCATTTCCTAAAAAAACTGGCACACATTTATTTACAGACAACCTAATAATTTAGATTAAAACAATTTTTATTCCAGCCGTAATTAAAAAAAAAGTGTATTTTTGCTTCATATATTTTTTTCAATGTGTCACATAATAAATCCCTTAAGTTTTTAATTTTTTTCATGTCAAACACATTGAAATTTAAATTTTTATCCCACTGATATCCACCTGAAATGAGGGAAATGAAGTTAATTTTATTTTAAGTAATGTGTATTTTAAATACAGCTTTTAATAGCGCAATGCATGCTGGGAAGGAATACATTAGGACAAACCACTTAAATTACATTAGGGAACATATGCATGGTTAATTTTAATAAAATTCATCTTTCTCTGCCACAAAAGCTCAAAGATGTCATCAGTGCCTCTCTTCCTTGTTTATTATTTTAGTCTCTAGCAGTCAAAGTTTTTAATGCAATTTTTAAAACATTAGATATTTAACTTGTCACCCCCACTCTATGGTGATTTTGGTTTCTTCCAGCCTTCCTGCAGTCCTCCACAGTAAACAGCTTTACAGCCTTTGCCCTTGCCATAGAAAACTAACAGCATGCAATGATACTATTGGGGCAAACCATTTGCACCTTAGTAGGGGACATCAACATTTTGTTTTGAGTTAAATTCAATTTTCACTGCCTTTTAAGCTCAAAAGATGGTATCAGTGCTCTTTTCTTCCTGATGCATTAAACAATTCTGTAGCACTCTGAGTTTTTAAATCTCATTTCAAATCAAAAGGTAATGAATTTATACCCCCCATTACAGTGATTTTGGTTTGTTCCAGATTTCCTGCAGTTCATCACACTAAATAGTTTTGCATAGTATACCCTGAGACATAGAAAACTAACAGCATTCTGGGAAAGTATTGGGTCAAACCATTTGCACCACAGCAGATAAAAAATAAACCATTGCTTTGAATTAAATTCCGCTTTCACTGAATTGAATGCTTGGAGATGTTATCATTGAATTTTATTCCATAAAGCATTAGTGTGATCTCTTGCACTGAGAGTTTTTAATGCACATTTTAAATCATTTGATATTTAATTTACCCCTCCAACTATAGTGAATTTGGTTTGATCCAGATTTGTTTCAGTGTTTAACACTATAAATCTTTTTTTCAGTTAAAACTGTCATAGGTATAACTTACAGAATATAGAGGGCATTTTTATTCATTGTGCTAAACTCTTTTAAATCATTTTAATATAACTGAGAACCCGGTTTACAGTACACCTTTTGGATGTGACAGACATCTCTGGCACTCAAATGGTTAGTTAAGAAAATCAATGGTGTGTAGGGTGTGAGTTCAAAATAATACATTAAGAGCTTATAGCAAAAAAGTAAGCAAAACAGTATTTCCTAAAAAAACTGGCACACATTTATTTACAGACAACCTAATAATTTAGATTAAAACAATTTTTATTCCAGCCGTAATTAAAAACAAAAGTGTATTTTTCCTTCATATATTTTTTCTCAATGAGGCACATTATAATTCCCTTAAGTTTTTTATTTTTTTCATATCAAACACATTGAAATTTAAATTTTTATCCCACTGATTTCCACCTGAAATAAGGGAAATGAAGTTAATTTTATTTTAAGTAATGTGTATTTTAAATACAGCTTTTAATAGCGCAATGCATGCTGGGAAGGAATACATTAGGACAAACCACTTAAATTACATTAGGGAACATATGCATGGTTAATTTTAATAAAATTCATCTTTCTCTGCCACAAAAGCTCAAAGATGTCATCAGTGCCTCTCTTCCTTGTTTATTATTTTAGTCTCTAGCAGTCAAAGTTTTTAATGCAATTTTTAAAACATTAGGTATTTAACTTGTCACCCCCACTCTATGGTGATTTTGGTTTCTTCCAGCCTTCCTGCAGTCCTCCACAGTAAACAGCTTTACAGCCTTTGCCCTTGCCATAGAAAACTAACAGCATGCAATGATACTATTGGGGCAAACCATTTGCACCTTAGTAGGGGACATCAATATTTTGTTTTGAGCTAAATTCAATTTTCACTGCCTTTAAAGCTCAAAAGATGGTATCAGTGCTTTTTTCTTCATGATGTATTAAACAAGTCTGTAGCACTCTGAGTTTTTAAATCTCATTTCAAATCAAAAGGTAATGAATTTATACCCCCCATTACAGTGATTTTGGTTTGTTCCAGATTTCCTGCAGTTCTTCACACTAAATAGTTTTGCATAGTATACCCTGAGACATAGAAAACTAACAGCATTCTGGGAAAGTATTGGGTCAAACCATTTGCACCACAGCAGATAACAAATAAACCATTGCTTTGAATTAAATTCCGCTTTCACTGAATTGAATGCTTGGAGATGTTATCATTGAATTTTATTCCATAAAGCATTAGTGTGATCTCTTGCACTGAGAGTTTTTAATGCACATTTTAAATCATTTGATATTTAATTTACCCCTCCAACTATAGTGAATTTGGTTTGATCCAGATTTGTTTCAGTTTTTAACACTATAAATCTTTTTTTCAGTGAAAACTGTCATAGGTATAACTTACAGAATATAGAGGGCATTTTTATTCATTGTGCTAAACTCTTTTAAATCATTTTTAATATAACTGAGAACCCGGTTTGCAGTACACCTTTTGGATGTGACAGACATCTCTGGCACTCAAATGGTTAGTTAAGAAAATCAATGGTGTGTAGGATGTGAGTTCAAAATAATACATTAAGAGCTTATAGCAAAAAAGTAAGCAAAACAGCATTTCCTAAAAAAACTGGCACACATTTATTTACAGACAACCTAATAATTTAGATTAAAACAATTTTTATTCCAGCCGTAATTAAAAAAAAAAGTGTATTTTTGCTTCATATATTTTTTTCAATGAGGCACATTATAAATCCCTTAAGTTTTTTTATTTTTTTCATGTCAAACACATTGAAATTTAAATTTTTATCCCACTGATTTCCACCTGAAATGAGGGAAATGAAGTTAATTTTATTTTAAGTAATGTGTATTTTAAATACAGCTTTTAATAGCTCAATGCATGCTGGGAAGGAATACATTAGGACAAACCACTTAAATTACATTAGGGAACATACGCATGGTTAATTTTAATAAAATTCATCTTTCTCTGCCACAAAAGCTCAAAGATGTCATCAGTGCCTCTCTTCCTTGTTTATTATTTTAGTCTCTAGCAGTCAAAGTTTTTAATGCAATTTTTAAAACATTAGATATTTAACTTGTCATCCCCACTCTATGGTGATTTTGGTTGCTTCCAGCCTTCCTGCAGTCCTCCACAGGAAACAGCTTTTTACAGCATTTGCCCTTGCCATAGAAAACTAACAGCATGCAATGATACTATTGGGGCAAACCATTTGCACCTTAGTAGGGGACATCAACATTTTGTTTTGAGTTAAATTCAATTTTCACTGCCTTTAAAGCTCAAAAGATGGTATCAGTGCTCTTTTCTTCCTGATGCATTAAACAATTCTGTAGCACTCTGAGTTTTTAAATCTCATTTCAAATCAAAAGGCAATGAATTTATACCCCCCATTACAGTGATTTTGGTTTGTTCCAGATTTCCTGCAGTTCATCACACTAAATAGTTTTGCATAGTATACCCTGAGACATAGAAAACTAACAGCATTCTGGGAAAGTATTGGGTCAAACCATTTGCACCACAGCAGATAACAAATAAACCATTGCTTTGAATTAAATTCCGCTTTCACTGAATTGAATGCTTGGAGATGTTATCATTGAATTTTATTCCATAAAGCATTAGTGTGATCTCTTGCACTGAGAGTTTTTAATGCACATTTTAAATCATTTGATATTTAATTTACCCCTCCAACTATAGTGAATTTGGTTTGATCCAGATTTGTTTCAGTGTTTAACACTATAAATCTTTTTTTCAGTTAAAACTGTCATAGGTATAACTTACAGAATATAGAGGGCATTTTTATTCATTGTGCTAAACTCTTTTAAATCATTTTAATATAACTGAGAACCCGGTTTACAGTACACCTTTTGGATGTGACAGACATCTCTGGCACTCAAATGGTTAGTTAAGAAAATCAATGGTGTGTAGGGTGTGAGTTCAAAATAATACATTAAGAGCTTATAGCAAAAAAGTAAGCAAAACAGTATTTCCTAAAAAAACTGGCACACATTTATTTACAGACAACCTAATAATTTAGATTAAAACAATTTTTATTCCAGCCGTAATTAAAAACAAAAGTGTATTTTTCCTTCATATATTTTTTCTCAATGAGGCACATTATAATTCCCTTAAGTTTTTTATTTTTTATATATCAAACACATTGAAATTTAAATTTTTATCCCACTGATTTCCACCTGAAATAAGGGAAATGAAGTTAATTTTATTTTAAGTAATGTGTATTTTAAATACAGCTTTTAATAGCGCAATGCATGCTGGGAAGGAATACATTAGGACAAACCACTTAAATTACATTAGGGAACATATGCATGGTTAATTTTAATAAAATTCATCTTTCTCTGCCACAAAAGCTCAAAGATGTCATCAGTGCCTCTCTTCCTTGTTTATTATTTTAGTCTCTAGCAGTCAAAGTTTTTAATGCAATTTTTAAAACATTAGGTATTTAACTTGTCACCCCCACTCTATGGTGATTTTGGTTTCTTCCAGCCTTCCTGCAGTCCTCCACAGTAAACAGCTTTACAGCCTTTGCCCTTGCCATAGAAAACTAACAGCATGCAATGATACTATTGGGGCAAACCATTTGCACCTTAGTAGGGGACATCAATATTTTGTTTTGAGCTAAATTCAATTTTCACTGCCTTTAAAGCTCAAAAGATGGTATCAGTGCTTTTTTCTTCATGATGTATTAAACAAGTCTGTAGCACTCTGAGTTTTTAAATCTCATTTCAAATGAAAAGGTCATGAATTTATACCCCCCATTACAGTGATTTTGGTTTGTTCCAGATTTCCTGCAGTTCTTCACACTAAATAGTTTTACATAGTTTACCCTTAGACATAGAAAACTAACAGCATTCTGAGAAAGTATTGGGTCAAACCATTTGCACCACAGCAGATAACAAATAAACCATTGCTTTGAATTAAATTCCGCTTTCACTGAATTGAATGCTTGGAGATGTTATCATTGAATTTTATTCCATAAAGCATTAGTGTGATCTCTTGCACTGAGAGTTTTTAATGCACATTTTAAATCATTTGATATTTAATTTACCCCTCCAACTATAGTGAATTTGGTTTGATCCAGATTTGTTTCAGTTTTTAACACTATAAATCTTTTTTTCAGTTAAAACTGTCATAGGTATAACTTACAGAATATAGAGGGCATTTTTATTCATTGTGCTAAACTCTTTTAAATCATTTTTAATATAACTGAGAACCCGGTTTGCAGTACACCTTTTGGATGTGACAGACATCTCTGGCACTCAAATGGTTAGTTAAGAAAATCAATGGTGTGTAGGGTGTGAGTTCAAAATAATACATTAAGACCTTATAGCAAAAAAGTAAGCAAAACAGCATTTCCTAAAAAAACTGGCACACATTTATTTACAGACAACCTAATAATTTAGATTAAAACAATTTTTATTCCAGCCGTAATTAAAAACAAAAGTGTATTTTTGCTTCATATATTTTTTTCAATGAGGCACATTATAAATCCCTTAAGTTTTTTATTTTTTTCATGTCAAACACATTGAAATTTAAATTTTTATCCCACTGATTTCCACCTGAAATGAGGAAATGAAGTTAATTTTATTTTAAGTAATGTGTATTTTAAATACAGCTTTTAATAGCGCAATACATGCTGGGAAGGAATACATTAGGACAAACCACTTAAATTACATTAGGGGACATATGCATGGTTGATTTTAATAAAATTCATATTTCTCTGCCACAAAAGCTCAAAGATGTCATCAGTGCCTCTCTTCCTTGTTTATTATTTTAGTCTCTAGCAGTCAAAGTTTTTAATGCAATTTTTAAAACATTAGATATTTAACTTGTCACCCCCACTCTATGGTGATTTTGGTTTCTTCCAGCCTTCCTGCAGTCCTCCACAGTAAACAGCTTTACAGCCTTTGCCCTTGCCATAGAAAACTAACAGTATGCAATGATACTATTGGGGCAAACCATTTGCACCTTAGTAGGGGACATCAATATTTTGTTTTGAGCTAAATTCAATTTTCACTGCCTTTAAAGCTCAAAAGATGGTATCAGTGCTTTTTTCTTCATGATGTATTAAACAAGTCTGTAGTACTCTGAGTTTTTAAATCTCATTTCAAATAAAAAGGTAATGAATTTATACCCCCCATTACAGTGATTTTGGTTTGTTCCAGATTTCCTGCAGTTCTTCACACTAAATAGTTTTGCATAGTATACCCTGAGACATAGAAAACTAACAGCATTCTGGGAAAGTATTGGGTCAAACCATTTGCACCACAGCAGATAACAAATAAACCATTGCTTTGAATTAAATTCCGCTTTCACTGAATTGAATGCTTGGAGATGTTATCATTGAATTTTATTCCATAAAGCATTAGTGTGATCTCTTGCACTGAGAGTTTTTAATGCACATTTTAAATCATTTGATATTTAATTTACCCTTCCAACTATAGTGAATTTGGTTTGATCCAGATTTGTTTCAGTTTTTAACACTATAAATCTTTTTTTCAGTTAAAACTGTCATAGGTATAACTTACAGAATATAGAGGGCATTTTTATTCATTGTGCTAAACTCTTTTAAATCGTTTTTAATATAACTGAGAACCCGGTTTGCAGTACACCTTTTGGATGTGACAGACATCTCTGGCACTCATATGGTTAGTTAAGAAAATCAATGGTGTGTAGGGTGTGAGTTCAAAATAATACATTAAGAGCTTATAGCAAAAAAGTAAGCAAAACAGCATTTCCTAAAAAAACTGGCACACATTTATTTATAGACAACCTAATAATTTAGTTTAAAACAATTTTTATTCCAGCCGTAATTAAAAAAAAAGTGTATTTTTGCTTCATATATTTTTTTCAATGAGGCACATTATAAATCCCTTAAGTTTTTTATTTTTTTCATGACAAACACATTGAAATTTAAATTTTTATCCCACTGATTTCCA
>CM074728.1:65947182-66127445 GCA_037306005.1 Rhinophrynus dorsalis | reverse complement strand
TGTGTCCCCCACTGTCATTCAAATGGTTTGTCCCAATTTTCTCCCAGAATCCATTGCTCCTATACAAAATACTTCAAAACCAACTTGACTTAAAAAACAAACCACTTCCCTTGTCTTTTTTCATGTGAAAGACATAGGGAACACATTATAAACGCCACCTAGTTTCTTATGATACAAAATTCTGAAAAGCGATTTTTTATATCCCCAAGTTCAAAATAAAAAAGTATCTGAAGCATAAATACTGAAAAAAAAAGGAAAAAAATATTTATACATTATATACCAATAAAATAATGGATAAAATCGCAGTTCTATTCCTCTAAAATATTAGGTTGTCTGTAAATAAAGTCATAAGCTGGTGTTATTCAGGAAAAGTTTTATTGCTTATGTTTTTTAAAAATTCCCTATACTATAATATTGAACCCACACCCTATATCCTAGTGTTATCCTTAATTAACCATTTGAATGCTAGAGGTGTCTGTAATATCTTAGAGGTTAATAGTAATTTTTGTTCTCATTTAAAATAAAGCTGAAATTAAAAGAGTTCAGCACACTGAATATTATTGCCCTTTACATGTTGTTACTCATCTATATCACAGTGCACATACCCTGCAAAGCTATTAAGTGTTAAGAAGTGTAGGAATCTGGATCAAACCAAATTTACCATAATAGGGGGGTGGGAAGTTAAGTATTTAGAGATTTAAAATGAGCTTTACATACTCTAATTGCTCCAGATGATTTTAATACATTATGAAGACAGGCAGTGATGACATATCTGAACTTTTAAGACAGTAAAAACTGAATTTAATGCAAAACAAAGATTTATGTGTCCCCCACTGTCATTCAAATGGTTTGTCCCAATTTTCTCCCAGAATCCATTGCTCCTATACAAAATATTTCAAATCCAACTTGACTTAAAAAACAAACCACTTCCCTTGTCTTTTTTCATGTGAAAGACATAGGGAACACATTATAAACGCCACCTAGTTTCTTATGAGACAAAATTCTGAAAAGCGATTTTTTATATCCCCAAGTTCGAAATAAAAAAGTATCTGAAGCATAAATAATGAAAAAAAAAAAAGGAAAAAAATATTTATACATTATATACCAATAAAATAATGGATACAATCGCAGTTATATTCCTTTAAAATATTAGGTTGTCTGTAAATAAAGTCACAAACTGGTGTTATTCAGGAAAAGTTTTATTGCTTATGTTTCTTAATAATTTCCTATACTATAATATTGAACCCACACCCTATATCCTAGTGTTATCCTTAATTAAGCATTTGAATGCTAGAGGTATCTGAAATATCTTAGAGGTTAATAGCAATTTTTGTTCTCGTTTAAAATAAAGCTGAAATGAAAAGAGGTCAGCACACTGAATATTATTGCCCTTTACATGCTGTTAGTCTTCCATATCACAGTGCACATACCCTGCAAAGCTATTTAGTGTTAAGAAGTGTAGGAATCTGGATCAAACCAAATTTACCATAAATGGGGGGTGGGAAGTTAAGTATTTAGAGATTTAAAATGAGCTTTACATACTCTAATTGCTCCAGATGATTTTAATACATTATGAAGACAGGCAGTGATGACATATCTGAGCTTTTATGACAATAAAAACTGAATTTAATGCAAAACAAAGATTTATGTGTCCCCCACTGTCATTCAAATGGTTTGTCCCAATTTTCTCCCAGAATCCATTGCTCCTATACAAAATACTTCAAAACCAACTTGACTTAAAAAACAAACCACTTCCCTTGTCTTTTTTCATGTGAAAGACATAGGGAACACATTATAAACGCCACCTACTTTCTTATGAGACAAAATTCTGAAAAGCGATTTTTTATATCCCCAAGTTCGAAATAAAAAAGTATCTGAAGCATAAATACTGAAAAAAAAAAAAAGAGAAAAAAAAATATTTATACATTATATACCAATAAAATAATGGATAAAATCGCAGTTTTATTCCTCTAAAATATTAGGTTGTCTGTAAATAAAGTCATAAGCTCGTGTTATTCAGGAAAAGTTTTATTGCTTATGTTTTTAAAAAATTCCCTATACTATAATATTGAACCCACACCCTATATCCTAGTGTTATCCTTAATTAACCATTTGAATGCTAGAGGTGTCTGTAATATCTTAGAGGTTAATAGCAATTTTTGTTCTCATTTAAAATAAAGCTGAAATTAAAAGAGGTCAGCACACTGAATATTATTGCCCTTTACATGCTGTTAGTCTTCCATATCACAGTGCACATACCCTGCAAAGCTATTTAGTGTTAAGAAGTGTAGGAATCTGGATCAAACCAAATTTACCATAAATGGGGGGTGGGAAGTTAAGTATTTAGAGATTTAAAATGAGCTTTACATACTCTAATTGCTCCAGATGATTTTAATACATTATGAAGACAGGCAATGATGACATATCTGAGCTTTTATGACAGTAAAAACTGAATTTAATGCAAAACAAAGATTTATGTGTCCCCCACTGTCATTCAAATGGTTTGTCCCAATTTTCTCCCAGAATCCATTGCTCCTATACAAAATATTTCAAAACCAACTTGACTTAAAAAACAAACCACTTCCCTTGTCTTTTTTCATGTGAAAGACATAGGGAACACATTATAAACGCCACCTAGTTTCTTATGAGACAAAATTCTGAAAAGCGATTTTTTATATCCCCAAGTTCAAAATAAAAAAGTATCTGAAGCATAAATACTGAAAAAAAAAAAAGGAAAAAAATATTTATACATTATATACCAATAAAATAATGGATAAAATCGCAGTTATATTCCTCTAAAATATTAGGTTGTCTGTAAATAAAGTCATAAGCTGGTGTTATTCAGGAAAAGTTTTATTGCTAATGTTTTTTAAAAATTCCCTATACTATAATATTGAACCCACACTCTATATCCTAGTGTTATCCTTAATTAACCATTTGAATGATAGAGGTGTCTGAAATATCTTAGAGGTTAATAGCAATTTTTGTTCTCATTTAAAATAAAGCTGAAATGAAAAGAGGTCAGCACACTGAATATTATTGCCCTTTACATGCTGTTGGTCTTCCATATCACAGTGCACATACCCTGCAAAGCTATTTAGTGTTAAGAAGTGTAGGAATCTGGATCAAACCAAATTTACCATAAATGGGGGGTGGGAAGTTAAGTATTTAGAGATTTAAAATGAGCTTTACATACTCTAATTGCTCCAGATGATTTTAATACATTATGAAGACAGGCAGTGATGACATATCTGAGCTTTTATGACAGTAAAAACTGAATTTAATGCAAAACAAAGATTTATGTGTCCCCCACTGTCATTCAAATGGTTTGTCCCAATTTTCTCCCAGAATCCATTGCTCCTATACAAAATATTTCAAAACCAACTTGACTTAAAAAACAAACCACTTCCCTTGTCTTTTTTCATGTGAAAGACATAGGGAACACATTATAAACGCCACCTACTTTCTTATGAGACAAAATTCTGAAAAGCGATTTTTTATATCCCCAAGTTCGAAATAAAAAAGTATCTGAAGCATAAATACTGAAAAAAAAAAAAGGAGAAAAAAAAATATTTATACATTATATACCAATAAAATAATGGATAAAATCGCAGTTATATTCCTCTAAAATATTAGGTTGTCTGTAAATAAAGTCATAAGCTGGTGTTATTCAGGAAAAGTTTTATTGCTTATGTTTTTTAAAAATTCCCTATACTATAATATTGAACCCACACCCTATATCCTAGTGTTATCCTTAATTAACCATTTGAATGCTAGAGGTGTCTGTAATATCTTAGAGGTTAATAGCAATTTTTGTTCTCATTTAAAATAAAGCTGAAATTAAAAGAGGTCAGCACACTGAATATTATTGCCCTTTACATGTTGTTACTCATCTATATCACAGTGCACATACCCTGCAAAGCTATTTAGTGTTAAGAAGTGTAGGAATCTGGATCAAACCAAATTTACCATAATAGGGGGGTGGGAAGTTAAGTATTTAGAGATTTAAAATGAGCTTTACATACTCTAATTGCTCCAGATGATTTTAATACATTATGAAGACAGGCAGTGATGACATATCTGAGCTTTTATGACAGTAAAAACTGAATTTAATGCAAAACAAAGATTTATGTGTCCCCCACTGTCATTCAAATGGTTTGTCCCAATTTTCTCCCAGAATCCATTGCTCCTATACAAAATATTTCAAAACCAACTTGACTTAAAAAACAAACCACTTCCCTTGTCTTTTTTCATGTGAAAGACATAGGGAACACATTATAAACGCCACCTAGTTTCTTATGAGACAAAATTCTGAAAAGCGATTTTTTATATCCCCAAGTTCAAAATAAAAAAGTATTTGAAGCATAAATACTGAAAAAAAAAAAAAGGAAAAAAATATTTATACATTATATACCAATAAAATAATGGATAAAATCGCAGTTCTATTCCTCTAAAATATTAGGTTGTCTGTAAATAAAGTCATAAGCTGGTGTTATTCAGGAAAAGTTTTATTGCTAATGTTTTTTAAAAATTCCCTATACTATAATATTGAACCCACACCCTATATCCTAGTGTTATCCTTAATTAACCATTTGAATGCTAGAGATGTTTGTAATATCTTAGAGTTTAATAGCAATTTTTGTTCTCATTTAAAATCAAGCTGAAATTAAAAGAGGTCAGCACACTGAATATTATTGCCCTTTACATGTTGTTACTCATCTATATCACAGTGCACATACCCTGCAAAGCTATTTAGTGTTAAGAAGTGTAGGAATCTGGATCAAACCAAATTTACCATAATAGGGGGGTGGGAAGTTAAGTATTTAGAGATTTAAAATGAGCTTTACATACTCTAATTGCTCCAGATGATTTTAATACATTACGAAGACAGGCAGTGATGACATATCTGAGCTTTTATGACAGTAAAAACTGAATTTAATGCAAAACAAAGATTTATGTGTCCCCCACTGTCATTCAAATGGTTTCTCCCAATTTTCTCCCAGAATCCATTGCTCCTATACAAAATATTTCAAAACCAACTTGACTTAAAAAACAAACCACTTCCCTTGTCTTTTTTCATGTGAAAGACATAGGGAACACATTATAAACGCCACCTAGTTTCTTATGATACAAAATTCTGAAAAGCGATTTTTTATATCCCCAAGTTCAAAATAAAAAAGTATCTGAAGCATAAATACTGAAAAAAAAAAAAGGAAAAAAATATTTATACATTATATACCAATAAAATAATGGATAAAATCGCAGTTATATTCCTCTAAAATATTAGGTTGTCTGTAAATAAAGTCATAAGCTGTTGTTATTCAGGAAAAGTTTTATTGCTAATGTTTTTTAAAAATTCCCTATACTATAATATTGAACCCACACCCTATATCGTAGTGTTATCCTTAATTAACCATTTGAATGCTAGAGGTGTCTGAAATATCTTAGAGGTTAATAGCAATTTTTGTTCTCATTTAAAATAAAGCTGAAATGAAAAGAGGTCAGCACACTGAATATTATTGCCCTTTACATGCTGTTAGTCTTCCATATCACAGTGCACATACCCTGCAAAGCTATTTAGTGTTAAGAAGTGTAGGAATCTAGATCAAACCAAATTTACCATAAATGGGGGGTGGGAAGTTAAGTATTTAGAGATTTAAAATGAGCTTTACATACTCTAATTGCTCCAGATGATTTTAATACATTATGAAGACAGGCAGTGATGACATATCTGAGCTTTTATGACAGTAAAAACTGAATTTAATGCAAAACAAAGATTTATGTGTCCCCCACTGTCATTCAAATGGTTTGTCCCAATTTTCTCCCAGAATCCATTGCTCCTATACAAAATATTTCAAAACCAACTTGACTTAAAAAACAAACCACTTCCCTTGTCTTTTTTCATGTGAAAGATATAGGGAACACATTATAAACGCCACCTAGTTTCTTATGAGACAAAATTCTGAAAAGCGATTTTTTATATCCCCAAGTTCAAAATAAAAAAGTATCTGAAGCATAAATACTGAAAAAAAAAAAAAAGAGAAAAAAAAATATTTATACATTATATACCAATAAAATAATGGATAAAATCGCAGTTATATTCCTATAAAATATTAGGTTGTCTGTAAATAAAGTCATAAGCTGGTGTTATTCAGGAAAAGTTTTATTGCTTATGTTTTTTAAAAATTCCCTATACTATAATATTGAACCCACACCCTATATCCTAGTGTGATCCTTAATTAACCATTTGAATGCTAGAGGTGTCTGTAATATCTTAGAGGTTAATAGCAATTTTTGTTCTCATTTAAAATAAAGCTGAAATGAAAAGAGGTCAGCACACTGAATATTATTGCCCTTTACATGCTGTTAGTCTTCCATATCACAGTGCACATACCCTGCAAAGCTATTTAGTGTTAAGAAGTGTAGGAATCTGGATCAAACCAAATTTACCATAAATGGGGGGTGGGAAGTTAAGTATTTAGAGATTTAAAATGAGCTTTACATACTCTAATTGCTCCAGATGATTTTAATACATTATGAAGACAGGCAGTGATGACATATCTGAGCTTTTATGACAGTAAAAACTGAATTTAATGCAAAACAAAGATTTATGTGTCCCCCACTGTCATTCAAATGGTTTGTTCCAATTTTCTCCCAGAATCCATTGCTCCTATACAAAATATTTCAAAACCAACTTGACTTAAAAAACAAACCACTTCCCTTGTCTTTTTTCATGTGAAAGACATAGGGAACACATTATAAACGCCACCTACTTTCTTATGAGACAAAATTCTGAAAAGCGATTTTTTATATCCCCAAGTTCGAAATAAAAAAGTATCTGAAGCATAAATACTGAAAAAAAAAAAAAAAAAAAAAAAAATATTTATACATTATATACCAATAAAATAATGGATAAAATCGCAGTTATATTCCTATAAAATATTAGGTTGTCTGTAAATAAAGTCATAAGCTGGTGTTATTCAGGAAAAGTTTTATTGCTTATGTTTTTTAAAAAATTCCCTATACTATAATATTGAACCCACACCCTATATCCTAGTGTTATCCTTAATTAACCATTTGAATGCTAGAGGTGTCTGTAATATCTTAGAGGTTAATAGCAATTTTTGTTCTCATTTAAAATAAAGCTGAAATGAAAAGAGGTCAGCACACTGAATATTATTGCCCTTTACATGCTGTTAGTCTTTCATATCACAGTGCACATACCCTGCAAAGCTATTTAGTGTTAAGAAGTGTAGGAATCTGGATCAAACCAAATTTACCATAAATGGGGGGTGGGAAGTTAAGTATTTAGAGATTTAAAATGAGCTTTACTCTAATTGCTCCAGATGATTTTAATACATTATGAAGACAGGCAGTGATGACATATCTGAGCTTTTATGACAGTAAAAACTGAATTTAATGCAAAACAAAGATTTATGTGTCCCCCACTGTCATTCAAATGGTTTGTCCCAATTTTCTCCCAGAATCCATTGCTCCTATACAAAATATTTCAAATCCAACTTGACTTAAAAAACAAACCACTTCCCTTGTCTTTTTTCATGTGAAAGACATAGGGAACACATTATAAACGCCACCTAGTTTCTTATGAGACAAAATTCTGAAAAGCGATTTTTTATATCCCCAAGTTCGAAATAAAAAAGTATCTGAAGCATAAATACTGAAAAAAAAAGGAAAAAAATATTTATACATTATATACCAATAAAATAATGGTTAAAATCGCAGTTATATTCCTTTAAAATATTAGGTTGTCTGTAAATAAAGTCACAAACTGGTGTTATTCAGGAAAAGTTTTATTGCTTATGTTTCTTAATAATTCCCTATACTATAATATTGAACCCACACCCTATATCCTAGTGTTATCCTTAATTAACCATTTGAATGCTAGAGGTGTCTGAAATATCTTAGAGGTTAATAGCAATTTTTGTTCTCATTTAAAATAAAGCTGAAATTAAAAGAGGTCAGCACACTGAATATTATTGCCCTTTACATGTTGTTACTCATCTATATCACAGTGCACATACCCTGCAAAGCTATTTAGTGTTAAGAAGTGTAGGAATCTGGATCAAACCAAATTTACCATAATAGGGGGGTGGGAAGTTAAGTATTTAGAGATTTAAAATGAGCTTTACATACTCTAATTCCTCCAGATGATTTTAATACATTATGAAGACAGGCAGTGATGACATATCTGAGCTTTTATGACAGTAAAAACTGAAATTAATGCAAAACAAAGATTTATGTGTCCCCCACTGTCATTCAAATGGTTTGTCTCAATTTTCTCCCAGAATCCATTGCTCCTATACAAAATATTTCAAAATCAACTTGACTTAAAAAACAAACCACTTCCCTTGTCTTTTTTCATGTGAAAGACATAGGGAACACATTATAAACGCCACCTAGTTTCTTATGAGACAAAATTCTGAAAAGCGATTTTTTATATCCCCAAGTTCAAAATAAAAAAGTATCTGAAGCATAAATACTGAAAAAAAAAAAAGGAAAAAAATATTTATACATTATATACCAATAAAATAATGGATAAAATCGCAGTTATATTCCTCTAAAATATTAGGTTGTCTGTAAATAAAGTCATAAGCTGGTGTTATTCAGGAAAAGTTTTATTGCTTATGTTTTTTAAAAATTCCCTATACTATAATATTGAACCCACACCCTATATCCTAGTGTTATCCTTAATTAACCATTTGAATGCTAGAGGTGTCTGTAATATCTTAGAGGTTAATAGCAATTTTTGTTCTCATTTAAAATAAAGCTGAAATGAAAAGAGGTCAGCACACTGAATATTATTGCCCTTTACATGCTGTTAGTCTTCCATATCACAGTGCACATACCCTGCAAAGCTATTTAGTGTTAAGAAGTGTAGGAATCTGGATCAAACCAAATTTACCATAAATGGGGGGTGGGAAGTTAAGTATTTAGAGATTTAAAATGAGCTTTACATACTCTAATTGCTCCAGATGATTTTAATACATTATGAAGACAGGCAGTGATGACATATCTGAGCTTTTATGACAGTAAAAACTGAATTTAATGCAAAACAAAGATTTATGTGTCCCCCACTGTCATTCAAATGGTTTGTTCCAATTTTCTCCCAGAATCCATTGCTCCTATACAAAATATTTCAAAACCAACTTGACTTAAAAAACAAACCACTTCCCTTGTCTTTTTTCATGTGAAAGACATAGGGAACACATTATAAACGCCACCTACTTTCTTATGAGACAAAATTCTGAAAAGCGATTTTTTATATCCCCAAGTTCGAAATAAAAAAGTATCTGAAGCATAAATACTGAAAAAAAAAAAAAAAAAAAAAAAAATATTTATACATTATATACCAATAAAATAATGGATAAAATCGCAGTTATATTCCTATAAAATATTAGGTTGTCTGTAAATAAAGTCATAAGCTGGTGTTATTCAGGAAAAGTTTTATTGCTTATGTTTTTTAAAAAATTCCCTATACTATAATATTGAACCCACACCCTATATCCTAGTGTTATCCTTAATTAACCATTTGAATGCTAGAGGTGTCTGTAATATCTTAGAGGTTAATAGCAATTTTTGTTCTCATTTAAAATAAAGCTGAAATGAAAAGAGGTCAGCACACTGAATATTATTGCCCTTTACATGCTGTTAGTCTTTCATATCACAGTGCACATACCCTGCAAAGCTATTTAGTGTTAAGAAGTGTAGGAATCTGGATCAAACCAAATTTACCATAAATGGGGGGTGGGAAGTTAAGTATTTAGAGATTTAAAATGAGCTTTACTCTAATTGCTCCAGATGATTTTAATACATTATGAAGACAGGCAGTGATGACATATCTGAGCTTTTATGACAGTAAAAACTGAATTTAATGCAAAACAAAGATTTATGTGTCCCCCACTGTCATTCAAATGGTTTGTCCCAATTTTCTCCCAGAATCCATTGCTCCTATACAAAATATTTCAAATCCAACTTGACTTAAAAAACAAACCACTTCCCTTGTCTTTTTTCATGTGAAAGACATAGGGAACACATTATAAACGCCACCTAGTTTCTTATGAGACAAAATTCTGAAAAGCGATTTTTTATATCCCCAAGTTCGAAATAAAAAAGTATCTGAAGCATAAATACTGAAAAAAAAAGGAAAAAAATATTTATACATTATATACCAATAAAATAATGGTTAAAATCGCAGTTATATTCCTTTAAAATATTAGGTTGTCTGTAAATAAAGTCACAAACTGGTGTTATTCAGGAAAAGTTTTATTGCTTATGTTTCTTAATAATTCCCTATACTATAATATTGAACCCACACCCTATATCCTAGTGTTATCCTTAATTAACCATTTGAATGCTAGAGGTGTCTGAAATATCTTAGAGGTTAATAGCAATTTTTGTTCTCATTTAAAATAAAGCTGAAATTAAAAGAGGTCAGCACACTGAATATTATTGCCCTTTACATGTTGTTACTCATCTATATCACAGTGCACATACCCTGCAAAGCTATTTAGTGTTAAGAAGTGTAGGAATCTGGATCAAACCAAATTTACCATAATAGGGGGGTGGGAAGTTAAGTATTTAGAGATTTAAAATGAGCTTTACATACTCTAATTCCTCCAGATGATTTTAATACATTATGAAGACAGGCAGTGATGACATATCTGAGCTTTTATGACAGTAAAAACTGAAATTAATGCAAAACAAAGATTTATGTGTCCCCCACTGTCATTCAAATGGTTTGTCTCAATTTTCTCCCAGAATCCATTGCTCCTATACAAAATATTTCAAAATCAACTTGACTTAAAAAACAAACCACTTCCCTTGTCTTTTTTCATGTGAAAGACATAGGGAACACATTATAAACGCCACCTAGTTTCTTATGAGACAAAATTCTGAAAAGCGATTTTTTATATCCCCAAGTTCAAAATAAAAAAGTATCTGAAGCATAAATACTGAAAAAAAAAAAAGGAAAAAAATATTTATACATTATATACCAATAAAATAATGGATAAAATCGCAGTTATATTCCTCTAAAATATTAGGTTGTCTGTAAATAAAGTCATAAGCTGGTGTTATTCAGGAAAAGTTTTATTGCTTATGTTTTTTAAAAATTCCCTATACTATAATATTGAACCCACACCCTATATCCTAGTGTTATCCTTAATTAACCATTTGAATGCTAGAGGTGTCTGTAATATCTTAGAGGTTAATAGCAATTTTTGTTCTCATTTAAAATAAAGCTGAAATGAAAAGAGGTCAGCACACTGAATATTATTGCCCTTTACATGCTGTTAGTCTTCCATATCACAGTGCACATACCCTGCAAAGCTATTTAGTGTTAAGAAGTGTAGGAATCTGGATCAAACCAAATTTACCATAATAGGGGGGTGGGAAGTTAAGTATTTAGAGATTTAAAATGAGCTTTACATACTCTAATTGCTCCAGATGATTTTAATACATTATGAAGACAGGCAGTGTCCCCAAGTTCAAAATAAAAAAGTATCTGAAGCATAAATACTGAAAAAAAAAAAAGGAAAAAAATATTTATACATTATATACCAATAAAATAATGGATAAAATCGCAGTTATATTCCTCTAAAATATTAGGTTGTGTGTAAATAAAGTCATAAGCTGGTGTTATTCAGGAAAAGTTTTATTGCTTATGTTTTTTAAAAATTCCCTATACTATAATATTGAACCCACACCCTATATCCTAGTGTGATCCTTAATTAACCATTTGAATGCTAGAGGTGTCTGAAATATCTTAGAGGTTAATAGCAATTTTTGTTCTCATTTAAAATAAAGCTGAAATGAAAAGAGGTCAGCACACTGAATATTATTGCCCTTTACATGCTGTTAGTCTTCCATATCACAGTGCACATACCCTGCAAAGCTATTTAGTGTTAAGAAGTGTAGGAATCTAGATCAAACCAAATTTACCATAAATGGGGGGTGGGAAGTTAAGTATTTAGAGATTTAAAATGAGCTTTACATACTCTAATTGCTCCAGATGATTTTAATACATTATGAAGACAGGCAGTGATGACATATCTGAGCTTTTATGACAGTAAAAACTGAATTTAATGCAAAACAAAGATTTATGTGTCCCCCACTGTCATTCAAATGGTTTGTCCCAATTTTCTCCCAGAATCCATTGCTCCTATACAAAATATTTCAAAACCAACTTGACTTAAAAAACAAACCACTTCCCTTGTCTTTTTTCATGTGAAAGATATAGGGAACACATTATAAACGCCACCTAGTTTCTTATGAGACAAAATTCTGAAAAGCGATTTTTTATATCCCCAAGTTCAAAATAAAAAAGTATCTGAAGCATAAATACTGAAAAAAAAAAAAAGAGAAAAAAAAATATTTATACATTATATACCAATAAAATAATGGATAAAATCGCAGTTATATTCCTATAAAATATTAGGTTGTCTGTAAATAAAGTCATAAGCTGGTGTTATTCAGGAAAAGTTTTATTGCTTATGTTTTTTAAAAATTCCCTATACTATAATATTGAACCCACACCCTATATCCTAGTGTGATCCTTAATTAACCATTTGAATGCTAGAGGTGTCTGTAATATCTTAGAGGTTAATAGCAATTTTTGTTCTCATTTAAAATAAAGCTGAAATGAAAAGAGGTCAGCACACTGAATATTATTGCCCTTTACATGCTGTTAGTCTTCCATATCACAGTGCACATACCCTGCAAAGCTATTTAGTGTTAAGAAGTGTAGGAATCTGGATCAAACCAAATTTACCATAAATGGGGGGTGGGAAGTTAAGTATTTAGAGATTTAAAATGAGCTTTACATACTCTAATTGCTCCAGATGATTTTAATACATTATGAAGACAGGCAGTGATGACATATCTGAGCTTTTATGACAGTAAAAACTGAATTTAATGCAAAACAAAGATTTATGTGTCCCCCACTGTCATTCAAATGGTTTGTTCCAATTTTCTCCCAGAATCCATTGCTCCTATACAAAATATTTCAAAACCAACTTGACTTAAAAAACAAACCACTTCCCTTGTCTTTTTTCATGTGAAAGACATAGGGAACACATTATAAACGCCACCTACTTTCTTATGAGACAAAATTCTGAAAAGCGATTTTTTATATCCCCAAGTTCGAAATAAAAAAGTATCTGAAGCATAAATACTGAAAAAAAAAAAAAGAGAAAAAAAAATATTTATACATTATATACCAATAAAATAATGGATAAAATCGCAGTTATATTCCTATAAAATATTAGGTTGTCTGTAAATAAAGTCATAAGCTGGTGTTATTCAGGAAAAGTTTTATTGCTTATGTTTTTTAAAAATTCCCTATACTATAATATTGAACCCACACCCTATATCCTAGTGTTATCCTTAATTAACCATTTGAATGCTAGAGGTGTCTGTAATATCTTAGAGGTTAATAGCAATTTTTGTTCTCATTTAAAATAAAGCTGAAATGAAAAGAGGTCAGCACACTGAATATTATTGCCCTTTACATGCTGTTAGTCTTTCATATCACAGTGCACATACCCTGCAAAGCTATTTAGTGTTAAGAAGTGTAGGAATCTGGATCAAACCAAATTTACCATAAATGGGGGGTGGGAAGTTAAGTATTTAGAGATTTAAAATGAGCTTTACTCTAATTGCTCCAGATGATTTTAATACATTATGAAGACAGGCAGTGATGACATATCTGAGCTTTTATGACAGTAAAAACTGAATTTAATGCAAAACAAAGATTTATGTGTCCCCCACTGTCATTCAAATGGTTTGTCCCAATTTTCTCCCAGAATCCATTGCTCCTATACAAAATATTTCAAATCCAACTTGACTTAAAAAACAAACCACTTCCCTTGTCTTTTTTCATGTGAAAGACATAGGGAACACATTATAAACGCCACCTAGTTTCTTATGAGACAAAATTCTGAAAAGCGATTTTTTATATCCCCAAGTTCGAAATAAAAAAGTATCTGAAGCATAAATACTGAAAAAAAAAGGAAAAAAATATTTATACATTATATACCAATAAAATAATGGTTAAAATCGCAGTTATATTCCTTTAAAATATTAGGTTGTCTGTAAATAAAGTCACAAACTGGTGTTATTCAGGAAAAGTTTTATTGCTTATGTTTCTTAATAATTCCCTATACTATAATATTGAACCCACACCCTATATCCTAGTGTTATCCTTAATTAACCATTTGAATGCTAGAGGTGTCTGAAATATCTTAGAGGTTAATAGCAATTTTTGTTCTCATTTAAAATAAAGCTGAAATTAAAAGAGGTCAGCACACTGAATATTATTGCCCTTTACATGTTGTTACTCATCTATATCACAGTGCACATACCCTGCAAAGCTATTTAGTGTTAAGAAGTGTAGGAATCTGGATCAAACCAAATTTACCATAATAGGGGGGTGGGAAGTTAAGTATTTAGAGATTTAAAATGAGCTTTACATACTCTAATTCCTCCAGATGATTTTAATACATTATGAAGACAGGCAGTGATGACATATCTGAGCTTTTATGACAGTAAAAACTGAAATTAATGCAAAACAAAGATTTATGTGTCCCCCACTGTCATTCAAATGGTTTGTCTCAATTTTCTCCCAGAATCCATTGCTCCTATACAAAATATTTCAAAATCAACTTGACTTAAAAAACAAACCACTTCCCTTGTCTTTTTTCATGTGAAAGACATAGGGAACACATTATAAACGCCACCTAGTTTCTTATGAGACAAAATTCTGAAAAACGATTTTTTATATCCCCAAGTTCAAAATAAAAAAGTATCTGAAGCATAAATACTGAAAAAAAAAAAAGGAAAAAAATATTTATACATTATATACCAATAAAATAATGGATAAAATCGCAGTTATATTCCTCTAAAATATTAGGTTGTCTGTAAATAAAGTCATAAGCTGGTGTTATTCAGGAAAAGTTTTATTGCTTATGTTTTTTAAAAATTCCCTATACTATAATATTGAACCCACACCCTATATCCTAGTGTTATCCTTAATTAACCATTTGAATGCTAGAGGTGTCTGTAATATCTTAGAGGTTAATAGCAATTTTTGTTCTCATTTAAAATAAAGCTGAAATGAAAAGAGGTCAGCACACTGAATATTATTGCCCTTTACATGCTGTTAGTCTTCCATATCACAGTGCACATACCCTGCAAAGCTATTTAGTGTTAAGAAGTGTAGGAATCTGGATCAAACCAAATTTACCATAATAGGGGGGTGGGAAGTTAAGTATTTAGAGATTTAAAATGAGCTTTACATACTCTAATTGCTCCAGATGATTTTAATACATTATGAAGACAGGCAGTGTCCCCAAGTTCAAAATAAAAAAGTATCTGAAGCATAAATACTGAAAAAAAAAAAAGGAAAAAAATATTTATACATTATATACCAATAAAATAATGGATAAAATCGCAGTTATATTCCTCTAAAATATTAGGTTGTCTGTAAATAAAGTCATAAGCTGGTGTTATTCAGGAAAAGTTTTATTGCTTATGTTTTTTAAAAATTCCCTATACTATAATATTGAACCCACACCCTATATCCTAGTGTTATCCTTAATTAACCATTTGAATGCTAGAGGTGTCTGTAATATCTTAGAGGTTAATAGCAATTTTTGTTCTCATTTAAAATAAAGCTGAAATGAAAAGAGGTCAGCACACTGAATATTATTGCCCTTTACATGCTGTTAGTCTTCCATATCACAGTGCACATACCCTGCAAAGCTATTTAGTGTTAAGAAGTGTAGGAATCTGGATCAAACCAAATTTACCATAATAGGGGGGTGGGAAGTTAAGTATTTAGAGATTTAAAATTAGCTTTACATACTCTAATTGCTCCAGATGATTTTAATACATTATGAAGACAGGCAGTGTTGACATATCTGAGCTTTTATGACAGTAAAAACTGAATTTAATGCAAAACAAAGATTTATGTGTCCCCCACTGTCATTCAAATGGTTTGTCTCAATTTTCTCCCAGAATCCATTGCTCCTATACAAAATATTTCAAAATCAACTTGACTTAAAAAACAAACCACTTCCCTTGTCTTTTTTCATGTGAAAGACATAGGGAACACATTATAAACGCCACCTAGTTTCTTATGAGACAAAATTCTGAAAAGCGATTTTTATATCCCCAAGTTCAAAATAAAAAAGTATCTGAAGAATAAATACTGAAAAAAAAAAAAAGAGGAAAAAAATATTTATACATTATATACCAATAAAATAATGGATAAAATCGCAGTTATATTCTTTTAAAATATTAGGTTGTCTGTAAATAAAGTCACAAACTGGTGTTATTCAGGAAAAGTTTTATTGTTTATGTTTCTTAATAATTCCCTATACTATAATATTGAACCCACACCCTATATCCTAGTGTTATCCTTAATTAACCATTTGAATGCTAGAGGTGTCTGAAATATCTTAGAGGTTAATAGCAATTTTTGTTCTCATTTAAAATAAAGCTGAAATGAAAAGAGGTCAGCACACTGAATATTATTGCCCTTTACATATTGTTACTCATCTATATCACAGTGCACATACCCTGCAAAGCTATTTAGTGTTAAGAAGTGTAGGAATCTGGATCAAACCAAATTTACCATAATAGGGGGGTGGGAAGTTAAGTATTTAGAGATTTAAAATGAGCTTTACATACTTTAATTGCTCCAGATGATTTTAATACATTATGAAGACAGGCAGTGATGACATATCTGAACTTTTATGACAGTAAAAACTGAATTTAATGCAAAACAAAGATTTATGTGTCCCCCACTGTCATTCAAATGGTTTGTCCCAATTTTCTCCAAGAATCCATTGCTCCTACACAAAATATTTCAAATCCAACTTGACTTAAAAAACAAACCACTTCCCTTGTCATTTTTCATGTGAAAGACATAGGGAACAAATTATAAACGCCACCTAGTTTCTTATGAGGCAAAATTCTGAAAAGCGATTTTTTATATCCCCAAGTTCGAAATAAAAAAGTATCTGAAGCATAAATACTGAAAAAAAAAAGGAAAAAAATATTTATACATTATATACCAATAAAATAATGGATAAAATCGCAGATATATTCCTTTAAAATATTAGGTTGTCTGTAAATAAAGTCACAAACTGGTGTTATTCAGGAAAAGTTTATTGTTTATGTTTCTTAATAATTCCCTATACTATAATATTGAACCCACACCCTATATCCTAGTGTTATCCTTAATTAACCATTTGAATGCTAGAGGTGTCTGAAATATCTTAGAGGTTAATAGCAATTTTTGTTCTCATTTAAAATAAAGCTGAAATTAAAAGAGGTCAGCACACTGAATATTATTGCCCTTTACATGCTGTTAGTCTTCCATATCACAGTGCACATACCCTGCAGAGCTATTTAGTGTTAAGAAGTGTAGGAATCTGGATCAAACCAAATTTACCATAAATGGGGGGTGGGAAGTTAAGTATTTAGAGATTTAAAATGAGCTTTACATACTCTAATTGCTCCAGATGATTTTAATACATTATGAAGACAGGCAGTGATGACATATCTGAGCTTTTATGACAGTAAAAACTGAATTTAATGCAAAACAAAGATTTATGTGTCCCCCACTGTCATTCAAATGGTTTGTCCCAATTTTCTCCCAGAATCCATTGCTCCTATACAAAATATTTCAAAACCAACTTGACTTAAAAAACAAACCACTTCCCTTGTCTTTTTTCATGTGAAAGACATAGGGAACACATTATAAACGCCACCTAGTTTCTTATGAGACAAAATTCTGAAAAGCGATTTTTTATATCCCCAAGTTCAAAATAAAAAAGTATCTGAAGCATAAATACTGAAAAAAAAAAAAAGGAAAAAAATATTTATACATTATATACCAATAAAATAATGGATAAAATCGCAGTTATATTCCTCTAAAATATTAGGTTGTCTGTAAATAAAGTCTTAAGCTGGTGTTATTCAGGAAAAGTTTTATTGCTAATGTTTTTTAAAAATTCCCTATACTATAATATTGAACCCACACCCTATATCGTAGTGTTATCCTTAATTAACCATTTGAATGCTAGAGGTGTCTGAAATATCTTAGAGGTTAATAGCAATTTTTGTTCTCATTTAAAATAAAGCTGAAATGAAAAGAGGTCAGCACACTGAATATTATTGCCCTTTACATGCTGTTAGTCTTCCATATCACAGTGCACATACCCTGCAAAGCTATTTAGTGTTAAGAAGTGTAGGAATCTGGATCAAACCAAATTTACCATAAATGGGGGGTGGGAAGTTAAGTATTTAGAGATTTAAAATGAGCTTTACATACTCTAATTGCTCCAGATGATTTTAATACATTATGAAGACAGGCAGTGATGACATATCTGAGCTTTTATGACAGTAAAAACTGAATTTAATGCAAAACAAAGATTTATGTGTCCCCCACTGTCATTCAAATGGTTTGTCCCAATTTTCTCCCAGAATCCATTGCTCCTATACAAAATATTTCAAAACCAACTTGAGTTAAAACACAAACCACTTCCCTTGTCTTTTTTCATGTGAAAGACATAGGGAACACATTATAAACGCCACCTACTTTCTTATGAGACAAAATTCTGAAAAGCGATTTTTTATATCCCCAAGTTCGAAATAAAAAAGTATCTGAAGCATAAATACTGAAAAAGAAAAAAGAGAAAAAAAAATATTTATACATTATATACCAATAAAATAATGGATAAAATCGCAGTTATATTCGTATAAAATATTAGGTTGTCTGTAAATAAAGTCATAAGCTGGTGTTATTCAGGAAAAGTTTTATTGCTTATGTTTTTTAAAAATTCCCTATACTATAATATTGAACCCACACCATATATCCTAGTGTTATCCTTAATTAACCATTTGAATGCTAGAGGTGTCTGTAATATCTTAGAGGTTAATAGCAATTTTTGTTCTCATTTAAAATAAAGCTGATATTAAAAGAGGTCAGCACACTGAATATTATTGCCCTTTACATGTTGTTACTCATCTATATCACAGTGCACATACCCTGCAAAGCTATTTAGTGTTAAGAAGTGTAGGAATCTGGATCAAACCAAATTTACCATAATAGGGGGGTGGGAAGATAAGTATTTAGAGATTTAAAATGAGCTTTACATACTCTAATTGCTCCAGATGATTTTAATACATTATGAAGACAGGCAGTGATGACATATCTGAGCTTTTATGACAGTAAAAACTGAATTTAATGCAAAACAAAGATTTATGTGTCCCCCACTGTCATTCAAATGGTTTGTCCCAATTTTCTCCCAGAATCCATTGCTCCTATACAAAATATTTCAAATCCAACTTGACTTAAAAAACAAACCACTTCCCTTGTCATTTTTCATGTGAAAGACATAGGGAACACATTATAAACGCCACCTAGTTTCTTATGAGACAAAATTCTGAAAAACGATTTTTTATATCCCCAAGTTCGAAATAAAAAAGTATCTGAAGCATAAATACTGAAAAAAAAAAAAAAGGAAAAAAATATTTATACATTATATACCAATAAAATAATGGATAAAATCGCAGTTATATTTCTTTAAAATATTGGGTTGTCTGTAAATAAAGTCACAAACTGGTGTTATTCAGGAAAAGTTTTATTGCTTATGTTTCTTAATAATTCCCTATACTATAATATTGAACCCACACCCTATATCCTAGTGTTATCCTTAATTAACCATTTGAATGCTAGAGGTGTCTGAAATATCTTAGAGGTTAATAGCAATTTTTGTTCTCATTTAAAATAAAGCTGAAATGAAAAGAGGTCAGCACACTGAATATTATTGCCCTTTACATGCTGTTAGTCTTCCATATCACAGTGCACATACCCTGCAAAGCTATTTAGTGTTAAGAAGTGTAGGAATCTGGATCAAACCAAATTTACCATAAATGGGGGGTGGGAAGTTAAGTATTTAGAGATTTAAAATGAGCTTTACATACTCTAATTGCTCCAGATGATTTTAATACATTATGAAGACAGGCAATGATGACATATCTGAGCTTTTATGACAATAAAAACTGAATTTAATGCAAAACAAAGATTTATGTGTCCCCCACTGTCATTCAAATGGTTTGTCCCAATTTTCTCCCAGAATGCATTGCTCCTATACAAAATACTTCAAAACCAACTTGACTTAAAAAACAAACCACTTCCCTTGTCTTTTTTCATGTGAAAGACATAGGGAACACATTATAAACGCCACCTAGTTTCTTATGAGACAAAATTCTGAAAAGCGATTTTTTATATCCCCAAGTTCAAAATAAAAAAGTATCTGAAGCATAAATACTGAAAAAAAAAAAGAGAAAAACAAATATTTATACATTATATACCAATAAAATAATGGATAAAATCGCAGTTATATTCCTCTAAAATATTAGGTTGTCTGTAAATAAAGTCATAAGCTGGTGTTATTCAGGAAAAGTTTTATTGCTTATGTTTTTTAAAAATTCCCTATACTATAATATTGAACCCACACCCTATATCCTAGTGTTATCCTTAATTAACCATTTGAATGCTAGAGGTGTCTGTAATATCTTAGAGGTTAATAGCAATTTTTGTTCTCATTTAAAATAAAGCTGAAATTAAAAGAGGTCAGCACACTGAATATTATTGCCCTTTACATGTTGTTACTCATCTATATCACAGTGCACATACCCTGCAAAGCTATTTAGTGTTAAGAAGTGTAGGAATCTGGATCAAACCAAATTTACCATAATAGGGGCGTGGGAAGTTAAGTATTTAGAGATTTAAAATGAGCTTTACATACTCTAATTGCTCCAGATGATTTTAATACATTATGAAGACAGGCAGTGATGACATATCTGAGCTTTTATGACAGTAAAAACTGAATTTAATGCAAAACAAAGATTTATGTGTCCCCCACTGTCTTTCAAATGGTTTGTCCCAATTTTCTCCCAGAATCCATTGCTCCTATACAAAATATTTCAAATCCAACTTGACTTAAAAAACAAACCACTTCCCTTGTCTTTTTTCATGTGAAAGACATAGGGAACACATTATAAACGCCACCTAGTTTCTTATGAGACAAAATTCTGAAAAGCGATTTTTTATATCCCCAAGTTCGAAATAAAAAAGTATCTGAAGCATAAATACTGAAAAAAAAAAAGGAAAAAAATATTTATACATTATATACCAATAAAATAATGGATAAAATCGCAGTTATATTCCTTTAAAATGTTAGGTTGTCTGTAAATAAAGTCACAAACTGGTGTTATTCAGGAAAAGTTTTATTGTTTATGTTTCTTAATAATTCCCTATACTATAATATTGAACCCACACCCTATATCCTAGTGTTATCCTTAATTAACCATTTGAATGCTAGAGGTGTCTGAAATATCTTAGAGGTTAATAGCAATTTTTGTTCTCATTTAAAATAAAGCTGAAATGAAAAGAGGTCAGCACACTGAATATTATTGCCCTTTACATGCTGTTAGTCTTCCATATCACAGTGCACATACCCTGCAAAGCTATTTAGTGTTAAGAAGTGTAGGAATCTGGATCAAACCAAATTTACCATAATAGGGGGGTGGGAAGTTAAGTATTTAGAGATTTAAAATGAGCTTTACATACTCTAATTGCTCCAGATGATTTTAATACATTATGAAGACAGGCAGTGATGACATATCTGAGCTTTTATGACAGTAAAAACTGAATTTAATGCAAAACAAAGATTTATGTGTCCCCCACTGTCATTCAAATGGTTTGTCCCAATTTTCTCCCAGAATCCATTGCTCCTATACAAAATATTTCAAAACCAACTTGACTTAAAAAACAAACCACTTCCCTTGTCTTTTTTCATGTGAAAGACATAGGGAACACATTATAAACGCCACCTAGTTTCTTATGAGACAAAATTCTGAAAAGCGATTTTTTATATCCCCAAGTTCAAAATAAAAAAGTATCTGAAGCATAAATACTGAAAAAAAAAAAAAAGGAAAAAAATATTTATACATTATATACCAATAAAATAATGGATAAAATCGCAGTTATATTCCTCTAAAATATTAGGTTGTCTGTAAATAAAGTCATAAGCTGGTGTTATTCAGGAAAAGTTTTATTGCTAATGTTTTTTAAAAATTCCCTATACTATAATATTGAACCCACACTCTATATCCTAGTGTTATACTTAATTAACCATTTGAATGCTAGAGGTGTCTGAAATATCTTAGAGGTTAATAGTAATTTTTGTTCTCATTTAAAATAAAGCTGAAATGAAAAGAGGTCAGCACACTGAATATTATTGCCCTTTACATGCTGTTAGTCTTCCATATCACAGTGCACATACCCTGCAAAGCTATTTAGTGTTAAGAAGTGTAGGAATCTGGATCAAACCAAATTTACCATAAATGGGGGGTGGGAAGTTAAGTATTTAGAGATTTAAAATGAGCTTTACATACTCTAATTGCTCCAGATGATTTTAATACATTATGAAGACAGGCAGTGATGACATATCTGAGCTTTTATGACAGTAAAAACTGAATTTAATGCAAAACAAAGATTTATGTGTCCCCCACTGTCATTCAAATGGTTTGTCCCAATTTTCTCCCAGAATCCATTGCTCCTATACAAAATACTTCAAAACCAACTTGACTTAAAAAACAAACCACTTCCCTTGTCTTTTTTCATGTGAAAGACATAGGGAACACATTATAAACGCCACCTAGTTTCTTATGATACAAAATTCTGAAAAGCGATTTTTTATATCCCCAAGTTCAAAATAAAAAAGTATCTGAAGCATAAATACTGAAAAAAAAAGGAAAAAAATATTTATACATTATATACCAATAAAATAATGGATAAAATCGCAGTTCTATTCCTCTAAAATATTAGGTTGTCTGTAAATAAAGTCATAAGCTGGTGTTATTCAGGAAAAGTTTTATTGCTTATGTTTTTTAAAAATTCCCTATACTATAATATTGAACCCACACCCTATATCCTAGTGTTATCCTTAATTAACCATTTGAATGCTAGAGGTGTCTGTAATATCTTAGAGGTTAATAGTAATTTTTGTTCTCATTTAAAATAAAGCTGAAATTAAAAGAGTTCAGCACACTGAATATTATTGCCCTTTACATGTTGTTACTCATCTATATCACAGTGCACATACCCTGCAAAGCTATTAAGTGTTAAGAAGTGTAGGAATCTGGATCAAACCAAATTTACCATAATAGGGGGGTGGGAAGTTAAGTATTTAGAGATTTAAAATGAGCTTTACATACTCTAATTGCTCCAGATGATTTTAATACATTATGAAGACAGGCAGTGATGACATATCTGAACTTTTAAGACAGTAAAAACTGAATTTAATGCAAAACAAAGATTTATGTGTCCCCCACTGTCATTCAAATGGTTTGTCCCAATTTTCTCCCAGAATCCATTGCTCCTATACAAAATATTTCAAATCCAACTTGACTTAAAAAACAAACCACTTCCCTTGTCTTTTTTCATGTGAAAGACATAGGGAACACATTATAAACGCCACCTAGTTTCTTATGAGACAAAATTCTGAAAAGCGATTTTTTATATCCCCAAGTTCGAAATAAAAAAGTATCTGAAGCATAAATAATGAAAAAAAAAAAAGGAAAAAAATATTTATACATTATATACCAATAAAATAATGGATACAATCGCAGTTATATTCCTTTAAAATATTAGGTTGTCTGTAAATAAAGTCACAAACTGGTGTTATTCAGGAAAAGTTTTATTGCTTATGTTTCTTAATAATTTCCTATACTATAATATTGAACCCACACCCTATATCCTAGTGTTATCCTTAATTAAGCATTTGAATGCTAGAGGTATCTGAAATATCTTAGAGGTTAATAGCAATTTTTGTTCTCGTTTAAAATAAAGCTGAAATGAAAAGAGGTCAGCACACTGAATATTATTGCCCTTTACATGCTGTTAGTCTTCCATATCACAGTGCACATACCCTGCAAAGCTATTTAGTGTTAAGAAGTGTAGGAATCTGGATCAAACCAAATTTACCATAAATGGGGGGTGGGAAGTTAAGTATTTAGAGATTTAAAATGAGCTTTACATACTCTAATTGCTCCAGATGATTTTAATACATTATGAAGACAGGCAGTGATGACATATCTGAGCTTTTATGACAATAAAAACTGAATTTAATGCAAAACAAAGATTTATGTGTCCCCCACTGTCATTCAAATGGTTTGTCCCAATTTTCTCCCAGAATCCATTGCTCCTATACAAAATACTTCAAAACCAACTTGACTTAAAAAACAAACCACTTCCCTTGTCTTTTTTCATGTGAAAGACATAGGGAACACATTATAAACGCCACCTACTTTCTTATGAGACAAAATTCTGAAAAGCGATTTTTTATATCCCCAAGTTCGAAATAAAAAAGTATCTGAAGCATAAATACTGAAAAAAAAAAAAAGAGAAAAAAAAATATTTATACATTATATACCAATAAAATAATGGATAAAATCGCAGTTTTATTCCTCTAAAATATTAGGTTGTCTGTAAATAAAGTCATAAGCTCGTGTTATTCAGGAAAAGTTTTATTGCTTATGTTTTTAAAAAATTCCCTATACTATAATATTGAACCCACACCCTATATCCTAGTGTTATCCTTAATTAACCATTTGAATGCTAGAGGTGTCTGTAATATCTTAGAGGTTAATAGCAATTTTTGTTCTCATTTAAAATAAAGCTGAAATTAAAAGAGGTCAGCACACTGAATATTATTGCCCTTTACATGCTGTTAGTCTTCCATATCACAGTGCACATACCCTGCAAAGCTATTTAGTGTTAAGAAGTGTAGGAATCTGGATCAAACCAAATTTACCATAAATGGGGGGTGGGAAGTTAAGTATTTAGAGATTTAAAATGAGCTTTACATACTCTAATTGCTCCAGATGATTTTAATACATTATGAAGACAGGCAATGATGACATATCTGAGCTTTTATGACAGTAAAAACTGAATTTAATGCAAAACAAAGATTTATGTGTCCCCCACTGTCATTCAAATGGTTTGTCCCAATTTTCTCCCAGAATCCATTGCTCCTATACAAAATATTTCAAAACCAACTTGACTTAAAAAACAAACCACTTCCCTTGTCTTTTTTCATGTGAAAGACATAGGGAACACATTATAAACGCCACCTAGTTTCTTATGAGACAAAATTCTGAAAAGCGATTTTTTATATCCCCAAGTTCAAAATAAAAAAGTATCTGAAGCATAAATACTGAAAAAAAAAAAAGGAAAAAAATATTTATACATTATATACCAATAAAATAATGGATAAAATCGCAGTTATATTCCTCTAAAATATTAGGTTGTCTGTAAATAAAGTCATAAGCTGGTGTTATTCAGGAAAAGTTTTATTGCTAATGTTTTTTAAAAATTCCCTATACTATAATATTGAACCCACACTCTATATCCTAGTGTTATCCTTAATTAACCATTTGAATGATAGAGGTGTCTGAAATATCTTAGAGGTTAATAGCAATTTTTGTTCTCATTTAAAATAAAGCTGAAATGAAAAGAGGTCAGCACACTGAATATTATTGCCCTTTACATGCTGTTGGTCTTCCATATCACAGTGCACATACCCTGCAAAGCTATTTAGTGTTAAGAAGTGTAGGAATCTGGATCAAACCAAATTTACCATAAATGGGGGGTGGGAAGTTAAGTATTTAGAGATTTAAAATGAGCTTTACATACTCTAATTGCTCCAGATGATTTTAATACATTATGAAGACAGGCAGTGATGACATATCTGAGCTTTTATGACAGTAAAAACTGAATTTAATGCAAAACAAAGATTTATGTGTCCCCCACTGTCATTCAAATGGTTTGTCCCAATTTTCTCCCAGAATCCATTGCTCCTATACAAAATATTTCAAAACCAACTTGACTTAAAAAACAAACCACTTCCCTTGTCTTTTTTCATGTGAAAGACATAGGGAACACATTATAAACGCCACCTACTTTCTTATGAGACAAAATTCTGAAAAGCGATTTTTTATATCCCCAAGTTCGAAATAAAAAAGTATCTGAAGCATAAATACTGAAAAAAAAAAAAGGAGAAAAAAAAATATTTATACATTATATACCAATAAAATAATGGATAAAATCGCAGTTATATTCCTCTAAAATATTAGGTTGTCTGTAAATAAAGTCATAAGCTGGTGTTATTCAGGAAAAGTTTTATTGCTTATGTTTTTTAAAAATTCCCTATACTATAATATTGAACCCACACCCTATATCCTAGTGTTATCCTTAATTAACCATTTGAATGCTAGAGGTGTCTGTAATATCTTAGAGGTTAATAGCAATTTTTGTTCTCATTTAAAATAAAGCTGAAATTAAAAGAGGTCAGCACACTGAATATTATTGCCCTTTACATGTTGTTACTCATCTATATCACAGTGCACATACCCTGCAAAGCTATTTAGTGTTAAGAAGTGTAGGAATCTGGATCAAACCAAATTTACCATAATAGGGGGGTGGGAAGTTAAGTATTTAGAGATTTAAAATGAGCTTTACATACTCTAATTGCTCCAGATGATTTTAATACATTATGAAGACAGGCAGTGATGACATATCTGAGCTTTTATGACAGTAAAAACTGAATTTAATGCAAAACAAAGATTTATGTGTCCCCCACTGTCATTCAAATGGTTTGTCCCAATTTTCTCCCAGAATCCATTGCTCCTATACAAAATATTTCAAAACCAACTTGACTTAAAAAACAAACCACTTCCCTTGTCTTTTTTCATGTGAAAGACATAGGGAACACATTATAAACGCCACCTAGTTTCTTATGAGACAAAATTCTGAAAAGCGATTTTTTATATCCCCAAGTTCAAAATAAAAAAGTATTTGAAGCATAAATACTGAAAAAAAAAAAAAGGAAAAAAATATTTATACATTATATACCAATAAAATAATGGATAAAATCGCAGTTCTATTCCTCTAAAATATTAGGTTGTCTGTAAATAAAGTCATAAGCTGGTGTTATTCAGGAAAAGTTTTATTGCTAATGTTTTTTAAAAATTCCCTATACTATAATATTGAACCCACACCCTATATCCTAGTGTTATCCTTAATTAACCATTTGAATGCTAGAGATGTTTGTAATATCTTAGAGTTTAATAGCAATTTTTGTTCTCATTTAAAATCAAGCTGAAATTAAAAGAGGTCAGCACACTGAATATTATTGCCCTTTACATGTTGTTACTCATCTATATCACAGTGCACATACCCTGCAAAGCTATTTAGTGTTAAGAAGTGTAGGAATCTGGATCAAACCAAATTTACCATAATAGGGGGGTGGGAAGTTAAGTATTTAGAGATTTAAAATGAGCTTTACATACTCTAATTGCTCCAGATGATTTTAATACATTACGAAGACAGGCAGTGATGACATATCTGAGCTTTTATGACAGTAAAAACTGAATTTAATGCAAAACAAAGATTTATGTGTCCCCCACTGTCATTCAAATGGTTTCTCCCAATTTTCTCCCAGAATCCATTGCTCCTATACAAAATATTTCAAAACCAACTTGACTTAAAAAACAAACCACTTCCCTTGTCTTTTTTCATGTGAAAGACATAGGGAACACATTATAAACGCCACCTAGTTTCTTATGATACAAAATTCTGAAAAGCGATTTTTTATATCCCCAAGTTCAAAATAAAAAAGTATCTGAAGCATAAATACTGAAAAAAAAAAAAGGAAAAAAATATTTATACATTATATACCAATAAAATAATGGATAAAATCGCAGTTATATTCCTCTAAAATATTAGGTTGTCTGTAAATAAAGTCATAAGCTGTTGTTATTCAGGAAAAGTTTTATTGCTAATGTTTTTTAAAAATTCCCTATACTATAATATTGAACCCACACCCTATATCGTAGTGTTATCCTTAATTAACCATTTGAATGCTAGAGGTGTCTGAAATATCTTAGAGGTTAATAGCAATTTTTGTTCTCATTTAAAATAAAGCTGAAATGAAAAGAGGTCAGCACACTGAATATTATTGCCCTTTACATGCTGTTAGTCTTCCATATCACAGTGCACATACCCTGCAAAGCTATTTAGTGTTAAGAAGTGTAGGAATCTAGATCAAACCAAATTTACCATAAATGGGGGGTGGGAAGTTAAGTATTTAGAGATTTAAAATGAGCTTTACATACTCTAATTGCTCCAGATGATTTTAATACATTATGAAGACAGGCAGTGATGACATATCTGAGCTTTTATGACAGTAAAAACTGAATTTAATGCAAAACAAAGATTTATGTGTCCCCCACTGTCATTCAAATGGTTTGTCCCAATTTTCTCCCAGAATCCATTGCTCCTATACAAAATATTTCAAAACCAACTTGACTTAAAAAACAAACCACTTCCCTTGTCTTTTTTCATGTGAAAGATATAGGGAACACATTATAAACGCCACCTAGTTTCTTATGAGACAAAATTCTGAAAAGCGATTTTTTATATCCCCAAGTTCAAAATAAAAAAGTATCTGAAGCATAAATACTGAAAAAAAAAAAAAAGAGAAAAAAAAATATTTATACATTATATACCAATAAAATAATGGATAAAATCGCAGTTATATTCCTATAAAATATTAGGTTGTCTGTAAATAAAGTCATAAGCTGGTGTTATTCAGGAAAAGTTTTATTGCTTATGTTTTTTAAAAATTCCCTATACTATAATATTGAACCCACACCCTATATCCTAGTGTGATCCTTAATTAACCATTTGAATGCTAGAGGTGTCTGTAATATCTTAGAGGTTAATAGCAATTTTTGTTCTCATTTAAAATAAAGCTGAAATGAAAAGAGGTCAGCACACTGAATATTATTGCCCTTTACATGCTGTTAGTCTTCCATATCACAGTGCACATACCCTGCAAAGCTATTTAGTGTTAAGAAGTGTAGGAATCTGGATCAAACCAAATTTACCATAAATGGGGGGTGGGAAGTTAAGTATTTAGAGATTTAAAATGAGCTTTACATACTCTAATTGCTCCAGATGATTTTAATACATTATGAAGACAGGCAGTGATGACATATCTGAGCTTTTATGACAGTAAAAACTGAATTTAATGCAAAACAAAGATTTATGTGTCCCCCACTGTCATTCAAATGGTTTGTTCCAATTTTCTCCCAGAATCCATTGCTCCTATACAAAATATTTCAAAACCAACTTGACTTAAAAAACAAACCACTTCCCTTGTCTTTTTTCATGTGAAAGACATAGGGAACACATTATAAACGCCACCTACTTTCTTATGAGACAAAATTCTGAAAAGCGATTTTTTATATCCCCAAGTTCGAAATAAAAAAGTATCTGAAGCATAAATACTGAAAAAAAAAAAAAAAAAAAAAAAAATATTTATACATTATATACCAATAAAATAATGGATAAAATCGCAGTTATATTCCTATAAAATATTAGGTTGTCTGTAAATAAAGTCATAAGCTGGTGTTATTCAGGAAAAGTTTTATTGCTTATGTTTTTTAAAAAATTCCCTATACTATAATATTGAACCCACACCCTATATCCTAGTGTTATCCTTAATTAACCATTTGAATGCTAGAGGTGTCTGTAATATCTTAGAGGTTAATAGCAATTTTTGTTCTCATTTAAAATAAAGCTGAAATGAAAAGAGGTCAGCACACTGAATATTATTGCCCTTTACATGCTGTTAGTCTTTCATATCACAGTGCACATACCCTGCAAAGCTATTTAGTGTTAAGAAGTGTAGGAATCTGGATCAAACCAAATTTACCATAAATGGGGGGTGGGAAGTTAAGTATTTAGAGATTTAAAATGAGCTTTACTCTAATTGCTCCAGATGATTTTAATACATTATGAAGACAGGCAGTGATGACATATCTGAGCTTTTATGACAGTAAAAACTGAATTTAATGCAAAACAAAGATTTATGTGTCCCCCACTGTCATTCAAATGGTTTGTCCCAATTTTCTCCCAGAATCCATTGCTCCTATACAAAATATTTCAAATCCAACTTGACTTAAAAAACAAACCACTTCCCTTGTCTTTTTTCATGTGAAAGACATAGGGAACACATTATAAACGCCACCTAGTTTCTTATGAGACAAAATTCTGAAAAGCGATTTTTTATATCCCCAAGTTCGAAATAAAAAAGTATCTGAAGCATAAATACTGAAAAAAAAAGGAAAAAAATATTTATACATTATATACCAATAAAATAATGGTTAAAATCGCAGTTATATTCCTTTAAAATATTAGGTTGTCTGTAAATAAAGTCACAAACTGGTGTTATTCAGGAAAAGTTTTATTGCTTATGTTTCTTAATAATTCCCTATACTATAATATTGAACCCACACCCTATATCCTAGTGTTATCCTTAATTAACCATTTGAATGCTAGAGGTGTCTGAAATATCTTAGAGGTTAATAGCAATTTTTGTTCTCATTTAAAATAAAGCTGAAATTAAAAGAGGTCAGCACACTGAATATTATTGCCCTTTACATGTTGTTACTCATCTATATCACAGTGCACATACCCTGCAAAGCTATTTAGTGTTAAGAAGTGTAGGAATCTGGATCAAACCAAATTTACCATAATAGGGGGGTGGGAAGTTAAGTATTTAGAGATTTAAAATGAGCTTTACATACTCTAATTCCTCCAGATGATTTTAATACATTATGAAGACAGGCAGTGATGACATATCTGAGCTTTTATGACAGTAAAAACTGAAATTAATGCAAAACAAAGATTTATGTGTCCCCCACTGTCATTCAAATGGTTTGTCTCAATTTTCTCCCAGAATCCATTGCTCCTATACAAAATATTTCAAAATCAACTTGACTTAAAAAACAAACCACTTCCCTTGTCTTTTTTCATGTGAAAGACATAGGGAACACATTATAAACGCCACCTAGTTTCTTATGAGACAAAATTCTGAAAAGCGATTTTTTATATCCCCAAGTTCAAAATAAAAAAGTATCTGAAGCATAAATACTGAAAAAAAAAAAAGGAAAAAAATATTTATACATTATATACCAATAAAATAATGGATAAAATCGCAGTTATATTCCTCTAAAATATTAGGTTGTCTGTAAATAAAGTCATAAGCTGGTGTTATTCAGGAAAAGTTTTATTGCTTATGTTTTTTAAAAATTCCCTATACTATAATATTGAACCCACACCCTATATCCTAGTGTTATCCTTAATTAACCATTTGAATGCTAGAGGTGTCTGTAATATCTTAGAGGTTAATAGCAATTTTTGTTCTCATTTAAAATAAAGCTGAAATGAAAAGAGGTCAGCACACTGAATATTATTGCCCTTTACATGCTGTTAGTCTTCCATATCACAGTGCACATACCCTGCAAAGCTATTTAGTGTTAAGAAGTGTAGGAATCTGGATCAAACCAAATTTACCATAAATGGGGGGTGGGAAGTTAAGTATTTAGAGATTTAAAATGAGCTTTACATACTCTAATTGCTCCAGATGATTTTAATACATTATGAAGACAGGCAGTGATGACATATCTGAGCTTTTATGACAGTAAAAACTGAATTTAATGCAAAACAAAGATTTATGTGTCCCCCACTGTCATTCAAATGGTTTGTTCCAATTTTCTCCCAGAATCCATTGCTCCTATACAAAATATTTCAAAACCAACTTGACTTAAAAAACAAACCACTTCCCTTGTCTTTTTTCATGTGAAAGACATAGGGAACACATTATAAACGCCACCTACTTTCTTATGAGACAAAATTCTGAAAAGCGATTTTTTATATCCCCAAGTTCGAAATAAAAAAGTATCTGAAGCATAAATACTGAAAAAAAAAAAAAAAAAAAAAAAAATATTTATACATTATATACCAATAAAATAATGGATAAAATCGCAGTTATATTCCTATAAAATATTAGGTTGTCTGTAAATAAAGTCATAAGCTGGTGTTATTCAGGAAAAGTTTTATTGCTTATGTTTTTTAAAAAATTCCCTATACTATAATATTGAACCCACACCCTATATCCTAGTGTTATCCTTAATTAACCATTTGAATGCTAGAGGTGTCTGTAATATCTTAGAGGTTAATAGCAATTTTTGTTCTCATTTAAAATAAAGCTGAAATGAAAAGAGGTCAGCACACTGAATATTATTGCCCTTTACATGCTGTTAGTCTTTCATATCACAGTGCACATACCCTGCAAAGCTATTTAGTGTTAAGAAGTGTAGGAATCTGGATCAAACCAAATTTACCATAAATGGGGGGTGGGAAGTTAAGTATTTAGAGATTTAAAATGAGCTTTACTCTAATTGCTCCAGATGATTTTAATACATTATGAAGACAGGCAGTGATGACATATCTGAGCTTTTATGACAGTAAAAACTGAATTTAATGCAAAACAAAGATTTATGTGTCCCCCACTGTCATTCAAATGGTTTGTCCCAATTTTCTCCCAGAATCCATTGCTCCTATACAAAATATTTCAAATCCAACTTGACTTAAAAAACAAACCACTTCCCTTGTCTTTTTTCATGTGAAAGACATAGGGAACACATTATAAACGCCACCTAGTTTCTTATGAGACAAAATTCTGAAAAGCGATTTTTTATATCCCCAAGTTCGAAATAAAAAAGTATCTGAAGCATAAATACTGAAAAAAAAAGGAAAAAAATATTTATACATTATATACCAATAAAATAATGGTTAAAATCGCAGTTATATTCCTTTAAAATATTAGGTTGTCTGTAAATAAAGTCACAAACTGGTGTTATTCAGGAAAAGTTTTATTGCTTATGTTTCTTAATAATTCCCTATACTATAATATTGAACCCACACCCTATATCCTAGTGTTATCCTTAATTAACCATTTGAATGCTAGAGGTGTCTGAAATATCTTAGAGGTTAATAGCAATTTTTGTTCTCATTTAAAATAAAGCTGAAATTAAAAGAGGTCAGCACACTGAATATTATTGCCCTTTACATGTTGTTACTCATCTATATCACAGTGCACATACCCTGCAAAGCTATTTAGTGTTAAGAAGTGTAGGAATCTGGATCAAACCAAATTTACCATAATAGGGGGGTGGGAAGTTAAGTATTTAGAGATTTAAAATGAGCTTTACATACTCTAATTCCTCCAGATGATTTTAATACATTATGAAGACAGGCAGTGATGACATATCTGAGCTTTTATGACAGTAAAAACTGAAATTAATGCAAAACAAAGATTTATGTGTCCCCCACTGTCATTCAAATGGTTTGTCTCAATTTTCTCCCAGAATCCATTGCTCCTATACAAAATATTTCAAAATCAACTTGACTTAAAAAACAAACCACTTCCCTTGTCTTTTTTCATGTGAAAGACATAGGGAACACATTATAAACGCCACCTAGTTTCTTATGAGACAAAATTCTGAAAAGCGATTTTTTATATCCCCAAGTTCAAAATAAAAAAGTATCTGAAGCATAAATACTGAAAAAAAAAAAAGGAAAAAAATATTTATACATTATATACCAATAAAATAATGGATAAAATCGCAGTTATATTCCTCTAAAATATTAGGTTGTCTGTAAATAAAGTCATAAGCTGGTGTTATTCAGGAAAAGTTTTATTGCTTATGTTTTTTAAAAATTCCCTATACTATAATATTGAACCCACACCCTATATCCTAGTGTTATCCTTAATTAACCATTTGAATGCTAGAGGTGTCTGTAATATCTTAGAGGTTAATAGCAATTTTTGTTCTCATTTAAAATAAAGCTGAAATGAAAAGAGGTCAGCACACTGAATATTATTGCCCTTTACATGCTGTTAGTCTTCCATATCACAGTGCACATACCCTGCAAAGCTATTTAGTGTTAAGAAGTGTAGGAATCTGGATCAAACCAAATTTACCATAATAGGGGGGTGGGAAGTTAAGTATTTAGAGATTTAAAATGAGCTTTACATACTCTAATTGCTCCAGATGATTTTAATACATTATGAAGACAGGCAGTGTCCCCAAGTTCAAAATAAAAAAGTATCTGAAGCATAAATACTGAAAAAAAAAAAAGGAAAAAAATATTTATACATTATATACCAATAAAATAATGGATAAAATCGCAGTTATATTCCTCTAAAATATTAGGTTGTCTGTAAATAAAGTCATAAGCTGGTGTTATTCAGGAAAAGTTTTATTGCTTATGTTTTTTAAAAATTCCCTATACTATAATATTGAACCCACACCCTATATCCTAGTGTTATCCTTAATTAACCATTTGAATGCTAGAGGTGTCTGTAATATCTTAGAGGTTAATAGCAATTTTTGTTCTCATTTAAAATAAAGCTGAAATGAAAAGAGGTCAGCACACTGAATATTATTGCCCTTTACATGCTGTTAGTCTTCCATATCACAGTGCACATACCCTGCAAAGCTATTTAGTGTTAAGAAGTGTAGGAATCTGGATCAAACCAAATTTACCATAATAGGGGGGTGGGAAGTTAAGTATTTAGAGATTTAAAATTAGCTTTACATACTCTAATTGCTCCAGATGATTTTAATACATTATGAAGACAGGCAGTGTTGACATATCTGAGCTTTTATGACAGTAAAAACTGAATTTAATGCAAAACAAAGATTTATGTGTCCCCCACTGTCATTCAAATGGTTTGTCTCAATTTTCTCCCAGAATCCATTGCTCCTATACAAAATATTTCAAAATCAACTTGACTTAAAAAACAAACCACTTCCCTTGTCTTTTTTCATGTGAAAGACATAGGGAACACATTATAAACGCCACCTAGTTTCTTATGAGACAAAATTCTGAAAAGCGATTTTTATATCCCCAAGTTCAAAATAAAAAAGTATCTGAAGAATAAATACTGAAAAAAAAAAAAAGAGGAAAAAAATATTTATACATTATATACCAATAAAATAATGGATAAAATCGCAGTTATATTCTTTTAAAATATTAGGTTGTCTGTAAATAAAGTCACAAACTGGTGTTATTCAGGAAAAGTTTTATTGTTTATGTTTCTTAATAATTCCCTATACTATAATATTGAACCCACACCCTATATCCTAGTGTTATCCTTAATTAACCATTTGAATGCTAGAGGTGTCTGAAATATCTTAGAGGTTAATAGCAATTTTTGTTCTCATTTAAAATAAAGCTGAAATGAAAAGAGGTCAGCACACTGAATATTATTGCCCTTTACATATTGTTACTCATCTATATCACAGTGCACATACCCTGCAAAGCTATTTAGTGTTAAGAAGTGTAGGAATCTGGATCAAACCAAATTTACCATAATAGGGGGGTGGGAAGTTAAGTATTTAGAGATTTAAAATGAGCTTTACATACTTTAATTGCTCCAGATGATTTTAATACATTATGAAGACAGGCAGTGATGACATATCTGAACTTTTATGACAGTAAAAACTGAATTTAATGCAAAACAAAGATTTATGTGTCCCCCACTGTCATTCAAATGGTTTGTCCCAATTTTCTCCAAGAATCCATTGCTCCTACACAAAATATTTCAAATCCAACTTGACTTAAAAAACAAACCACTTCCCTTGTCATTTTTCATGTGAAAGACATAGGGAACAAATTATAAACGCCACCTAGTTTCTTATGAGGCAAAATTCTGAAAAGCGATTTTTTATATCCCCAAGTTCGAAATAAAAAAGTATCTGAAGCATAAATACTGAAAAAAAAAAGGAAAAAAATATTTATACATTATATACCAATAAAATAATGGATAAAATCGCAGATATATTCCTTTAAAATATTAGGTTGTCTGTAAATAAAGTCACAAACTGGTGTTATTCAGGAAAAGTTTATTGTTTATGTTTCTTAATAATTCCCTATACTATAATATTGAACCCACACCCTATATCCTAGTGTTATCCTTAATTAACCATTTGAATGCTAGAGGTGTCTGAAATATCTTAGAGGTTAATAGCAATTTTTGTTCTCATTTAAAATAAAGCTGAAATTAAAAGAGGTCAGCACACTGAATATTATTGCCCTTTACATGCTGTTAGTCTTCCATATCACAGTGCACATACCCTGCAGAGCTATTTAGTGTTAAGAAGTGTAGGAATCTGGATCAAACCAAATTTACCATAAATGGGGGGTGGGAAGTTAAGTATTTAGAGATTTAAAATGAGCTTTACATACTCTAATTGCTCCAGATGATTTTAATACATTATGAAGACAGGCAGTGATGACATATCTGAGCTTTTATGACAGTAAAAACTGAATTTAATGCAAAACAAAGATTTATGTGTCCCCCACTGTCATTCAAATGGTTTGTCCCAATTTTCTCCCAGAATCCATTGCTCCTATACAAAATATTTCAAAACCAACTTGACTTAAAAAACAAACCACTTCCCTTGTCTTTTTTCATGTGAAAGACATAGGGAACACATTATAAACGCCACCTAGTTTCTTATGAGACAAAATTCTGAAAAGCGATTTTTTATATCCCCAAGTTCAAAATAAAAAAGTATCTGAAGCATAAATACTGAAAAAAAAAAAAGGAAAAAAATATTTATACATTATATACCAATAAAATAATGGATAAAATCGCAGTTATATTCCTCTAAAATATTAGGTTGTCTGTAAATAAAGTCTTAAGCTGGTGTTATTCAGGAAAAGTTTTATTGCTAATGTTTTTTAAAAATTCCCTATACTATAATATTGAACCCACACCCTATATCGTAGTGTTATCCTTAATTAACCATTTGAATGCTAGAGGTGTCTGAAATATCTTAGAGGTTAATAGCAATTTTTGTTCTCATTTAAAATAAAGCTGAAATGAAAAGAGGTCAGCACACTGAATATTATTGCCCTTTACATGCTGTTAGTCTTCCATATCACAGTGCACATACCCTGCAAAGCTATTTAGTGTTAAGAAGTGTAGGAATCTGGATCAAACCAAATTTACCATAAATGGGGGGTGGGAAGTTAAGTATTTAGAGATTTAAAATGAGCTTTACATACTCTAATTGCTCCAGATGATTTTAATACATTATGAAGACAGGCAGTGATGACATATCTGAGCTTTTATGACAGTAAAAACTGAATTTAATGCAAAACAAAGATTTATGTGTCCCCCACTGTCATTCAAATGGTTTGTCCCAATTTTCTCCCAGAATCCATTGCTCCTATACAAAATATTTCAAAACCAACTTGAGTTAAAACACAAACCACTTCCCTTGTCTTTTTTCATGTGAAAGACATAGGGAACACATTATAAACGCCACCTACTTTCTTATGAGACAAAATTCTGAAAAGCGATTTTTTATATCCCCAAGTTCGAAATAAAAAAGTATCTGAAGCATAAATACTGAAAAAGAAAAAAGAGAAAAAAAAATATTTATACATTATATACCAATAAAATAATGGATAAAATCGCAGTTATATTCGTATAAAATATTAGGTTGTCTGTAAATAAAGTCATAAGCTGGTGTTATTCAGGAAAAGTTTTATTGCTTATGTTTTTTAAAAATTCCCTATACTATAATATTGAACCCACACCATATATCCTAGTGTTATCCTTAATTAACCATTTGAATGCTAGAGGTGTCTGTAATATCTTAGAGGTTAATAGCAATTTTTGTTCTCATTTAAAATAAAGCTGATATTAAAAGAGGTCAGCACACTGAATATTATTGCCCTTTACATGTTGTTACTCATCTATATCACAGTGCACATACCCTGCAAAGCTATTTAGTGTTAAGAAGTGTAGGAATCTGGATCAAACCAAATTTACCATAATAGGGGGGTGGGAAGATAAGTATTTAGAGATTTAAAATGAGCTTTACATACTCTAATTGCTCCAGATGATTTTAATACATTATGAAGACAGGCAGTGATGACATATCTGAGCTTTTATGACAGTAAAAACTGAATTTAATGCAAAACAAAGATTTATGTGTCCCCCACTGTCATTCAAATGGTTTGTCCCAATTTTCTCCCAGAATCCATTGCTCCTATACAAAATATTTCAAATCCAACTTGACTTAAAAAACAAACCACTTCCCTTGTCATTTTTCATGTGAAAGACATAGGGAACACATTATAAACGCCACCTAGTTTCTTATGAGACAAAATTCTGAAAAACGATTTTTTATATCCCCAAGTTCGAAATAAAAAAGTATCTGAAGCATAAATACTGAAAAAAAAAAAAAAGGAAAAAAATATTTATACATTATATACCAATAAAATAATGGATAAAATCGCAGTTATATTTCTTTAAAATATTGGGTTGTCTGTAAATAAAGTCACAAACTGGTGTTATTCAGGAAAAGTTTTATTGCTTATGTTTCTTAATAATTCCCTATACTATAATATTGAACCCACACCCTATATCCTAGTGTTATCCTTAATTAACCATTTGAATGCTAGAGGTGTCTGAAATATCTTAGAGGTTAATAGCAATTTTTGTTCTCATTTAAAATAAAGCTGAAATGAAAAGAGGTCAGCACACTGAATATTATTGCCCTTTACATGCTGTTAGTCTTCCATATCACAGTGCACATACCCTGCAAAGCTATTTAGTGTTAAGAAGTGTAGGAATCTGGATCAAACCAAATTTACCATAAATGGGGGGTGGGAAGTTAAGTATTTAGAGATTTAAAATGAGCTTTACATACTCTAATTGCTCCAGATGATTTTAATACATTATGAAGACAGGCAATGATGACATATCTGAGCTTTTATGACAATAAAAACTGAATTTAATGCAAAACAAAGATTTATGTGTCCCCCACTGTCATTCAAATGGTTTGTCCCAATTTTCTCCCAGAATGCATTGCTCCTATACAAAATACTTCAAAACCAACTTGACTTAAAAAACAAACCACTTCCCTTGTCTTTTTTCATGTGAAAGACATAGGGAACACATTATAAACGCCACCTAGTTTCTTATGAGACAAAATTCTGAAAAGCGATTTTTTATATCCCCAAGTTCAAAATAAAAAAGTATCTGAAGCATAAATACTGAAAAAAAAAAGAGAAAAACAAATATTTATACATTATATACCAATAAAATAATGGATAAAATCGCAGTTATATTCCTCTAAAATATTAGGTTGTCTGTAAATAAAGTCATAAGCTGGTGTTATTCAGGAAAAGTTTTATTGCTTATGTTTTTTAAAAATTCCCTATACTATAATATTGAACCCACACCCTATATCCTAGTGTTATCCTTAATTAACCATTTGAATGCTAGAGGTGTCTGTAATATCTTAGAGGTTAATAGCAATTTTTGTTCTCATTTAAAATAAAGCTGAAATTAAAAGAGGTCAGCACACTGAATATTATTGCCCTTTACATGTTGTTACTCATCTATATCACAGTGCACATACCCTGCAAAGCTATTTAGTGTTAAGAAGTGTAGGAATCTGGATCAAACCAAATTTACCATAATAGGGGCGTGGGAAGTTAAGTATTTAGAGATTTAAAATGAGCTTTACATACTCTAATTGCTCCAGATGATTTTAATACATTATGAAGACAGGCAGTGATGACATATCTGAGCTTTTATGACAGTAAAAACTGAATTTAATGCAAAACAAAGATTTATGTGTCCCCCACTGTCTTTCAAATGGTTTGTCCCAATTTTCTCCCAGAATCCATTGCTCCTATACAAAATATTTCAAATCCAACTTGACTTAAAAAACAAACCACTTCCCTTGTCTTTTTTCATGTGAAAGACATAGGGAACACATTATAAACGCCACCTAGTTTCTTATGAGACAAAATTCTGAAAAGCGATTTTTTATATCCCCAAGTTCGAAATAAAAAAGTATCTGAAGCATAAATACTGAAAAAAAAAAAGGAAAAAAATATTTATACATTATATACCAATAAAATAATGGATAAAATCGCAGTTATATTCCTTTAAAATGTTAGGTTGTCTGTAAATAAAGTCACAAACTGGTGTTATTCAGGAAAAGTTTTATTGTTTATGTTTCTTAATAATTCCCTATACTATAATATTGAACCCACACCCTATATCCTAGTGTTATCCTTAATTAACCATTTGAATGCTAGAGGTGTCTGAAATATCTTAGAGGTTAATAGCAATTTTTGTTCTCATTTAAAATAAAGCTGAAATGAAAAGAGGTCAGCACACTGAATATTATTGCCCTTTACATGCTGTTAGTCTTCCATATCACAGTGCACATACCCTGCAAAGCTATTTAGTGTTAAGAAGTGTAGGAATCTGGATCAAACCAAATTTACCATAATAGGGGGGTGGGAAGTTAAGTATTTAGAGATTTAAAATGAGCTTTACATACTCTAATTGCTCCAGATGATTTTAATACATTATGAAGACAGGCAGTGATGACATATCTGAGCTTTTATGACAGTAAAAACTGAATTTAATGCAAAACAAAGATTTATGTGTCCCCCACTGTCATTCAAATGGTTTGTCCCAATTTTCTCCCAGAATCCATTGCTCCTATACAAAATATTTCAAAACCAACTTGACTTAAAAAACAAAACACTTCCCTTGTCTTTTTTCATGTGAAAGACATAGGGAACACATTATAAACGCCACCTACTTTCTTATGAGACAAAATTCTGAAAAGCGATTTTTTATATCCCCAAGTTCGAAATAAAAAAGTATCTGAAGCATAAATACTGAAAAAAAAAAGAGAAAAAAAAATATTTATACATTATATACCAATAAAATAATGGATAAAATCGCAGTTATATTCCTATAAAATATTAGGTTGTCTGTAAATAAAGTCATAAGCTGGTGTTATTCAGGAAAAGTTTTATTGCTTATGTTTTTTAAAAATTCCCTATACTATAATATTGAACCCACACCCTATATCCTAGTGTTATCCTTAATTAACCATTTGAATGCTAGAGGTGTCTGAAAATCTTAGAGGTTAATAGCAATTTTTGTTCTCATTTAAAATAAAGCTGAAATTAAAAGAGGTCAGCACACTGAATATTATTGCCCTTTACATGTTGTTACTCATCTATATCACAGTGCACATACCCTGCAAAGCTATTTAGTGTTAAGAAGTGTAGGAATCTGGATCAAACCAAATTTACCATAATAGGGGGGTGGGAAGTTAAGTATTTAGAGATTTAAAATGAGCTTTACATACTCTAATTGCTCCAGATGATTTTAATACATTATGAAGACAGGCAGTGATGACATATCTGAGCTTTTATGACAGTAAAAACTGAATTTAATGGAAAACAAAGATTTATGTGTCCCCCACTGTCATTCAAATGGTTTGTCCCAATTTTCTCCCAGAATCCATTGCTCCTATACAAAAAATTTCAAAACGAACTTGACTTAAAAAACAAACCACTTCCCTTGTCTTAGTTCATGTGAAAGACATAGGGAACACATTATAAACGCCACCTAGTTTCTTATGAGACAAAATTCTGAAAAGCGATTTTTTATATCCCCAAGTTCAAAATAAAAAAGTATCTGAAGCATAAATACTAAAAAAAAAAACAAAAAGGAAAAAAATATTTATACATTATATACCAATAAAATAATGGATAAAATCGCAGTAATATTCCTCTAAAATATTAGGTTGTCTGTAAATAAAGTCATAAGCTGGTGTTATTCAGGAAAAGTTTTATTGCTTATGTTTTTTAAAAATTCCCTATACTATAATATTGAACCCACACCCTATATCCTAGGGTTATCCTTAATTAACCATTTGAATGCTAGAGGTGTCTGAAAATCTTAGAGGTTAACAGTAATTTTTATTCTCATTTAAAATAAAGCTGAAATTAAAAGAGGTCAGCACACTGAATATTATTGAGCTTTACATGTTGTTACTCATCTATATCACAGTGCACATACCCTGCAAAGCTATTTAGTGTTAAGAAGTGTAGGAATCTGGATCAAACCAAATTTACCATAATAGGGGGGTGGGAAGTTAAGTATTTAGAGATTTAAAATGAGCTTTACATACTCTAATTGCTCCAGATGATTTTAATACATTATGAAGACAGGCAGTGATGACATATCTGAGCTTTTATGACAGTAAAAACTGAATTTAATGCAAAACAAAGATTTATGTGTCCCCCACTGTCATTCAAATGGTTTGTCCCAATTTTTCCCAGAATCCATTGCTCCTATACAAAATATTTCAAAACGAACTTGACTTAAAAAACAAACCACTTCCCTTGTCTTAGTTCATGTGAAAGACATAGGGAACACATTATAAACGCCACCTAGTTTCTTATGAGACAAAATTCTGAAAAGCGATTTTTTATATCCCCAAGTTCGAAATAAAAAAGTATCTGAATCATAAATACTGAAAAAAAAAGGAAAAAAATATTTATACATTATATGCCAATAAAATAATAGATAAAATCGCAGTTATATTCCTCTAAAATATTAGATTGTCTGTAAATAAAGTCATAAGCTGGTGCTATTCAGGAAAAGTTTTATTGCTTATGTTTCTTAATAATTCCCTATACTATAATATTGAACCCACACCCTATATCCTAGTGTTCTCCTTAATTAACCATTTGAATGCTAGAGGTGTCTGAAATATCTTAGAGGTTAATAGCAATTTTTGTTCTCATTTAAAATAAAGCTGAAATGAAAAGAGGTCAGCACACTGAATATTATTGCCCTTTACATGCTGTTAGTCTTCCATATCACAGTGCACATACCCTGCAAAGCTATTTAGTGTTAAGAAGTGTAGGAATCTGGATCAAACCAAATTTACCATAATAGGGGGGTGGGAAGTTAAGTATTTAGAGATTTAAAATGAGCTTTACATACTCTAATTGCTCCAGATGATTTTAATACATTATGAAGACAGGCAGTGATGACATATCTGAGCTTTTATGACAGTAAAAACTGAATTTAATGCAAAACAAAGATTTATGTGTCCCCCACTGTCATTCAGATGGTTTGTCCCAATTTTCTCCCAGAATCCATTGCTCCTATACAAAATATTTCAAAACCAACTTGACTTAAAAAACAAACCACTTCCCTTGTCTTTTTTCATGTGAAAGACATAGGGAACACATTATAAACGCCACCTAGTTTCTTATGAGACAAAATTCTGAAAAGCGATTTTTTATATCCCCAAGTTCGAAATAAAAAAGTATTTGAAGCATAAATACTGAAAAAAAAAAAAAGAGAAAAAAAAATATTTATACATTATATAACAATAAAATAATGGATAAAATCGCAGTTATATTCCTCTAAAATAATAGGTTGTCTGTAAAATAAGTCATAAGCTGGTGTTATTCAGGAAAAGTTTTATTGCTTATGTTTTTTAAAAATTCCCTATACTATAATATTGAACCCACACCCTATATCCTAGTGTTATCCTTAATTAACCATTTGAATGCTAGAGGTGTCTGTAATATCTTAGAGGTTAATAGCAATTTTTGTTCTCATTTAAAATAAAGCTGAAATTAAAAGAGGTCAGCACACTGAATATTATTGCCCTTTACATGTTGTTACTCATCTATATCACAGTGCACATACCCTGCAAAGCTATTTAGTGTTAAGAAGTGTAGGAATCTGGATCAAACCAAATTTACCATAATAGGGGGGTGGGAAGTTAAGTATTTAGAGATTTAAAATGAGCTTTACATACTCTAATTGCTCCAGATGATTTTAATACATTATGAAGACAGGCAGTGATGACATATTTGAGCTTTTATGACAGTAAAAATTGAATTTAATGCAAAACAAAGATGAATGTGTCCCCCACTGTCATTCAAATGGTTTGTCCCAATTTTCTCCCAGAATCCATTGCTCCTATACAAAATATTTCAAATCCAACTTGACTTAAAAAACAAACCACTTCCCTTGTCTTTTTTCATGTGAAAGACATAGGGAACACATTATAAACGCCACCTAGTTTCTTATGAGACAAAATTCTGAAAAGCGATTTTTTATATCCCCAAGTTCGAAATAAAAAAGTATTTGAAGCATAAATACTGAAAAAAAAAAAAAAAGAGAATAACAAATATTTATACATTATATACCAATAAAATAATGGATAAAATCGCAGTTATATTCCTCTAAAATATTAGGTTGTCTGTAAATAAAGTCATAAGCTGGTGTTATTCAGGAAAAGTTTTATTGCTTATGTTTTTTAAAAATTCCCTATACTATAATATTGAACCCACACCCTATATCCTAGTGTTATCCTTAATTAACCATTTGAATGCTAGAGGTGTCTGTAATATCTTAGAGGTTAATAGCAATTTTTGTTCTCATTTAAAATAAAGCTGAAATTAAAAGAGGTCAGCACACTGAATATTATTGCCCTTTACATGTTGTTACTCATCTATATCACAGTGCACATACCCTGCAAAGCTATTTAGTGTTAAGAAGTGTAGGAATCTGGATCAAACCAAATTTACCATAATAGGGGCGTGGGAAGTTAAGTATTTAGAGATTTAAAATGAGCTTTACATACTCTAATTGCTCCAGATGATTTTAATACATTATGAAGACAGGCAGTGATGACATATCTGAACTTTTATGACAGTAAAAACTGAATTTAATGCAAAACAAAGATTTATGTGTCCCCCACTGTCATTCAAATGGTTTGTCCCAATTTTCTCCCAGAATCCATTGCTCCTATACAAAATATTTCAAATCCAACTTGACTTAAAAAACAAACCACTTCCCTTGTCTTTTTTCATGTGAAAGACATAGGGAACACATTATAAACGCCACCTAGTTTCTTATGAGACAAAATTCTGAAAAGCGATTTTTTATATCCCCAAGTTCGAAATAAAAAAGTATCTGAAGCATAAATACTGAAAAAAAAAGGAAAAAAATATTTATACATTATATACCAATAAAATAATGGATAAAATCGCAGTTATATTCCTTTAAAATATTAGGTTGTCTGTAAATAACGTCACAAACTGGTGTTATTCAGGAAAAGTTTTATTGTTTATGTTTCTTAATAATTCCCTATACTATAATATTGAACCCACACCCTATATCCTAGTGTTATCCTTAATTAACCATTTGAATGATAGAGGTGTCTGAAATATCTTAGAGGTTAATAGCAATTTTTGTTCTCATTTAAAATAAAGCTGAAATGAAAAGAGGTCAGCACACTGAATATTATTGCCCTTTACATGCTGTTAGTCTTCCATATCACAGTGCACATACCCTGCAAAGCTATTTAGTGTTAAGAAGTGTAGGAATCTGGATCAAACCAAATTTACCATAAATGGGGGGTGGGAAGTTAAGTATTTAGAGATTTAAAATGAGCTTTACATACTCTAATTGCTCCAGATGATTTTAATACATTATGAAGACAGGCAGTGATGACATATCTGAGCTTTTATGACAGTAAAAACTGAATTTAATGCAAAACAAAGATTTATGTGTCCCCCACTGTCATTCAAATGGTTTGTCCCAATTTTCTCCCAGAATCCATTGCTCCTATACAAAATATTTCAAAACCAACTTGACTTAAAAAACAAACCACTTCCCTTGTCTTTTTTCATGTGAAAGACATAGGGAACACATTATAAACGCCACCTAGTTTCTTATGAGACAAAATTCTGAAAAGCGATTTTTTATATCCCCAAGTTCAAAATAAAAAAGTATCTGAAGCATAAATACTGAAAAAAAAAAAAGGAAAAAAATATTTATACATTATATACCAATAAAATAATGGATAAAATCGCAGTTATATTCCTCTAAAATATTAGGTTGTCTGTAAATAAAGTCATAAGCTGGTGTTATTCAGGAAAAGTTTTATTGCTATTGTTTTTTAAAAATTCCCTATACTATAATATTGAACCCACACCCTATATCCTAGTGTTATCCTTAATTAACCATTTGAATGCTAGAGGTGTCTGAAATATCTTAGAGGTTAATAGCAATTTTTGTTCTCATTTAAAATAAAGCTGAAATGAAAAGAGGTCAGCACACTGAATATTATTGCCCTTTACATGCTGTTAGTCTTCCATATCACAGTGCACATACCCTGTAAAGCTATTTAGTGTTAAGAAGTGTAGGAATCTGGATCAAACCAAATTTACCATAAATGGGGGGTGGGAAGTTAAGTATTTAGAGATTTAAAATGAGCTTTACATACTCTAATTGCTCCAGATGATTTTAAAACATTATGAAGACAGGCAGTGATGACATATCTGAGCTTTTATGACAGTAAAAACTGAATTTAATGCAAAACAAAGATTTATGTGTCCCCCACTGTCATTCAAAGGGTTTGTCCCAATTTTCTCCCAGAATCCATTGCTCCTATACAAAAAATTTCAAAACGAACTTGACTTAAAAAACAAACCACTTCCCTTGTCTTAGTTCATGTGAAAGACATAGGGAACACATTATAAACGCCACCTAGTTTCTTATGAGACGAAATTCTGAAAAGCGATTTTTTATATCCCCAAGTTCAAAATAAAAAAGTATCTGAAGCATAAATACTGAAAAAAAACAAAAAGGAAAAAAATATTTATACATTATATACCAATAAAATAATGGATAAAATCGCAGTTACATTCCTTTAAAATATTAGGTTGTCTATAAATAAAGTCACAAACTGGTGTTATTCAGGAAAAGTTTTATTGCTTATGTTTCTTAATAATTCCCTATACTATAATATTGAACCCACACTCTATATCATAGTGTTCTCCTTAATTAACCATTTGAATGCTAGAGGTGTCTGAAATATCTTAGAGAATAATAGCAATTTTTGTTCTCATTTAAAATAAAGCTGAAATGAAAAGAGGTCAGCACACTGAATATTATTGCCTTTTACATGCTGTTAGTCTTCCATATATACAGTGCACATACCCTGCAAAGCTATTTAGTGTTAAGAAGTGTAGGAATCTGGATCAAACCAAATTTACCATAAATGGGGGGTGGGAAGTTAAGTATTTAGAGATTTAAAATGAGCTTTACATACTCTAATTGCTCCAGATGATTTTAATACATTATGAAGACAGGCAGTGATGACATATCTGAGCTTTTATGACAGTAAAAACTGAATTTAATGCAAAACAAAGATTTATGTGTCCCCCACTGTCATTCAAATGGATTGTCCCAATTTTCTCCCAGAATCCATTGCTCCTATACAAAATATTTCAAAACCAACTTGACTTAAAAAACAAACCACTTCCCTTGTCTTTTTTCATGTGAAAGACATAGGGAACACATTATAAACGCCACCTAGTTTCTTATGAGACAAAATTCTGAAAAGCGATTTTTTATATCCCCAATTTCAAAATAAAAAAGTATCTGAAGCATAAATACTGAAAAAAAAAAAGGAAAAAAATATTTATACATTATATACCAATAAAATAATGGATAAAATCGCAGTTATATTCCTCTAAAATATTAGGTTGTCTGTAAATAAAGTCACAAACTGGTGTTATTCAGGAAAAGTTTTATTGCTTATGTTTCTTAAAAATTCCCTATACTATAATATTGAACCCACACCCTATATCCTAGTGTTATCCTTAATTAACCATTTGAATGCTAGAGGTGTCTGAAATATCTTAGAGGATAATAGCAATTTTTGTTCTCATTTAAAATAAAGCTGAAATGAAAAGAGGTCAGCACACTGAATATTATTGCCCTTTACATGCTGTTAGTCTTCCATATCACAGTGCACATACCCTGCAAAGCTATTTAGTGTTAAGAAGTCTAGGAATCTGGATCAAACCAAATTTACCATAAATGGGGGGTGGGAAGTTAAGTATTTAGAGATTTAAAATGAGCTTTATATACTCTAATTGCTCCAGATGATTTTAATACATTATGAAGACAGGCAGTGATGACATATCTGAGCTTTTATGACAGTAAAAACTGAATTTAATGTAAAACAAAGATTTATGTGTCCCCCACTGTCATTCAAATGGTTTGTCCCAATTTTCTCCCAGAATCCATTGCTCCTATACAAAATATTTCAAAACCAACTTGACTTAAAAAACAAACCACTTCCCTTGTCTTTTTTCATGTGAAAGACATAGGGAACACATTATAAACGCCACCTAGTTTCTTATGAGACAAAATTCTGAAAAGCGATTTTTTATATCCCCAAGTTCAAAATAAAAAAGTATCTGAAGCATAAATACTGAAAAAAAAAAAAGGAAAAAAATATTTATACATTATATGCCAATAAAATAATAGATAAAATCGCAGTTATATTCCTCTAAAATATTAGATTGTCTGTAAATAAAGTCATAAGCTGGTGTTATTCAGGAAAAGTTTTATTGCTTATGTTTTTTAATAATTCCCTATACTATAATGTTGAACCCACACCCTATATCCTAGTGTTATCCTTAATTAACCATTTGAATGCTAGAGGTGTTTGAAATATCTTAGAGGTTAATAGCAATTTTTGTTCTCATTTAAAATAAAGCTGAAATTAAAAGAGGTCAGCACACTGAATATTACTGCCCTTTACATGCTGTTAGTCTTCTATATCACAGTGCACATACCCTGCAAAGCTATTTAGTGTTAAGAAGTGTAGGAATCTAGATCAAACCAAATTTACCATAATATGGGGGTGGGAAGTTAAGTATTTAGAGATTTAAAATGAGCTTTACATACTCTAATTGCTCCAGATGATTTTAATACATTATGAAGACAGGTAGTGATGACATATCTGAGCTTTTATGAAAGTAAAAACTGAATTTAATGCAAAACAAAGATTTATGTGTCCCCCACTGTCATTCAAATGGTTTGTCCCAATTTTCTCCCAGAATGCATAGCTCCTATGCAAAATTTTTCAAAACCAACTTGACTTAAAAACCAAACCACTTCCCTTGTCTTATTTCATATGAAAGACATAGGGAACACATTATAAACGCCACCTAGTTTCTTATGAGACAAAATTCAGAAAAGCGATTTTTTATATCCCCAAGTTCAAAATAAAAAAGTATCTGAATCATAAATACTGAAAAAAAAAAGGAAAAAAATATTTATACATTATATGCCAATAAAATAATAGATAAAATCGCAGTTATATTCCTCTAAAATATTAGATTGTCTGTAAATAAAGTCATAAGCTGGTGTTATTCAGGAAAAGTTTTATTGCTTATGTTTCTTAATAATTCCCTATACTATAATATTGAACCCACACCCTATATCCTAGTGTTCTCCTTAATTAACCATTTGAATGCTAGAGGTGTCTGAAATATCTTAGAGGTTAATAGCAATTTTTGTTCTCATTTAAAATAAAGCTGAAATTAAAAGAGGTCAGCACACTGAATATTATTGCCCTTTACATGCTGTTAGTCTTCCATATCACAGTGCACATACCCTGCAAAGCTATTTAGTGTTAAGAAGTGTAGGAATCTGGATCAAACCAAATTTACCATAATAGGGGGGTGGGAAGTTAAGTATTTAGAGATTTAAAATGAGCTTTACATACTCTAATTGGTCCAGATGATTTTAATACATTATGAAGACAGGCAGTGATGACATATCTGAGCTTTTATGACAGTAAAAACTGAATTTAATGCAAAACAAAGATTTATGTGTCCCCCACTGTCATTCAAATGGTTTGTCCCAATTTTCTCCCAGAATGCATAGCTCCTATGCAAAATTTTTCAAAACCAACTTGACTTAAAAACCAAACCACTTCCCTTGTCTTATTTCATATGAAAGACATAGGGAACACATTATAAACGCCACCTAGTTTCTTATGAGACAAAATTCAGAAAAGCGATTTTTTATATCCCCAAGTTCAAAATAAAAAAGTATCTGAATCATAAATACTGAAAAAAAAAAGGAAAAAAATATTTATACATTATATGCCAATAAAATAATAGATAAAATCGCAGTTATATTCCTCTAAAATATTAGATTGTCTGTAAATAAAGTCATAAGCTGGTGTTATTCAGGAAAAGTTTTATTGCTTATGTTTCTTAATAATTCCCTATACTATAATATTGAACCCACACCCTATATCCTTGTGTTCTCCTTAATTAACCATTTGAATGCTAGAGGTGTCTGAAATATCTTAGAGGTTAATAGCAATTTTTGTTCTCATTTAAAATAAAGCTGAAATTAAAAGAGGTCAGCACACTGAATATTATTGCCCTTTACATGCTGTTAGTCTTCCATATCACAGTGCACATACCCTGCAAAGCTATTTAGTGTTAAGAAGTGTAGGAATCTGGATCAAACCAAATTTACCATAATAGGGGGGTGGGAAGTTAAGTATTTAGAGATTTAAAATGAGCTTTACATACTCTAATTGCTCCAGATGATTTTAATACATTATGAAGACAGGCAGTGATGACATATCTGAGCTTTTATGACAGTAAAAACTGAATTTAATGCAAAACAAAGATTTATGTGTCCCCCACTGTCATTCAAATGGTTTGTCCCAATTTTCTCCCAGAATCCATTGCTCCTATACAAAATATTTCAAAACCAACTTGACTTAAAAAACAAACCACTTCCCTTGTCTTTTTTCATGTGAAAGACATAGGGAACACATTATAAACGCCACCTACTTTCTTATGAGACAAACTTCTGAAAAGCGATTTTTTATATCCCCAAGTTCGAAATAAAAAAGTATCTGAATCATAAATACTGAAAAAAAAAAAAGAGAAAAAAAAATATTTATACATTATATACCAATAAAATAATGGATAAAATCGCAGTTATATTCCTCTAAAATATTAGGTTGTCTGTAAATAAAGTCATAAGCTGGTGTTATTCAGGAAAAGTTTTATTGCTTATGTTTTTTAAAAATTCCCTATACTATAATATTGAACCCACACCCTATATCCTAGTGTTATCCTTAATTAACCATTTGAATGCTAGAGGTGTCTGTAATATCTTAGAGGTTAATAGCAATTTTTGTTCTCATTTAAAATAAAGCTGAAATTAAAAGAGGTCAGCACACTGAATATTATTGCCCTTTACATGTTGTTACTCATCTATATCACAGTGCACATACCCTGTAAAGCTATTTAGTGTTAAGAAGTGTAGGAATCTGGATCAAACCAAATTTACAATAATAGGGGGGTGGGAAGTTAAGTATTCAGAGATTTAAAATGAGCTTTACATACTCTAATTGCTCCAGATGATTTTAATACATTATGAAGACAGGCAGTGATGACATATCTGAGCTTTTATGACAGTAAAAACTGAATTTAATGCAAAACAAAGATTTATGTGTCCCCCACTGTCATTCAAATGGTTTGTCCCAATTTTCTCCCAGAATCCATTGCTCCTATACAAAATATTTCAAAACCAACTTGACTTAAAAAACAAACCACTTCCCTTGTCTTAGTTCATGTGAAAGACATAGGGAACACATTATAAACGCCACCTAGTTTCTTATGAGACAAAATTCTGAAAAGTGATTTTTTATATCCCCAAGTTCGAAATAAAAAAGTATCTGAAGCATAAATACTGAAAAAAAAAAAAAAAAAGGAAAAAAATATTTATACATTATATACCAATAAAATAATGGATAAAACCGCAGTTATATTCCTCTAAAATATTAGGTTGTCTGTAAATAAAGTCATAAGCTGGTGTTATTCAGGAAAAGTTTTATTGCTTATGTTTTTTAATAATTCCCTATACTATAATGTTGAACCCACACCCTATATCCTAGTGTTATCCTTAATTAACCATTTGAATGCTAGAGGTGTTTGAAATATCTTAGAGGTTAATAGCAATTTTTGTTCTCATTTAAAATAAAGCTGAAATTAAAAGAGGTCAGCACACTGAATATTACTGCCCTTTACATGCTGTTAGTCTTCTATATCACAGTGCACATACCCTGCAAAGCTATTTAGTGTTAAGAAGTGTAGGAATCTAGATCAAACCAAATTTACCATAATATGGGGGTGGGAAGTTAAGTATTTAGAGATTTAAAATGAGCTTTACATACTCTAATTGCTCCAGATGATTTTAATACATTATGAAGACAGGTAGTGATGACATATCTGAGCTTTTATGATAGTAAAAACTGAATTTAATGCAAAACAAAGATTTATGTGTCCCCCACTGTCATTCAAATGGTTTGTCCCAATTTTCTCCCAGAATGCATAGCTCCTATGCAAAATTTTTCAAAACCAACTTGACTTAAAAACCAAACCACTTCCCTTGTCTTATTTCATATGAAAGACATAGGGAACACATTATAAACGCCACCTAGTTTCTTATGAGACAAAATTCAGAAAAGCGATTTTTTATATCCCCAAGTTCAAAATAAAAAAGTATCTGAATCATAAATACTGAAAAAAAAAAGGAAAAAAATATTTATACATTATATGCCAATAAAATAATAGATAAAATCGCAGTTATATTCCTCTAAAATATTAGATTGTCTGTAAATAAAGTCATAAGCTGGTGTTATTCAGGAAAAGTTTTATTGCTTATGTTTCTTAATAATTCCCTATACTATAATATTGAACCCACACCCTATATCCTAGTGTTCTCCTTAATTAACCATTTGAATGCTAGAGGTGTCTGAAATATCTTAGAGGTTAATAGCAATTTTTGTTCTCATTTAAAATAAAGCTGAAATGAAAAGAGGTCAGCACACTGAATATTATTGCCCTTTACATGCTGTTAGTCTTCCATATCACAGTGCACATACCCTGCAAAGCTATTTAGTGTTAAGAAGTGTAGGAATCTGGATCAAACCAAATTTACCATAAATGGGGGGTGGGAAGTTAAGTATTTAGAGATTTAAAATGAGCTTTATATACTCTAATTGATCCAGATGATTTTAATACATTATGAAGACAGGCAGTGATGACATATCTGAGCTTTTATGACAGTAAAAACTGAATTTAATGCAAAACAAAGATTTATGTGTCCCCCACTGTCATTCAAATGGTTTGTCCCAATTTTCTCCCAGAATCCATTGCTCCTATACAAAATATTTCAAAACCAACTTGACTTAAAAAACAAACCACTTCCCTTGTCTTTTTTCATGTGAAAGACATAGGGAACACATTATAAACGCCACCTAGTTTCTTATGAGACAAAATTCTGAAAAGCGATTTTTTATATCCCCAAGTTCGAAATAAAAAAGTATCTGAAGCATAAATACTGAAAAAAAAAAAAGAGAAAAAAAAATATTTATACATTATATACCAATAAAATAATGGATAAAATCGCAGTTATATTCCTCTAAAATATTAGGTTGTCTGTAAATAAAGTCATAAGCTGGTGTTATTCAGGAAAAGTTTTATTGCTTATGTTTTTTAAAAATTCCCTATACTATAATATTGAACCCACACCCTATAGCCTAGGGTTATCCTTAATTAACCATTTGAATGCTAGAGGTGTCTGTAATATCTTAGAGGTTAATAGCAATTTTTGTTCTCATTTAAAATAAAGCTGAAATTAAAAGAGGTCAGCACACTGAATATTATTGCCCTTTACATGTTGTTACTCATCTATATCACAGTGCACATACCCTGCAAAGCTATTTAGTGTTAAGAAGTGTAGGAATCTGGATCAAACCAAATTTACCATAATAGGGGGGTGGGAAGTTAAGTATTTAGAGATTTAAAATGAGCTTTACATACTCTAATTGCTCCAGATGATTTTAATACTTTATGAAGACAGGCAGTGATGACATATCTGAGCTTTTATGACAGTAAAAACTGAATTTAATGCAAAACAAAGATTAATGTGTCCCCCACTGTCATTCAAATGGTTTGTCCCAATTTTCTCCCAGAATCCATTGCTCCTATACAAAATATTTCAAATCCAACTTGACTGAAAAAACAAACCACTTCCCTTGTCTTTTTTCATGTGAAAGACATAGGGAACACATTATAAACGCCACCTAGTTTCTTATGAGACAAAATTCTGAAAAGCGATTTTTTATATCCCCAAGTTCGAAATAAAAAAGTGTCTGAAGCATAAATACTGAAAAAAACAAAGGAAAAAAATATTTATACATTATATACCAATAAAATAATGGATAAAATCGCAGTTATATTCCTTTAAAATATTAGGTTGTCTGTAAATAAAGTCACAAACTGGTGTTATTCAGGAAAAGTTTTATTGCTTATGTTTCTTAATAATTCCCTATACTATAATATTGAACCCACACCCTATATCCTAGTGTTCTCCTTAATTAACCATTTGAATGCTAGAGGTGTCTGAAATATCTTAGAGGTTAATAGCAATTTTTGTTCTCATTTAAAATAAAGCTGAAATGAAAAGAGGTCAGCACACTGAATATTATTGCCCTTTACATGCTGTTAGTCTTCCATATCACAGTGCACATACCCTGCAAAGCTATTTAGTGTTAAGAAGTGTAGGAATCTGGATCAAACCAAATTTACTATAAATGGGGGGTGGGAAGTTAAGTATTTAGAGATTTAAAATGAGCTTTACATACTCTAATTGCTCCAGATGATTTTAATACATTATGAAGACAGGCAGTGATGACATATCTGAGCTTTTATGACAGTAAAAACTGAATTTAATGCAAAACAAAGATTTATGTGTCCCCCACTGTCATTCAAATGGATTGTCCCAATTTTCTCCCAGAATCCATTGCTCCTATACAAAATATTTCAAAACCAACTTGACTTAAAAAACAAACCACTTCCCTTGTCTTTTTTCATGTGAAAGACATAGGGAACACATTATAAACGTCACCTAGTTTCTTATGAGACAAAATTCTGAAAAGCGATTTTTTATATCCCCAAGTTCAAAATAAAAAAGTATCTGAAGCATAAATACTGAAAAAAAAAAAGGAAAAAAATATTTATACATTATATACCAATAAAATAATGGATAAAATCGCAGTTATATTCCTCTAAAATATTAGGTTGTCTGTAAATAAAGTCATAAGCTGGTGTTATTCAGGAAAAGTTTTATTGCTTATGTTTTTTAAAAATTCCCTATACTATAATATTGAACCCACACCCTATATCCTAGTGTTATCCTTAATTAACCATTTGAATGCTAGAGGTGTCTGTAATATCTTAGAGGTTAATAGCAATTTTTGTTCTCATTTAAAATAAAGCTGAAATTAAAAGAGGTCAGCACACTGAATATTATTGCCCTTTACATGTTGTTACTCATCTATATCACAGTGCACATACCCTGCAAAGCTATTTAGTGTTAAGAAGTGTAGGAATCTGGATCAAACCAAATTTACCATAATAGGGGGGTGGGAAGTTAAGTATTTAGAGATTTAAAATGAGCTTTACATACTCTAATTGCTCCAGATGATTTTAATACATTATGAAGACAGGCAGTGATGACATATCTGAGCTTTTATGACAGTAAAAACTGAATTTAATGCAAAACAAAGATTTATGTGTCCCCCACTGTCATTCAAATGGTTTGTCCCAATTTTCTCCCAGAATGCATAGCTCCTATGCAAAATTTTTCAAAACCAACTTGACTTAAAAACCAAACCACTTCCCTTGTCTTATTTCATATGAAAGACATAGGGAACACATTATAAACGCCACCTAGTTTCTTATGAGACAAAATTCAGAAAAGCGATTTTTTATATCCCCAAGTTCAAAATAAAAAAGTATCTGAATCATAAATACTGAAAAAAAAAAGGAAAAAAATATTTATACATTATATGCCAATAAAATAATAGATAAAATCGCAGTTATATTCCTCTAAAATATTAGATTGTCTGTAAATAAAGTCATAAGCTGGTGTTATTCAGGAAAAGTTTTATTGCTTATGTTTCTTAATAATTCCCTATACTATAATATTGAACCCACACCCTATATCCTAGTGTTCTCCTTAATTAACCATTTGAATGCTAGAGGTGTCTGAAATATCTTAGAGGTTAATAGCAATTTTTGTTCTCATTTAAAATAAAGCTGAAATTAAAAGAGGTCAGCACACTGAATATTATTGCCCTTTACATGCTGTTAGTCTTCCATATCACAGTGCACATACCCTGCAAAGCTATTTAGTGTTAAGAAGTGTAGGAATCTGGATCAAACCAAATTTACCATAATAGGGGGGTGGGAAGTTAAGTATTTAGAGATTTAAAATGAGCTTTACATACTCTAATTGCTCCAGATGATTTTAATACATTATGAAGACAGGCAGTGATGACATATCTGAGCTTTTATGACAGTAAAAACTGAATTTAATGCAAAACAAAGATTTATGTGTCCCCCACTGTCATTCAAATGGTTTGTCCCAATTTTCTCCCAGAATCCATTGCTCCTATACAAAATATTTCAAAACCAACTTGACTTAAAAAACAAACCACTTCCCTTGTCTTTTTTCATGTGAAAGACATAGGGAACACATTATAAACGCCACCTACTTTCTTATGAGACAAACTTCTGAAAAGCGATTTTTTATATCCCCAAGTTCGAAATAAAAAAGTATCTGAATCATAAATACTGAAAAAAAAAAAAAGAGAAAAAAAAATATTTATACATTATATACCAATAAAATAATGGATAAAATCGCAGTTATATTCCTCTAAAATATTAGGTTGTCTGTAAATAAAGTCATAAGCTGGTGTTATTCAGGAAAAGTTTTATTGCTTATGTTTTTTAAAAATTCCCTATACTATAATATTGAACCCACACCCTATATCCTAGTGTTATCCTTAATTAACCATTTGAATGCTAGAGGTGTCTGTAATATCTTAGAGGTTAATAGCAATTTTTGTTCTCATTTAAAATAAAGCTGAAATTAAAAGAGGTCAGCACACTGAATATTATTGCCCTTTACATGTTGTTACTCATCTATATCACAGTGCACATACCCTGTAAAGCTATTTAGTGTTAAGAAGTGTAGGAATCTGGATCAAACCAAATTTACCATAATAGGGGGGTGGGAAGTTGAGTATTTAGAGATTTAAAATGAGCTTTACATACTCTAATTGCTCCAGATGATTTTAATACATTATGAAGACAGGCAGTGATGACATATCTGAGCTTTTATGACAGTAAAAACTGAATTTAATGCAAAACAAAGATTTATGTGTCCCCCACTGTCATTCAAATGGTTTGTCCCAATTTTCTCCCAGAATCCATTGCTCCTATACAAAATATTTCAAAACCAACTTGACTTAAAAAACAAACCACTTCCCTTGTCTTAGTTCATGTGAAAGACATAGGGAACACATTATAAACGCCACCTAGTTTCTTATGAGACAAAATTCTGAAAAGTGATTTTTTATATCCCCAAGTTCGAAATAAAAAAGTATCTGAAGCATAAATACTGAAAAAAAAAAAAAAAAAGGAAAAAAATATTTATACATTATATACCAATAAAATAATGGATAAAACCGCAGTTATATTCCTCTAAAATATTAGGTTGTCTGTAAATAAAGTCATAAGCTGGTGTTATTCAGGAAAAATTTTATTGCTTATGTTTTTTAATAATTCCCTATACTATAATGTTGAACCCACACCCTATATCCTAGTGTTATCCTTAATTAACCATTTGAATGCTAGAGGTGTTTGAAATATCTTAGAGGTTAATAGCAATTTTTGTTCTCATTTAAAATAAAGCTGAAATTAAAAGAGGTCAGCACACTGAATATTACTGCCCTTTACATGCTGTTAGTCTTCTATATCACAGTGCACATACCCTGCAAAGCTATTTAGTGTTAAGAAGTGTAGGAATCTAGATCAAACCAAATTTACCATAATATGGGGGTGGGAAGTTAAGTATTTAGAGATTTAAAATGAGCTTTACATACTCTAATTGCTCCAGATGATTTTAATACATTATGAAGACAGGTAGTGATGACATATCTGAGCTTTTATGACAGTAAAAACTGAATTTAATGCAAAACAAAGATTTATGTGTCCCCCACTGTCATTCAAATGGTTTGTCCCAATTTTCTCCCAGAATGCATAGCTCCTATGCAAAATTTTTCAAAACCAACTTGACTTAAAAACCAAACCACTTCCCTTGTCTTATTTCATATGAAAGACATAGGGAACACATTATAAACGCCACCTAGTTTCTTATGAGACAAAATTCAGAAAAGCGATTTTTTATATCCCCAAGTTCAAAATAAAAAAGTATCTGAATCATAAATACTGAAAAAAAAAAGGAAAAAAATATTTATACATTATATGCCAATAAAATAATAGATAAAATCGCAGTTATATTCCTCTAAAATATTAGATTGTCTGTAAATAAAGTCATAAGCTGGTGTTATTCAGGAAAAGTTTTATTGCTTATGTTTCTTAATAATTCCCTATACTATAATATTGAACCCACACCCTATATCCTAGTGTTCTCCTTAATTAACCATTTGAATGCTAGAGGTGTCTGAAATATCTTAGAGGTTAATAGCAATTTTTGTTCTCATTTAAAATAAAGCTGAAATGAAAAGAGGTCAGCACACTGAATATTATTGCCCTTTACATGCTGTTAGTCTTCCATATCACAGTGCACATACCCTGCAAAGCTATTTAGTGTTAAGAAGTGTAGGAATCTGGATCAAACCAAATTTACCATAAATGGGGGGTGGGAAGTTAAGTATTTAGAGATTTAAAATGAGCTTTATATACTCTAATTGATCCAGATGATTTTAATACATTATGAAGACAGGCAGTGATGACATATCTGAGCTTTTATGACAGTAAAAACTGAATTTAATGCAAAACAAAGATTTATGTGTCCCCCACTGTCATTCAAATGGTTTGTCCCAATTTTCTCCCAGAATCCATTGCTCCTATACAAAATATTTCAAAACCAACTTGACTTAAAAAACAAACCACTTCCCTTGTCTTTTTTCATGTGAAAGACATAGGGAACACATTATAAACGCCACCTAGTTTCTTATGAGACAAAATTCTGAAAAGCGATTTTTTATATCCCCAAGTTCGAAATAAAAAAGTATCTGAAGCATAAATACTGAAAAAAAAAAAAGAGAAAAAAAAATATTTATACATTATATACCAATAAAATAATGGATAAAATCGCAGTTATATTCCTCTAAAATATTAGGTTGTCTGTAAATAAAGTCATAAGCTGGTGTTATTCAGGAAAAGTTTTATTGCTTATGTTTTTTAAAAATTCCCTATACTATAATATTGAACCCACACCCTATAGCCTAGGGTTATCCTTAATTAACCATTTGAATGCTAGAGGTGTCTGTAATATCTTAGAGGTTAATAGCAATTTTTGTTCTCATTTAAAATAAAGCTGAAATTAAAAGAGGTCAGCACACTGAATATTATTGCCCTTTACATGTTGTTACTCATCTATATCACAGTGCACATACCCTGCAAAGCTATTTAGTGTTAAGAAGTGTAGGAATCTGGATCAAACCAAATTTACCATAATAGGGGGGTGGGAAGTTAAGTATTTAGAGATTTAAAATGAGCTTTACATACTCTAATTGCTCCAGATGATTTTAATACTTTATGAAGACAGGCAGTGATGACATATCTGAGCTTTTATGACAGTAAAAACTGAATTTAATGCAAAACAAAGATTAATGTGTCCCCCACTGTCATTCAAATGGTTTGTCCCAATTTTCTCCCAGAATCCATTGCTCCTATACAAAATATTTCAAATCCAACTTGACTGAAAAAACAAACCACTTCCCTTGTCTTTTTTCATGTGAAAGACATAGGGAACAGATTATAAACGCCACCTAGTTTCTTATGAGACAAAATTCTGAAAAGCGATTTTTTATATCCCCAAGTTCAAAATAAAAAAGTATCTGAAGCATAAATACTGAAAAAAAAAAAAGGAAAAAAATATTTATACATTATATACCAATAAAATAATGGATAAAATCGCAGTTATATTCCTCTAAAATATTAGGTTGTCTGTAAATAAAGTCATAAGCTGGTGTTATTCAGGAAAAGTTTTATTGCTTATGTTTTTTAAAAATTCCCTATACTATAATATTGAACCCACACCCTATATCCTAGTGTTATCCTTAATTAACCATTTGAATGCTAGAGGTGTCTGTAATATCTTAGAGGTTAATAGCAATTTTTGTTCTCATTTAAAATAAAGCTGAAATTAAAAGAGGTCAGCACACTGAATATTATTGCCCTTTACATGTTGTTACTCATCTATATCACAGTGCACATACCCTGCAAAGCTATTTAGTGTTAAGAAGTGTAGGAATCTGGATCAAACCAAATTTACCATAATAGGGGGGTGGGAAGTTAAGTATTTAGAGATTTAAAATGAGCTTTACATACTCTAATTGCTCCAGATGATTTTAATACATTATGAAGACAGGCAGTGATGACATATCTGAGCTTTTATGACAGTAAAAACTGAATTTAATGCAAAACAAAGATTTATGTGTCCCCCACTGTCATTCAAATGGTTTGTCCCAATTTTCTCCCAGAATGCATAGCTCCTATGCAAAATTTTTCAAAACCAACTTGACTTAAAAACCAAACCACTTCCCTTGTCTTATTTCATATGAAAGACATAGGGAACACATTATAAACGCCACCTAGTTTCTTATGAGACAAAATTCAGAAAAGCGATTTTTTATATCCCCAAGTTCAAAATAAAAAAGTATCTGAATCATAAATACTGAAAAAAAAAAGGAAAAAAATATTTATACATTATATGCCAATAAAATAATAGATAAAATCGCAGTTATATTCCTCTAAAATATTAGATTGTCTGTAAATAAAGTCATAAGCTGGTGTTATTCAGGAAAAGTTTTATTGCTTATGTTTCTTAATAATTCCCTATACTATAATATTGAACCCACACCCTATATCCTAGTGTTCTCCTTAATTAACCATTTGAATGCTAGAGGTGTCTGAAATATCTTAGAGGTTAATAGCAATTTTTGTTCTCATTTAAAATAAAGCTGAAATTAAAAGAGGTCAGCACACTGAATATTATTGCCCTTTACATGCTGTTAGTCTTCCATATCACAGTGCACATACCCTGCAAAGCTATTTAGTGTTAAGAAGTGTAGGAATCTGGATCAAACCAAATTTACCATAATAGGGGGGTGGGAAGTTAAGTATTTAGAGATTTAAAATGAGCTTTACATACTCTAATTGCTCCAGATGATTTTAATACATTATGAAGACAGGCAGTGATGACATATCTGAGCTTTTATGACAGTAAAAACTGAATTTAATGCAAAACAAAGATTTATGTGTCCCCCACTGTCATTCAAATGGTTTGTCCCAATTTTCTCCCAGAATCCATTGCTCCTATACAAAATATTTCAAAACCAACTTGACTTAAAAAACAAACCACTTCCCTTGTCTTTTTTCATGTGAAAGACATAGGGAACACATTATAAACGCCACCTACTTTCTTATGAGACAAACTTCTGAAAAGCGATTTTTTATATCCCCAAGTTCGAAATAAAAAAGTATCTGAATCATAAATACTGAAAAAAAAAAAAAAGAGAAAAAAAAATATTTATACATTATATACCAATAAAATAATGGATAAAATCGCAGTTATATTCCTCTAAAATATTAGGTTGTCTGTAAATAAAGTCATAAGCTGGTGTTATTCAGGAAAAGTTTTATTGCTTATGTTTTTTAAAAATTCCCTATACTATAATATTGAACCCACACCCTATATCCTAGTGTTATCCTTAATTAACCATTTGAATGCTAGAGGTGTCTGTAATATCTTAGAGGTTAATAGCAATTTTTGTTCTCATTTAAAATAAAGCTGAAATTAAAAGAGGTCAGCACACTGAATATTATTGCCCTTTACATGTTGTTACTCATCTATATCACAGTGCACATACCCTGTAAAGCTATTTAGTGTTAAGAAGTGTAGGAATCTGGATCAAACCAAATTTACCATAATAGGGGGTGGGAAGTTAAGTATTTAGAGATTTAAAATGAGCTTTACATACTCTAATTGCTCCAGATGATTTTAATACATTATGAAGACAGGCAGTGATGACATATCTGACCTTTTATGACAGTAAAAACTGAATTTAATGCAAAACAAAGATTTATGTGTCCCCCACTGTCATTCAAATGGTTTGTCCCAATTTTCTCCCAGAATCCATTGCTCCTATACAAAATATTTCAAAACCAACTTGACTTAAAAAACAAACCACTTCCCTCGTCTTAGTTCATGTGAAAGACATAGGGAACACATTATAAACGCCACCTAGTTTCTTATGAGACAAAATTCTGAAAAGTGATTTTTTATATCCCCAAGTTCGAAATAAAAAAGTATCTGAAGCATAAATACTGAAAAAAAAAAGGAAAAAAATATTTATACATTATATGCCAATAAAATAATAGATAAAATCGCAGTTATATTCCTCTAAAATATTAGATTGTCTGTAAATAAAGTCATAAGCTGGTGTTATTCAGGAAAAGTTTTATTGCTTATGTTTCTTAATAATTCCCTATACTATAATATTGAACCCACACCCTATATCCTAGTGTTCTCCTTAATTAACCATTTGAATGCTAGAGGTGTCTGAAATATCTTAGAGGTTAATAGCAATTTTTGTTCTCATTTAAAATAAAGCTGAAATGAAAAGAGGTCAGCACACTGAATATTATTGCCCTTTACATGCTGTTAGTCTTCCATATCACAGTGCACATACCCTGCAAAGCTATTTAGTGTTAAGAAGTGTAGGAATCTGGATCAAACCAAATTTACCATAAATGGGGGGTGGGAAGTTAAGTATTTAGAGATTTAAAATGAGCTCTATATACTCTAATTGATCCAGATGATTTTAATACATTATGAAGACAGGCAGTGATGACATATCTGAGCTTTTATGACAGTAAAAACTGAATTTAATGCAAAACAAAGATTTATGTGTCCCCCACTGTCATTCAAATGGTTTGTCCCAATTTTCTCCCAGAATCCATTGCTCCTATACAAAATATTTCAAAACCAACTTGACTTAAAAAACAAACCACTTCCCTTGTCTTTTTTCATGTGAAAGACATAGGGAACACATTATAAACGCCACCTAGTTTCTTATGAGACAAAATACTGAAAAGCGATTTTTTATATCCCCAAGTTCGAAATAAAAAAGTATCTGAAGCAAAAATACTGAAAAAAAAAAAAGAGAAAAAAAAAATATTTATACATTATATACCAATAAAATAATGGATAAAATCGCAGTTATATTCCTCTAAAATATTAGGTTGTCTGTAAATAAAGTCATAAGCTGGTGTTATTCAGGAAAAGTTTTATTGCTTATGTTTTTTAAAAATTCCCTATACTATAATATTGAACCCACACCCTATAGCCTAGGGTTATCCTTAATTAACCATTTGAATGCTAGAGGTGTCTGTAATATCTTAGAGGTTAATAGCAATTTTTGTTCTCATTTAAAATAAAGCTGAAATTAAAAGAGGTCAGCACACTGAATATTATTGCCCTTTACATGTTGTTACTCATCTATATCACAGTGCACATACCCTGCAAAGCTATTTAGTGTTAAGAAGTGTAGGAATCTGGATCAAACCAAATTTACCATAATAGGGGGGTGGGAAGTTAAGTATTTAGAGATTTAAAATGAGCTTTACATACTCTAATTGCTCCAGATGATTTTAATACTTTATGAAGACAGGCAGTGATGACATATCTGAGCTTTTATGACAGTAAAAACTGAATTTAATGCAAAACAAAGATTAATGTGTCCCCCACTGTCATTCAAATGGTTTGTCCCAATTTTCTCCCAGAATCCATTGCTCCTATACAAAATATTTCAAATCCAACTTGACTTAAAAAACAAACCACTTCCCTTGTCTTTTTTCATGTGAAAGACATAGGGAACACATTATAAACGCCACCTAGTTTCTTATGAGACAAAATTCTGAAAAGCGATTTTTTATATCCCCAAGTTCGAAATAAAAAAGTGTCTGAAGCATAAATACTGAAAAAAACAAAGGAAAAAAATATTTATACATTATATACCAATAAAATAATGGATAAAATCGCAGTTATATTCCTTTAAAATATTAGGTTGTCTGTAAATAAAGTCACAAACTGGTGTTATTCAGGAAAAGTTTTATTGCTTATGTTTCTTAATAATTCCCTATACTATAATATTGAACCCACACCCTATATCCTAGTGTTCTCCTTAATTAACCATTTGAATGCTAGAGGTGTCTGAAATATCTTAGAGGTTAATAGCAATTTTTGTTCTCATTTAAAATAAAGCTGAAATGAAAAGAGGTCAGCACACTGAATATTATTGCCCTTTACATGCTGTTAGTCTTCCATATCACAGTGCACATACCCTGCAAAGCTATTTAGTGTTAAGAAGTGTAGGAATCTGGATCAAACCAAATTTACTATAAATGGGGGGTGGGAAGTTAAGTATTTAGAGATTTAAAATGAGCTTTACATACTCTAATTGCTCCAGATGATTTTAATACATTATGAAGACAGGCAGTGATGACATATCTGAGCTTTTATGACAGTAAAAACTGAATTTAATGCAAAACAAAGATTTATGTGTCCCCCACTGTCATTCAAATGGATTGTCCCAATTTTCTCCCAGAATCCATTGCTCCTATACAAAATATTTCAAAACCAACTTGACTTAAAAAACAAACCACTTCCCTTGTCTTTTTTCATGTGAAAGACATAGGGAACACATTATAAACGTCACCTAGTTTCTTATGAGACAAAATTCTGAAAAGCGATTTTTTATATCCCCAAGTTCAAAATAAAAAAGTATCTGAAGCATAAATACTGAAAAAAAAAAAGAGGAAAAAAATATTTTTACATTATATACCAATAAAATAATGGATAAAATCGCAGTTATATTCCTCTAAAATATTAGGTTGTCTGTAAATAAAGTCATAAGCTGGTGTTATTCAGGAAAAGTTTTATTGCTTATGTTTTTTAAAAATTCCCTATACTATAATATTGAACCCACACCCTATATCCTAGTGTTATCCTTAATTAACCATTTGAATGCTAGAGGTGTCTGTAATATCTTAGAGGTTAATAGCAATTTTTGTTCTCATTTAAAATAAAGCTGAAATTAAAAGAGGTCAGCACACTGAATATTATTGCCCTTTACATGTTGTTACTCATCTATATCACAGTGCACATACCCTGCAAAGCTATTTAGTGTTAAGAAGTGTAGGAATCTGGATCAAACCAAATTTACCATAATAGGGGGGTGGGAAGTTAAGTATTTAGAGATTTAAAATGAGCTTTACATACTCTAATTGCTCCAGATGATTTTAATACATTATGAAGACAGGCAGTGATGACATATCTGAGCTTTTATGACAGTAAAAACTGAATTTAATGGAAAACAAAGATTTATGTGTCCCCCACTGTCATTCAAATGGTTTGTCCCAATTTTCTCCCAGAATCCATTGCTCCTATACAAAAAATTTCAAAACGAACTTGACTTAAAAAACAAACCACTTCCCTTGTCTTAGTTCATGTGAAAGACATAGGGAACACATTATAAACGCCACCTAGTTTCTTATGAGACAAAATTCTGAAAAGCGATTTTTTATATCCCCAAGTTCGAAATAAAAAAGTATATGAATCATAAATACTGAAAAAAAAAAAAAGGAAAAAAATATTTATACATTATATGCCAATAAAATAATAGATAAAATCGCACTTATATTCCTCTAAAATATTAGATTGCCTGTAAATTAAGTCATAAGCCGGTGTTATTCAGGAAAAGTTTTATTGCTTATGTTTTTTAATAATTCCCTATACTATAATTTTGAACCCACACCCTATATCCTAGTGTTATCCTTAATTAACCATTTGAATGCTAGAGGTGTCTGAAATATCTTAGAGGTTAATAGCAATTTTTGTTCTAATTTAAAATAAAGCTGATATGAAAAGAGGTCAGCACACTTAATATTATTGCCCTTTACATGCTGTTAGTCTTCTATATCACATTGCACATACCCTGCAAAGCTATTCAGACTTAAGATGTGTAGGAATCTGGATTAAACCATATTTACCATAATAGGGGGATGGGAAGTTAAGTATTTAGAGATTTAAAATGAGCTTTACATTCTCTAATTGCTCCAGATGATTTTAATACATTATGAAGACAGGCAGTGATGATATATCTGAGCTTTTATGACAGTAAAAACTGAATTTAATGCAAAACAAAGATTTATGTGTCCCCCACTGTCATTCAAATGGTTTGTCCCAATTTTCTCCCAGAATGCATAGCTCCTATGCAAAATATTTCAAAACCAACTTGACTTAAAAAACAAACCACTTCCCTTGTCTTATTTCATATGAAAGACATAGGGAACACATTATAAACGCCACCTAGTTTGTTATGAGACAAAATTCTGAAAAGCGATTTTTTATATCCCCAAGTTCGAAATAAAAAAGTATCTGAAGCATAAATACTGAAAAAAAAATGAAAAAAATATTTATACATTATATACCAATAAAATAATGGATAAAATCGCAGTTATATTCCTCTAAAATATTAGGTTGTCTGTAAATAAAGTCATAAGCTGGTGTTATTCAGGAAAAGTTTTATTGCTTATGTTTCTTAATAATTCCCTATACTATAATATTGAACCCACACCCTATATCCTAGTGTTATCCTTAATTAACCATTTGAATGCTAGAGGTGTCTGAAATATCTTAGAGGTTAATAGCAATTTTTGTTCTCATTTAAAATAAAGCTGAAATGAAAAGAGGTCAGCACACTGAATATTATTGCCCTTTACATGCTGTTAGTCTTCCATATCACAGTGCACATACCCTGCAAAGCTATTTAGTGTTAAGAAGTGTAGGAATCTGGATCAAACCAAATTTACCATAATAGGGGGGTGGGAAGTTAAGTATTTAGAGATTTAAAATGAGCTTTACATACTCTAATTGCTCCAGATGATTTTAATACATTATGAAAACAGGCAGTGATGACATATCTGAGCTTTTATGACAGTAAAAACTGAATTTAATGCAAAACAAAGATTTATGTGTCCCCCACTGTCATTCAAATGGTTTGTCCCAATTTTCTCCCAGAATCCATTGCTCCTATACAAAATATTTCAAAACCAACTTGACTTAAAAAACAAACCACTTCCCTTGTATTATTTCATGTGAAAGACATAGGGAACACATTATAAACACCACCTAGTTTGTTATGAGACAAAATTATGTAAAGCGATTTTTTTATATCCCCAAGTTAGAAATAAAAAAGTACATGAAGCATAAATTCTGAAAAAAAAAAATGAAAAAAAAATTTATACATTATATACCAATAAAATAATTGATACAATCGCAGTTATATTCCTCTAAAATATTAGGTTGTCTGTAAATAAAGTCATAAGCCGGTGTTATTAAGGAAAAGTTTTATTGCTTATGTTTTCTAATAATTCCCTTTACTATAATATTGAACCCACACCCTATATCCTAGTGTTTTCCCTAATTAATCATTTGAATGCTAGAGGTGTCTGTAATATCTTAGAGGTTAATAGCAATTTTTCTTCTCATTTAAGATAAAGCTGAAATTAAAAGAGTTCAGCACACTGAATATTATTGCCCTTTACATGCTGTTAGTCTTCGATATCACAGTGCACATACCCTGCAAAGCTCTTTAGTGTTAAGAAGTGTAGGAATCTGGATCAAACCAAATTTACCATAATATGGGGATGGGAAGTTAAGTATTTAGAGATTTAAAATGAGCTTTACGTTCTCTAATTGCTCCAGATGATTTTAATACATTATGAAGACAGGCAGTGATGACGTATCTGAGCTTTTATGACAGTAAAAACTGAATTTAATGCAAAACAAAGATTTATGTGTCCCCCACTGTCATTGAAATGGTTTGTCCCAATTTTCTCCCAGAATTCATTGCTCCTTTACAAAATATTTCAAAACCAACTTGACTTAAAAAACAAACCACTTCCCTTGTATTATTTCATGTGAAAGACATAGGGAACACATTATAAACGCCACCTAGTTTGTTATGAGACAAAATTCTGTAAAGCGATTTTTCATATCCCCAAGTTAGAAATAAAAAAGTATATGAAGCATAAATACTGAAAAAAAAAAGAAAAAAATATTTATACATTATATACCAATAAAATAATGGATACAATCGCAGTTTATTCCTCTAGAATATTAGGTTGTCTGTAAATAAAGTCGTAAGCCGGTGTTATTAAGGAAAAGTTTAATTGCTTAGGTTTTTTAATAATTCCCTATACTATAATAATGAACCCACACCCTATGACCTAGTGTTATCCTTAATTAACCATTTGAATGCTAGAGGTGTCTGTAATATCTTAGAGGTTAATAGCAATTTTTCTTCTCATTTAAAATAAAGCTGAAATTAAAAGAGTTCAGCACACTTAATATTATTGCCCTTTACATACTGTTAGTCTTCTATATCACAGTGCACATACCCTGTAAAGCTCTTTAGTGTTAAGAAGTGTAGGAATCTGGATCAAACCAAATTCACCATAATAGGAGGGTGGCAAGTTAAGTATTTAGAGAATTAAAATGAGCTTTACATACTCTAATTGCTCCAGATGATTTTAATACATTATGAAGACAGGCAGTGATGACATATCTGAGCATTTATGACAAAATGTCTGTGTAAGAAGCATGGAAGCAGGGGAATATAAGGCTCAAACCTAGGCACCTCTTCAATGAGCTCCCACTTGAAACACAAACACAGGTCTGTCTTGGAGGCACACCATCAACAGGTCATTTCTTCTACAACTTGAACCTGCAGATGAACTCCTAAATATTCCCTGTGCAGTGGGGTGAATGAAAACAGTGCTGTGCCTTGATTTTCTACACCGGTAAAAACTAGTAGTAGTGCAATTTTAGCAACATCTAGCCCCAGCAGTAGTAGCAGCATCTGGCATAGAGAAAAATGCCAAAAGATTTCAGCAACCGTAGATATCTTAGTGCACTTAAAATGGTGTAAGAAATGAATGATGTAAGAGAAAGGGGAAAGAAAATGGTGCTAAAAGTCTTATGTTATTCTATGAATCTAAATGCTTAAAATATTATCCAGTCTTATAGATCCTAGAGCACAGAATATATTGTTAGAAAATGGAGAAAAAAAAATGGAGCAAGAAAATGGTGCAGAAAACGGAGCAAGAAAATTAGGGGGAAAAAACACAGCAACCACATAAAGAAAAAAAATAGTTCAAAACGTCCTGTGTTGAACTATGAAGCTAATTTTCTAATGATGTTTCCAACTTAGTGATCTTAATGCACAGAAAAGAGTTAGAAATAGAGCAAAAAATGGAGCAGCACAAAAAGAACAAGAAAATGAATAAGGAAAACGGTGCATAAAGTCCAGTGTGCCCGAAATTATGGTAATCCCGCTCTTCCTGAGGAGAGTCCAGTTTGTCAAAGTCCCACCAAAAGTTCACTCACCACCTATATCAGAGCCATAATAAACCATCTAAAAACACTGAAGACAAGAAAATCTAACAAAACAGTGATGACGGCAGAGTGCAAGAATGTGTAACAGCAGAATCAACTGCTGCATCTGAGAGTGAGACAAATATGCACAAAAACACATCATGAAGGTGATAGTGAACACTGCGAAAATCTAACAAGCCCACTAAAAGCTTAAAGGAATGAAAAATTAGAAGGGCAGAAGTGGCGGGCAATGCTGAGGATGACATAATTACTGATTGTGATGATGTAAATCTAGACTATATCCCTCCAGCATCCTCCTCTTCTTCAGATACAGATGAAGTTGAGAGTGAGAGAGATTATGACTTAACCAGAACGTTAGTTAAAGCAAAGGCTAAATCTTCCACCAATGAAATGAAGAACCATGACTGTCAATAAACTGTATGAGAAAACAAATGGAAAGTGTGAACCAGGACAAGCAATGATTACAGTCATCCTGTCAGTCATCATCAGCATATTCACGACTTAAAAGTTCAAGTCTGACACTACCACACACACATTAAAAGTATTGAGCAACCAGCAAAAAACACAGGCTATCTGCATCCACAGCCTTAGCAAGGATGAGTGTCCCTGCCACTGTTGGAAGTGCAGCACCTGTAACTCCAAATAGTAATACCATTTGAGCAAAAGCTAGACCAGATACTAGTAGCAGCCTCTCTGGAACTCAGAATTCTATGAAGAACACTGAATGGAGATACTTCATTCATGATCCAAAAGCAAAGTCTGTTGCTGACTCTTGTCTGTGTAAGAAGCATGGAAGCAGGGAAATATCAGACTCAAACTAAGGCACCTCTTCAATGAACTTCAACTTGAAACACAAACACAGGTCTGTCTTGGAGGCACACCATCAACAGGTCATTTCTTCTACAACTTGTACCTGCAGATGAACTCCAAAACATTCCCTGTGAAGTAGGGTGCATGAAAACAGTGCTGTGCCTTGATTTTTTACACCTGTAAAAACTAAAAGTAGTGCAATTGAAGCAACATCTAGCCCCAGCAGTAGAAGCAGCATCTGGCATAGAGAAAAATGCCGAAAGATTTCAGCAACCATAGATATCTTAGTGCACTTAAAATGGTGTAAGAAATGATGCAAGAGAAAGGGGAAAGAAAACGGTGCTAAAAGTTCGATATTATTCTATGGATCTAAATGCCTAAAAAGTTATCCAGTCTTATAGATCTTAGAGCACAAAAAATATTGTTAGAAAAAGGAGCAAAAAATAGAGGAAGAAAATGGTGCAGAAAACAGAGCAAGAAAATTAGGGGAAAAAAACACAGCAACCACATGAAGAAAAAAATTGTTCAAAACGTACTGTGTTGAACTATGAAGCTAATTTTCTTATGACGTTTCCAACTTAGAGATCTTAATGTACAGGAAAGAGTTAGAAAATTGAGCACAAAATGGAGCAACAAAAAAAGAACAAGAAAATGAAGAAGTAAAACGGAGCTAAAAGTCCACTGTGCCCGAAATTATGGGAATCCCGCTCTTCCTGAGGAGAGTCCAGTTTGTCAAAGTCCCACTAAAAGTTCACTCACCACCTATATCAGTGCCATAATAAACCATCTAAAAACACTGAAGACGAGAAAATCTAACAAAACAGTGATGACGGCAGAGTGCAAGATGGTGTAAAAGCAGAATCAACTGCTGCATCTGACAGTGAGACAAATATGCAGAAAAACACATCCTGAAGGTCTAAGTGAACACTGTGAAAATCTAAAAAGCCCACTAAAAGCTTAGAGGAATGTAAAAGTACAATGGCAGAAGTGGCGGGCGATACTGAGGATGACATCAATACTGATTGTGATGATGTAAATCTAGAGTATATCCCTCCAGCATCCTCCTCTACTTCAGATACAGATGAATTTGAGAGTGAGAGAGATTATGACATAGCCAGAACGTTAGCTAAAGCAAAGGCTAAATCTTCTACCAGTGAAATGAAGAACCATGACTGTCAATAAACTGTATGAGAAAAAAAATTGAAAGTGTGACCCAGGACAAGTAATGATGACAGTTATCCTGTAAGTCATCATCAGCATATTCACGTCTTAAAAGTTCAAGTCTGAGACTACCACACACACATTAACAGTACTATGCAACCAGCAAACAACACAGGCTATCTGCATCCACAGCCTTAGCAAGGATGAGTGTCCCTGCCACTGTTGGAAGTGCAGCACCTGTAACTCCAAATAGTAATAACGTTTGAGCAAAAGGTACACCAGATACTTGTAGCAGCCTCTCTGGAACTCAGAAGTCTATGAAGAACACTGAATGAAGGTACTTCATTGATGATCCAAAAGCAAAGTCTGTTGCTGACTGTTGTCTGTGTAAGAAGCATGGAAGCAGGGAAATACCAGACTCAAACTAAGGCACCTCTTCAATGAACTTCAACTTGAAACACAAACACAGGTCTGTCTTGGAGGCACACCATCAACAGGTCATTTCTTCTACAACTTGTACCTGCAGATGAACTCCAAAACATTCCCTGTGAAGTAGGGTGCATGAAAACAGTGCTGTGCCTTGATTTTTTACACCTGTAAAAACTAAAAGTAGTGCAATTGAAGCAACATCTAGCCCCAGCAGTAGAAGCAGCATCTGGCATAGAGAAAAATGCCGAAAGATTTCAGCAACCATAGATATCTTAGTGCACTTAAAATGGTGTAAGAAATGATGCAAGAGAAAGGGGAAAGAAAACGGTGCTAAAAGTTCGATATTATTCTATGGATCTAAATGCCTAAAAAGTTATCCAGTCTTATAGATCTTAGAGCACAAAAAATATTGTTAGAAAAAGGAGCAAAAAATAGAGGAAGAAAATGGTGCAGAAAACAGAGCAAGAAAATTAGGGGAAAAAAACACAGCAACCACATGAAGAAAAAAATTGTTCAAAACGTACTGTGTTGAACTATGAAGCTAATTTTCTTATGACGTTTCCAACTTAGAGATCTTAATGTACAGGAAAGAGTTAGAAAATTGAGCACAAAATGGAGCAACAAAAAAAGAACAAGAAAATGAAGAAGTAAAACGGTGCTTAAAGTCCACTGTGCCCGAAATTATGGGAATCCCGCTCTTCCTGAGGAGAGTCCAGTTTGTCAAAGTCCCACTAAAAGTTCACTCACCACCTATATCAGTGCCATAATAAACCATCTAAAAACACTGAAGACGAGAAAATCTAACAAAACAGTGATGACGGCAGAGTGCAAGATGGTGTAAAAGCAGAATCAACTGCTGCATCTGACAGTGAGACAAATATGCAGAAAAACACATCCTGAAGGTCTAAGTGAACACTGTGAAAATCTAAAAAGCCCACTAAAAGCTTAGAGGAATGTAAAAGTACAATGGCAGAAGTGGCGGGCGATACTGAGGATGACATCAATACTGATTGTGATGATGTAAATCTAGAGTATATCCCTCCAGCATCCTCCTCTACTTCAGATACAGATGAATTTGAGAGTGAGAGAGATTATGACATAGCCAGAACGTTAGCTAAAGCAAAGGCTAAATCTTCTACCAGTGAAATGAAGAACCATGACTGTCAATAAACTGTATGAGAAAAAAAATTGAAAGTGTGACCCAGAACAAGTAATGATGACAGTTATCCTGTAAGTCATCATCAGCATATTCACGTCTTAAAAGTTCAAGTCTGAGACTACCACACACACATTAACAGTACTATGCAACCAGCAAACAACACAGGCTATCTGCATCCACAGCCTTAGCAAGGATGAGTGTCCCTGCCACTGTTGGAAGTGCAGCACCTGTAACTCCAAATAGTAATAACGTTTGAGCAAAAGGTACACCAGATACTTGTAGCAGCCTCTCTGGAACTCAGAAGTCTATGAAGAACACTGAATGAAGGTACTTCATTGATGATCCAAAAGCAAAGTCTGTTGCTGACTGTTGTCTGTGTAAGAATCATGGAAGCAGAGAAAACCAGGCTCAAACCTAGGCACCTCTTCAATGAGCTTCCACTTGAAACACAAACACAGGTCTGTCTTGGAGGCACACCATCAACAGGTCATTTCTTCTAAAAATTGTACCTGCAGATGAACTCCTAAACATTGCCGGTGCAGTGGGTGCATGAAAACAGTGCTGTGCCTTGATTTTCTACACCTGTAACAACTAGTAGTAGTGCAATTTTAGCAACATCTAGCCCAGCAGTAGTAGCAGGGGGAAATAAAATTGTGATAAAAGCCTTATGTTATTCTATGGATCTAAATGCCTAAAAAGTTATCCAGTCTTATAGATCTTAGAGCACAGAAAATATTGTTAGAAAAAGGAGCAAAAAATGGAGCAAGAAAATGGTGCAGAAAACGGAGCAAGAAAATTAGGGGGAAAAACACAGCAACCACATACAGCAAAAAAAATAGTTCAAAACGTCCTGTGTTGAACTATGAAGCTAATTTTCTAATGATGTTTCCAAATTAGAGATCTTAATGCATAGGAAAGAGTTAGAAAATGGAGAAAAAAATGGAGCAACACCAAAAAAACAAGAAAATGAAGAAGGAAAACGGTGCTTAAAGTCCAGTGTGCCCGAAATTATGGTAATCACACTCTTCCTGAGGAGAGTCCATTTTGTCAAAGTCCCACCAAAAGTTCACTCACCACCTATATCAGTGCCATAATAAACCATCTAAAACACTGAAGACGAGAAAATCTAACAAAACAGTGATGACGGCTGAGTGCAAAATGGTGTAACAGCAGAATCAACTGCTGCATCTGACAGTGAGACAAATATGCACAAAAACACATCCGGAAGTCATAATGAACACTGTGAAAATCTAAAAAGCCCACTAAAAGCTTAGATTATTGTAAAATTAGAGGGGAAGAAGTGGCAGGCAATGCTGAGGATGATATAATTACAGATTGTGATGATGTAAATCTAGAATATAACCCTCCAGCGTCCTCTTCTTCTTCAGATAGAGATGAAGTTGAGAGTGAGAGAGATTATGACATAGCCAGAACGTTAGCTAAAGCAAAGGCTAAATCTTCCACCAATGCAATTGTAACGGATCCTACCCGTTACTGGGAGGTCTTGTCTGGGCATGGCATTTATTCACCCCTGGGCACAAGGATTATGGATATTGGACACTCCTTTGTGCCCTGGCATACGATCTCTCAAGCCCTTATCCTGGACTAAGAGACTTTGGCTAGCCTTATGTGGATAGGCAGCTGTACCAGAGGAAAGAACAATTCAAGGCTTGGGTGCTGCAAACTCTTCTGACCTGCAAAGGGTTAATCATTTGAGTTTGAGCATATTTACTTTCAATATGTTTTGTAGTCCCCCAAGCCTTTTGCTTAATTACTCAAGTCATTGTATTGAGCACTGTCTTGTGGCCCCCTGCTGTGTGATTAATCCAATCATGTCTGCCCTATTATGTTTCCCTGAATCATTTGTTGTTGGTTCTTGGACCCTTTGTGGTGACTGAATTATCCCTGTGACTACTCCATTGTATTCTGCCCTACCATTTGCTGTGTCCTATTGATGAACTGTGATTGAATTAAGTCTCCTGTACTGTGCTCCAAGTTAGTGTGGTTTGAAACTGTATAAATATGTGTGCTTTGGTTCAATAAAGAGAGTTCTGTTTTGGAGTGAACAAGGAGTCCTGGAGTCTTGTATTGCTTATGGTCTAAAGTATCCACTCTGATACCCATCTGCGCCAAGTATTCTGAATCGCCGACCGCCTGCTGCCAGTTTCCTGCGACCTAACTTCGTGGACTGTCAGGTGGCGACGTGGACTCTTCCCTGCTTCCCTGCCTCCAGCGATCCTGCGGCTGTTTCCAGTGACTGTCCATACTTCAACTGGTGCATCTGACGGCGCTTATCTGCGTCGAGAAGGAGAGACCCGGGAACGACGGCGGAAGGCGACGCGGTCCCTTCTCAGCTTCCGTTACATTGGTGGCATAGCGGTGGGATTTCTCCTTCATTCATCGGTTGCATCAAGTGAGATATGGAGGATGCTTTTGGGTCATATGAGGATCGCTTTGAATTAATCCGGTCTCAGTGGAGTTTCTGGCTGGGCGATATTGTAAATGACTTTATTCCAGAACTGGGTGGTTGCATCACAGAGGAGCTACGGATGCAAGATGCCTACTGGATGCTGGTAAATCACATTGAACAAGAGTATGGCCCCGTGCTCCCAGTAACCTTCTCCCCGGCCCGCTTGCGATGTAAGATCCAAGGGCTGGTATGGGATGCTTATCTGTGGGATTCGAACTTTGGCAGTCCAGAAAACGACCGTTTCTTGGAGCTTTTGGCCAAACGAGAAGATATGCTAGGGGGGTACGTCCCCAGGAGCTTGCAAGAGGACTTGAGCGACACAGTCAGTTGGGAGTGTGAGGTAGAATACATGTATGCCAAATTAGTGCAAGAAATTCGGGAGGCCCTAGAGGAAGAAGAAAACTGGGGGGGTCACTCATCTGAGGAGGGCCTCAGTGAAGCTGAGGACCTGGATGGAGTTTCCCCTGTTCACTCCACACTGGTGAGTGGGAATGCGTTCCTCACCAGTGCCCCTTGTGTTACCCCTACATCCGGGAATGGGACAACGGTCCTCCCTGATACCCCTTTTCCCTTGGATTATACTTTGCCTGAGCTGAGGGGTGGGAATTCGTTCCCTCTCAGTGAAGAGAATGCCTCTGCATCAGGGGATGGGACAGGCGTCTCCCCTGATAGGCATATTGCCCCTTCCCCTGTTTTTCCAGCTGCGGTGGATGAGATGCAGGTCCCCACCAGCAGCGATTGTATGTCCCAGGTGATGGGTGGGAGAGAGCCCTTCAGTCCCTATGACCCCCCTGCTGTAGTGAGTGTGGAAGAGCTCACCAGCAGCCCCAAGATGATGCCCCCTGTGGGGTTGGAAAACGCCCTGGAAGTGGAGCGGTATGTGCTCTCCAGGGCCACAGAGGATGCCGCCTTGAGGGATGGGACTGCGGTCTCCCTCAAGGCAGAGAAGGCCCTGGAAAGTGATGGCCTACAAGAGGAGGACCCCAGCGGACTGGAAGAGAGCAGTGCTGCTGGCCCTCCTGAGGATATGTTGTGTGAACTGATGGGTGGAGAAGAGTGCCCCATCAGCCCCCCTGTAAACCCTGACCTGGTGAGTGGGAGCGAGCTCACCAGGGTCTGGGAAACCCCTGCTGTGGTGAAGGAGATGCAGGTCCCCACCAGCAGCCCCAGTCCGTCCCCTGTTGCTGTTGCCCTGGAGAAGGGGAAGAATGTATTCTCCAGGTACATGGATAAGATGGCTAGAAGGATTGAGAGTGCCCTCCTCCCCAAGAGAAGAGATGGCCCTGATGTGAGGGGCCAGAAAGAAGAAGGGTCCAACACACTGCCTCACTGCAGTGCTGCTACTGCCCCGGAAGACCCTGGATGTTGCCCCAAGACCCCATTTCCTCCTGTGGATTTGAACTGTGAACTGATGGGTGGGAATGCGTTCCCCATCAGCACCCTTGTAACCCCTGGCCTGGGGCGTGGGAGCGAGCGCACCAGGCCCTGTGAAACTCTGGCTGGGATGAATGGGACAACAGTCCTCATCCCCAGCCCAACGATTGTGCCCCCTGAATTCCCTGAGTTCTGCATGGGGGGTGGGAATGTGCCCCAGAACGTTGCCCCAGCACAGGGGAGTGGGACAAACATCCTCTCCTGTCCCTCTGGGGCACTTGCCCAACTAAAAGGGGGAGATGTGCCCCTCTCCCCACACTTTGATTCCCAGGTCCCTGAGGATCCAGAGACACAATTGCCCCAGGGAGATCCACCGTATGTACTGGCTCTGGACCCTGAGCCCCTGGCCCCAGACCCAGGAGGGTCTAACCCCAACATTGGACTCCAGCTCTGAGTGGAGCATAGCCCAGGAGAGGCCGCCCAATTTGGTGATTGCCAGGGCCAGCAGGCACCAATATCCCTGGCCCAGGATTAAGAACCAAGACTGTACCCCTGGTTCAGGACAAAGGACTTGTTTCTATTACCAGGCCCGGACAAGGGGCTCACAGCAGCAATGCTCTCTTACAACGCCAAGCCAGCATTTCCTATTGCACCCGCTGGCTTGGAACCAAAAGGGGGAGAAATGTAACGGATCCTACCCGTTACTGGGAGGTCTTGTCTGGGCATGGCATTTATTCACCCCTGGGCCCAAGGATTATGGATATTGGACACTCCTTTGTGCCCTGGCATACGATCTCTCAAGCCCTTATCCTGGACTAAGAGACTTTGGCTAGCCTTATGTGGATAGGCAGCTGTACCAGAGGAAAGAACAATTCAAGGCTTGGGTGCTGCAAACTCTTCTGACCTGCAAAGGGTTAATCATTTGAGTTTGAGCATATTTACTTTCAATATGTTTTGTAGTCCCCCAAGCCTTTTGCTTAATTACTCAAGTCATTGTATTGAGCACTGTCTTGTGGCCCCCTGCTGTGTGATTAATCCAATCATGTCTGCCCTATTATGTTTCCCTGAATCATTTGTTGTTGGTTCTTGGACCCTTTGTGGTGACTGAATTATCCCTGTGACTACTCCATTGTATTCTGCCCTACCATTTGCTGTGTCCTATTGATGAACTGTGATTGAATTAAGTCTCCTGTACTGTGCTCCAAGTTAGTGTGGTTTGAAACTGTATAAATATGTGTGCTTTGGTTCAATAAAGAGAGTTCTGTTTTGGAGTGAACAAGGAGTCCTGGAGTCTTGTATTGCTTATGGTCTAAAGTATCCACTCTGATACCCATCTGCGCCAAGCATCCTGAATCGCCGACCGCCTGCTGCCAGTTTCCTGCGACCTAACTTCGTGGACTGTCAGGTGGCGACGTGGACTCTTCCCTGCTTCCCTGCCTCCAGCGATCCTGCGGCTGTTTCCAGTGACTGTCCATACTTCAACTGGTGCATCTGACGGAGCTTATCTGCGTCGAGAAGGAGAGACCCGGGAACGACGGCGGAAGGCGACGCGGTCCCTTCTCAGCTTCCGTTACAGCAATGAAGAACCATGACTGTCAATAAACTGTATGAGAAAACAAATGGAAAGTGTGACCCAGGACAAGCAATGATGACAGTCATCCTGTCAGTCATCATCAACATATTCACGACTTAAAAGTTCAAGTCTGACAATTCCACAAACAGATTAAAAGTATTGAGCAACCGGGGCGAGGCCTGGCAGCCATACTGAGCGGACGCAAGTTGGAGAGGCTCCGCTGTTTCTCTTGGCCATCCGTTGCCATCCTGCATTTCTGCCTAATAATTCGCTGTGTGCTTCCCTGCCTCTGTTTGCCCAGCTCCTGATCTTTCCGAGGGACTCTTTATTTCCCTGTTTTTGTTTATTTTTTGTGGCTGACCGTGGAGCTATCGGCTCGCTTGGGCATACAGCCGCGGCCGGCGGGGTGCCGGGCGTTCGAGAAGGATCGCGGTTGTTATCCCTACATTTTTTTTAAAAAAGGAAGAGGAAGGAAGAGAGAAGGAGGAAGCTCCGAGAGCTGAGAAAGCAATTTACTGCCACCCCTGCAGCGAGTGACTCGAGGTCTGCGGCGACACTCTTGTGCTGGAGACCTGTGGCCGCGATCAGGGGTACCGCTCCGGGCATTGGAGGAGTATTTAATGACCGGAGATACAGCCTGCTGGGGAATTCAAGAAGTGGAGTTGTGGAGGTCCTGCTGCTCTTCTTGCTCCAATTTCTGTAAGTGGCTACATACATGTTTGGTAATTGTGGAATGGTGGTGAAGCCTGCTCTTACCAAGTGCAGTCCTATTAGCTGCAGTGGAACTGGCTGTTGAAATTTGGATGATGGACCCCCCTGTATGTCTTTTTTCCTATATTTGTTACCCTCTTCTGCCCCATGTACAAATGGCTAGTTAAGCCTTACTGCCAGATCTTCTGATATTAGCGCACCTTCCATTTCTTATTTTCCTCCAAGTGCCCTTTCCTTGCCAGTAGGTTTATTCTATACATTGTTGCTCCCTGGTGCTCCTAAAAAGTTTTCCAAGGAGGACTGTAGGTCTGTTACATTCCATGGAACTGTAGTCCAGCTGTGGGAGCGGCTGGAGGTCCTATTGTTGCTGCACCGTTGCTTGCTTGTGACTGGATACCTCCATCTGCCACACAATCCCCTTGTTCGTCTCCTCTCCTATATATGTCTTTACCCTCCTGCCCCGTGTATAACTCAATATTCAGTTCCAGCATAATACTGGACAAACAACTTGAATCTATGTTCCTAGAATTTACTTCATTCTGTAATATATATCTACTGTCTCAGAACCTTCGGGTCAACTGTGCAGGTGTAACTAGAAAATTTGCCATTGCCCCACCAGCTCTCCACTGAAGCCAGCTTATTGCTGTGGACTCCCCCTGTTTGTCCTATTTCTCTCCTCTATATGTTTCCCCCCTCTGCCCCGTGTATATTTGAGAAGAATCTGACATGCTACTCTGATCCATATTATATATGTAGTCTGAATGCTTGTCAAGCTAACATGAACCAAGATATGCATGTTGTTTAGAGTTTGAGGGGTCCCGTCTTCTCCCGCCCACCTTGGCGACAATTGTCCACTCCTCTCTGGCCTGACCTGTAGTGCTCTGACCTATACTTGCTTTCCTGCCTCCATTATGGTTAAAAAATCTTCAGACTATAGGAAGAAATTGAGTAAATTTGCTAGAAGAGCAATGGCGGCGGAGGAGGTCGTGGCTGTGTTGGAGGCCCCTTCTGCGGCGACCTCGCCGGCACAGTCTTTGGTCTCGGAGGAAGATGATTCCAAGTCTCAATTTGCAGAAATAATGTCCGCAATTGCTACATGTCAGGCAGTCCTGACTAATAAAATTGACACGGTGCAAGTGGAGATTAATCTTTTACGTGCTGATTAACAGAATTTACGTGAAAGCATTACGGATGTTCGAAACCGTATATCTACTGTGGAAGACATGCTTCCCCCTGTTGTTACCTCAGTGGATGAGTTAAAGAATCAAGTTCGTTCTCTACAGTCCAAGGTGGATGACCTGGAAAACAGATCCAGACGCAGCAATGTTCGTATAGTTGGGCTACCGGAGGACTGTGAGGGTCGTGCCCCTGAGCAATTCATGGAGGCCTGGATAAAGGAACATGTTGGCACAGATGGCCTCTCACCGTCCTTTGTTATTGAGAGGGCAAATCATTTACCGGCGGGCCCGAGGCCTCCTGGTTCTTCTCCCCGACAGCTAATTATTAAACTTCTGAATTATAGAGATCGTGACGCAATCCTCCGTATGGCTAGGGTGAAAGGTCAGATCCTGTATTAGAACCAACGTATATCTTTCTATCCAGATTTTTCTGCTGATGTCCAGCGTCAGAGACGCCGCTTCGTGGAAGTTAAACGCAAGCTACGAGAGAAGAATATCTCCTATTCTATGTTGTTTCCTGCTAGGTTGAGAATTGTCCATGATGGCAATAACATTTTCTTCACATCGGAATCCGAGGCCGGAGAGTGGGTGGACACTCATTAGAGCTCCCCTGTTGGCCCCGGTTATTGTTATCATGCTCCCTAATACATGAGATGCAACATGGTTCTTCCCCTGAACTTTGCTTAATAACAAATGTTTCCTGAAGGACATGGTGACTGTCTGATTTGACCCCTATTCTGCTCTTCTACTTGAATGGAGTACATGCCCAATGGGTCAGGCTATTATTGCCCCCATATCCTGTGGTGGTCTGAGAGATGCACAGCTTTAAGATCCCTGACACGTGGTTCTGCTAACTTGAAAAATGCTGTGCTATGGCTCAGAGCACTAACGTTATTAATTCTTTTGTAAATGCTATTGCAGATGTGTACTTTGATGCCTAAGTCTATTTGTTCAGGGGGGAGAGAGAACTTCTTTTTTTTTTTCTTCTTCTCTCTCTCTCTCACCCACTATATGGACATTCTAGGTACTATTATACTCTGTTACTGTTATATTGGTTTCTCCTTCCATGCCTTGGGCGATGGCTGGGTGCAGTCTTTACTGTACTTCAGCATCTAGATTTCAGACAATCGCTTGTCTTGGCTTATAACTTCATGGCGCCTCTGCTTCGCCCGGGGCATTCTGGGATGGGATGCAAAACTGGGAGACATACTTAATGTCTCAGGGAGGTCTCAGCTTGTTACTGTGGTGTAGTAATGCTATTAAAATAATTTACATACCTATGTTTATATATATAATCCGAAAAATTTTGTGCTAAGGCTCAGAACATTGATCTCAATGCCCTCTTTACAAATACTATTTCGGATGTTTACTTTTGTTTGTAGCAACCTATGTGCTTATCTCTGGGGATGAAGACTATTGCTCTGGGATGCTCCCGTTCGGCTTCTGCTCTCTTGCTCGCCCTGGACGATGATGTGACTCTCTCTTACAATGTTGTGGCATTTTGATCCCATTACATTCGTTGGGATCTGATCATTTAATTTTGCCTCCGGGTCGTTTGGGGGGTGTTTGGGGGTGGAGGCTGGGTGGGGGTATTTTCTGGCCGCAATCGGGGGTTTGTATTTTTTGCCATGTGGGGAGACGTTCACATCTCGGGTTTGCTATGGCGGGGTGGTTAATGGGCTAATTCTTTATAGCTGAGGTGGGCTGATGCTGTGTTAAATATTGATATGGATTGCCGTTGTTGGGGGCGGGAGGGTGTGGACGGGACTGTTTAAGGTTTGAGTGACTACAAGTTATTTCGCTTTTGGGGGTTGGGGGGAGGGTTGGGAAATTGGTTGTGGCTGCCAGGCCGCGGGAATGGGTTGGTTTGGGGATAAAATCTCTGTCGGGTTGGGGGTGATGGAGATAGGGTGGGATGTTCTGTTAGGGAGAGGGTTAGATGTTTACTTCGGGTTTCCTCTCTCCTCTGGGCCGGGCGCTCCTTACTCCTAGCTCTTCCTGTCATATCGCCAGGGGTGTCGCTTACATATCTATTCTTGTAATGACATCACTGACTTGTAAGTTCCTCTCATGGAATGTGCGTGGATTGAATGATACCAGAAAACGCTCTTTAGTTTTAAATCATATTAAGAAACAGACTCCTGGGTGTCGCGGTTTTTGAAGACTCTCAGACTTAAGGTTTGGTAAAATAACTTAACTTTATTAAAAGTTAAAGGCAGTCCCCGTAGGGTAAACATACATAACAATACAACAGTAATAGAACATACAATAGGTTCTACTGGCCTTGCCTAAATACCAGGCAACCCAAGTGACAGTTTTAATGACAGGCTCTACCGGCCTTGCCTATACCGGGTAAGGGAGCCGTGAGATGACGTATACCGGTTCTACCGGCCTTACCAATACCGGGCAAGGCAGCCCAATGGAATGCTGAATGTCGGCTCTACCGGCCCTGCCAATACCGGGTAAGGCAACCTTAAAGATGGTGAATACAAGGTTCTACCGGCCTTACCAATACCGGGCAGGGCAGCCCAAAGGAGTACTGTAGTAGGCTCTACCGGCCCTGCCAATACCGGGTGAGGCAAATTACAGGATGGTATCGTCAAGGTTCTACCGGCCTCACCAATACCGGGCAGGGCAGCCTGCGCAAGTAAAACAGCTGTCAGGTGACTAAGACAGCAGAGAGCATAAGTATAGAGGTCTTGCTCAGCAGAAGTCTATTGCCAGGGATAATCAGACAACTGCAAGGAAGTGGACAGCGACTGACCACAGTACAGGATGTTCAGGAGCAAACCAACGTCCACATGTTGGGACTAATGGTAAATAGCGTCACCAGGTTTAATGGAGGAAACCAGCGTCCGCACGCTGGAACCCACAATGTATATCGCAACCAGGTTTAGTGGAGTAAACCAGCGTCCGCACGCTGGAACCAACAATGTATATCACAACCAGGTTTAGTGGAGCAAACCAGCATCCGCACGCTGGAACCAACAAAGTATCTTGCAACCAGTTTAGTGGGGTAAACCAGCGTCCGCACTCTGGGACCAACAATGTAAATCGCAACCAGGTTTAGTGGAGTAAACCAGCGTCCGCACGCTGGAACCAACAATGTATATCGCAACCAGGTTTAGTGGAGTAAACCAGCGCCCGCACGCTGAAACCAACAATGTATATTGCAACCAGGTTTAGTGGAGCAAACCAGCGTCCGCAAGCTGGAACCAACAATGTGTATTGCAACCGGGTTAGTGGAGAAAACCAGCGTCCGCACGCTGGAACCAACAATGTATCTCGCAACCAATTAGTGGAGTAAACCAGCATCAGCACGCCGGAACCTACAATGTGTATCGCAACCAGGTTTAGTGGAGTAAACCAGCGTCCGCACGCTGGAACCAACAATGTATATTGCAACCAGGTTTAGTGGAGTAAACCAGCGTCCACACGCTGGAACCAACAATGTGTAGGCAATAGCGAGGAGAACAATGTCGCCAGAGCGATAGCTGGAGCGCGAGACTCAGGAACTCGTACAGTTTAACCCGCACGGTGCTGGAGCACAGGAACCCCGGAATACAGGCACACAGGAACGCTGGAACACTGGAACACCGTAACGTTAGCATACAGGAACACTGGAACACCGGAACGTTAAAGTACAGGAACACTGGAACACCGGAACATAGCATACAGGAACACTGGAAACAGGCCCAGAGATCTGACAAGCAGGTCAGGCAGAGTGGAGTCAGAAACACCACGAAAGGGCAACCTGGAAGTGCTCAATCTGGGTTTAAAAAGGTTGTGTGAGGAGGGCTAATGACAGACAGCCAATCACGAATACTCAGCAAGTGACAGGCACAGAGCAGCACAAATCACGGGCACTGTGATAGTACCCCCCTTTCAAAGACCCCCTCTCCTAGAGTAGGGTCCAGGCTTCTGAGGGTATTTGGCATGAAATACTTGTAGTAACTTGGGTGCATAAAGGTCCTTACTGTCTACCCAGGAACGATCCTCAGGACCATAACCTTTCCAATGCACCAGATACTGTACCCCTCCTCTACGTCTGCGGGAATCAATAATATTTTGTACTTCATACTCCTCCTGCCCCTCGACTTCAACAGGACCTGGCATCACAGGTGTGGTAGTATAACGGTTACAGACCAGAGGTTTAAGGAGAGACACATGGAATACATTATGAATGCACATAGAAGCAGGCAATTCCAAGGCATAAGAAACAGGGTTAATTTTGCGAATGATCTTGTACGGACCAATGAACCGAGGTGCCAGCTTATTAGATGGGACCTTGAGCTTTAGATTCTTGGAGGACAGCCATACTCTATCCCCGACTTGGAAGGAAACCGCTGGAAGCCTTCTGCGATTGGCATGACGCTGATGTCGCTGAAAAGACTGGCCCAAAGCCCTCTGAACTTGTGCCCATGTGGAACGGAGTTCCTCTATATGCTCATCCAGAGCTGGAATCTGCTGTGATTGAAAGGAATCCGGGAGCAGACAGGGTTGGAACCCATAATTGATCAAAAACGGAGAGCTCCCGGAGGAAGAATTAACTGCGCAGTTCTTGGCGAACTCTGCCCAAGGCAACAAGTCGGCCCAATTATCATGATGGTCAGTCACAAAACATCGCAGAAACTGTTCCAATCCTTCATTGGCCCTCTTAGTGGCCCCGTTAGTCTGGGGATGATATGCCGAGGAAAATGATAGCTGTATGCCCATCTGTTCGCAAAATGCCCTCCAGAATCTGGACACAAACTGGCTCCACCTGTCAGATACCAGCACCCTGGGTACTCCATGTAACCGAAATACTTCTCGAGCAAATACCATTGCCAGTTCATTGGCCGAAGGAAGGCCACGGAGGGGTACGAAGTGTGCCATTTTAGAGAATCTGTCTACCACCATCAACATGAAGGTGTACCCTCTAGACCTGGGCAATTCTCCCATAAAGTCGATAGAGACGTGAGACCAAGGGCGTTCACCATTAGGCACCAGCTGAAGCAAGAGCACAGGGAGATGTCTAGGGGTTCTGGCATGGGCACAGGTGGCACAGGCATTCTTAAAATTGGCACAATCTGCTCTCATAGAAGGCCACCAAAATAGCTGAGAGAGACCAGAACAATTGATCCCTACCAATATGTCCCGCAGCCTTAGAGGAGTGGTATGTCTCAAGCAATCGAGTACGGAATGGCTCAGCGACAAAACATTTGCCCACTGGAGTCTCATGAGGAGCAGAGGCTTGGGATGACAAAATCTCCTCCCCTAGTGGTGAAGTAATACTAGTATGTATGGTAGCCAATATTCGATCAGGTTGAATGATAGGTGCTGGTACCTCTTCTCTGTCAACCTCTGCTTCAAATTGTCTAGACAGAGCATCAGCCCTAACATTCTTTGATCCCGGCAGGTATGATACAACGAAATTGAATCGGGATAGAAACAGTGCCCATCTGGCCTGGCGAGAAGACAGTCTCTTGGCCTCAGAAAGATACGTCAGATTCTTGTGATCAGTTAGAATCAAAACGGGGTTTTTTGTGCCTTCAAGTAAATGACGCCATTCTTTGAGAGCGAGGAAAATGGCCAGTAATTCTCGATCACCAATCTTGTAATGACTTTGAGCACTAGTCAATTTTTTTTAGAAGAATCCACAGGGTCTGAGTGTACCGCCTTTAACCCGTCGCTGAGAGAGCATCTCCCCGACCCCAATATCTGAGGCATCAACCTCTAAAGTAAAGGGAAGTATTGGACTAGGGTGGGACAACACAGGCGCTTCAGCAAAGGCTACCTTCAACTTCTCAAAGGCCTCTGCAGCATCCACCGGCCAGAGGGATGGGTTAGCGCCCTTATGCGTGAGGTCAGACAGAGGTTTCACGATAGAGGAGAAGTTTTTAATAAACTTCTTATAATAATTGGCGAAGCCCAGAAATTGTTGGATGGCTTTGAGGCTCTTGGGTTTAGGCCAATGTAAGACTGCCGTCAATTTCTCTTTATCCATGGCAATGCCGTCTTTGCCAATTATAAACCCCAGAAACGGTATGCTGGTTTTGTGGAACTAGCATTTCTCCAGTTTACAGAATAATTTATTTCTTCGTAAGCGCACCAAGACTTCAGACACATCCTTGATGAGTTGTGACAGGTCATTGGAGTGGATAAGTATGTCGTCAAGATAGACTACAACACAAGATTGTAACATATCTCTAAGGACGTCATTGATCAGTTCTTGAAATACTGCAGGAGCATTACATAGACCAAATGGCATGACTAGGTATTCATAATGCCCAGATCTCGTACTGAAGGCAGTTTTCCACTCATCACCGGCTCTGATACGTATCAAATTGTAGGCTGCCCTACAATTTGGTGAAAATCGAGGACCCCTTAAGTCTATCAAACAGCTTGGTGATGAGTGGGATTGGGTAGGCATTTTTTGCCATCAGCTTATTCAGCCCACGATAGTCTATGCAAGGTCACAGTTCGCCACTTTTTTTCTGAACAAAAAAGAACCCGGCACCGGCCGGAGAAGTAGATTTCCTTATGATCCCTCTACTGAGGGCATCTGCTATGTATTCCTCCATATCTTGGTTCTCCTCACAAGACAATGGATACGTGCGTCCCCTCGGTGGTACTGCTCCAGGACTCAGTTTTATGCGACAATCGTATGGTCTGTGCTGAGGTAGGGCGCCAGCCTCTCCCTTACTGAAAAAGTCGCTAAACTGCTGGTAGGCATCAGGTAGTGAAGGGGAGGTGCACAAGACCTTAACAGGATGGGTAACGCACTTATCCATACAGAACTGAGACCAAGCAGCAATGTCACATTTCTGCCAATCAAATTGTGGGTTGTGCAACTGTAACCAAGGAAAGCCCAAAATCACGGCATGGTGAGGAGAATTAATCAACTGGAACTGCTGCTCTTCCTTGTGAAGAGCCCCAATAGTCATGGACAAGGGCATCGTTTCAAAAGTAACTTGGGCAGGTTCCAAAGGTCTGCCATCAATTGTCTCAATAGCAAGAGGGGTTTCTCTCTGAATCCGTGGTACCTCATGCAATTCAGCAAAGGTATTGTCCATAAAATACCTAGCAGCACCAGAATCAACCAAGGCCAAAACCTCAACCGAGCGTTGTGCCCATGACAATACCACCGGTATGGTGGGTTTAAGTGTTTCCAACAATGGGGACGATTGGACACCACCTAGGGCCTGTCCCCCAAGGTACCCTAGGTGTGTTCGTTTCCTGGACGTACCGGACAAGATCTTAACAGGTGACCATTTTTACCGCAATACAGACATAATCCTTGTGTCTTGCGATACCTTCTCTCCTCCTTAGTTAACCTAGTGAAACCCACCAGCATAGGTTCACTTGGTTCCAGAATAGGTTCACTAGGTTTGGATGCCGAGGGAGGGTTGGGTGGGCAAAATATGCTACTGGACCCATTATTTTTTAATTGTACTCGTCGCTCTCTGGCGGTTAATCTTTCACGTATTCTTGAGTCAATTAGAATCACGTATTCGATATAATCATCTAAGTCAGTAGGCAAATCTTTTGCTGTGATCTCATCTTTAATCTGGTCACTCAATCCTTGAGCAAAGGCTGCCAACAGGGCCTCGTTATTCCATCCTACCTCTGCTGCCAAGGTGCGGAATTCAATGGCATAATCGCAAACCGTGCGCCTGCCCTGTTGTATCTCCATGAGGCATTTAGCAGCAGAGGTAGTTCTACCAGGAGGCTCAAATACTCTCTGAAAGGATTGCACAAAATCACAGAAATTCTTTGTGCAAGGTTTAGCGTTTTCCCAAAGTGGGTTGGCCCAAGCCAATGCTCTGCCAGTCAGTAAGGATATCATGAACCCAACCTTGCTGCGATCACTAGGAAATGAGTGTGTCGTCAATTCCATAAATATCTCAAGTTGATTGATAAACCCTCTGCGTAGTTGAGGGTCGCCGTCATATCTCAGCGGCAAGGGTGCAGAAGACGTTAACCCTTTGACTGCGGCCCCTGGGGGCCTAGACTCATTCTCCGGTGTCATAATTGGCGATACCACCGGGTTAGCACCGGACTTATCTGCAAGTACCCTGCGTTCAAGAATAGTTTGGATAGCCACCGCTAGCTGATCCAAACGTTGCTCGAGCATATCCATCCTCCAATGGATATTCTGTGCGTTACCATCACTCTTAGTGTCTGAGGTCATGGACCTTTCGTACTGTCACGGTTTTTGAAGACTCTCAGACTTAAGGTTTGGTAAAATAACTTAACTTTATTAAAAATTAAAGGCAGTCCCCGTAGGGTAAACATACATAACAATACAACAGTAATAGAACATACAATAGGTTATACCGGCCTTGCTTAAATACCGGGCAAGGCAACCCAAGTGACAGTTTTAATGACAGGCTCTACCGGCCTTGCCTATACCGGGTAAGGCAACCGTGAGATGACGTATACCGGTTCTACCGGCCTTACCAATACCGGGCAAGGCAGCCCAATGGAATCCTGAATGTCGGCTCTACTAGCCCTGCCAATACCGCACGCTGGAACGCACAATGTATATCGCAACCAACTTTAGTGGAGCAAACCAGCGTCCGCACGCTGGAACCAACAATGTATATCACAACCAGGTTTAGCGGAGCAAACCAGCGTCCGCACGCTGGAACCAACAAAGTATCTTGCAACCAGTTTAGTGGGGTAAACCAGCGTCCGCACGCTGGGACCAACAATGTAAATCTCAACAAGGTTTAGTGGAGCAAACCAGCGTCCGCACGCTGGAACCAACAATGTATATGGCAACCAGGTTTAGTGGAGTAAACCAGCGCCCGCACGCTGAAACCAACAATGTGTATTGCAACCAGGTTTAGTGGAGCAAACCAGCGTCCGCACGCTGGAACCAACAATGTGTATTGCAACCAAGTTTAGTGGAGAAAACCAGCGTCCGCAAGCTGAAACCAACAATGTGTATTGCAACCGGGTTAGTGGAGCAAACCAGCGTCCGCACGCTGGAACCAACAATGTATCTCGCAACTAGTTAGTGGAGTAAACCAGAGTCAGCACGCCGGAACCTACAAAGTGTATCGCAACCAGGTTTAGTGGAGTAAACCAGCGTCCGCATGCTGGAACCAACAATGTATATTGCAACCAGGTTTAGTGGAGTAAACCAGCGTCCGCACGCTGGAACCAACAATGTATATTGCAACCAGGTTTAGTGCAGTAAACCAGCGTCCGCACGCTGGAACCAACAATGTATATTGCTACCAGGTTTAGTGGAGTAAACCAGTGTCCACACGCTGGAACCAACAATGTGTAGGCAATAGCGAGGAGAACAATGTCGCCAGAGCGACAGCTGGAGCGCGAGACTCAGGAACTCGTACAGTTTAACCCGCACGGTGCTGGAGCACAGGAACCCCGGAATACAGGCACACAGGAACGCTGGAACACTGGAACACCGGAACGTTAGCATACAGGAACACTGGAACACCGGAACGTTAAAGTACAGGAACACTGGAACACTGGAACACCGGAACATAGCATACAGGAACACTGGAAACAGGCCCAGAGATCTGACAAGCAGGTCAGGCAGAGTGGAGTCAGAAACACCACAAAAGGGCAACCTGGAAGTGCTCAATCTGGGTTTAAAAAGGCTGTGTGAGGAGGGCTATGACAGACAGCCAATCACGAATACTCAGCAAGTGACAGGCACAGAGCAGCACGAATCACGGGCACCGTGATACTGGGGTTGTTATGTTGCAGGAGACCCATCTCACTGCTAGTAGGGTTTTGTCCCTCAGGAGACACTGGTTGCAGAGTCATTTTCATGCCACTTATTCCACGTATGCCAGAGGTGTTTCTATTCTTGTCTCTAAACTAGTTTACTTTGAACTTATTGACCTTAAGACTGACCCCCAGGGATGCTATCTTTTTTTGACATGTAAACTACAAGGAGCTTTGTTTGTTTTGATGAATGTCTACATACCACCACCTTTTGACCCCTCCATACTTAGGGATATGCTTCTGTACGTCTCTGATAAGTCACAACACCATATAGTCTGTATGGGTGATTTCAATATGGCTACTAATCCTGACTTAGACAGATTGGGTGGTTCAGTGGTTGATTCCAAATTACACAGAGATGCCTTCCTCAGTCTCATCGGTGACCTGGGCTTTATAGATGTTTGGCGGACTCTACACCCGCAGGACCGGGGGTTCTCGTGCCACTCGGCTACGCATAAAACATTATCAAGAATTGATTATGTGTTTACTAAGCAATTGACCTTGAATTGGGTATCTGATTGCAGTTTCATGACGAGGGTGGCTTCTGACCACTCCCCATTATTGTTGACCCTGCAGCCTGACCGGAGACCTCGTTCTAGGTTGGAAATTTAATCCCATATGGTTGACCAATATATCTTTGTTGTCTAAGCATAGAGAGGATCTTGCTGAATATTTTGTCAACAACCTTGACTCGGCTTCTCAAGGTGTAGTCTGGGAGGCTTCCAAGGTGGTGGCAAGGGGCTCCTTGATCTCTTTCATATCTACGCAAAATAGACTTAGATCTAGAGAGGTGGATGTATTGGAATCTGATGCAGCGTAAGCGAAGAGACAGTTTGTGGAGGAGGGAGACGAGGCTACTTAGTTCGTCTCTTGCTCGCTTCGATATTCTACGAAATTAACTGAACTGAATGCTCGTCATGTCTTTTATTGCAAACAGAATATTTTTGAGAATGGAGATAAGGCAGGCAAATTAATGGCTCACCTTGTCAAGCAGCAAAGGGGGACTCAGTCGGTTTCTGCACTTCGGGATCCTGGCGACATAATGATTCTTGATCCGCAAGTGATTAACTCGCGATTTCAGCTCTTCTACTCCCATTTATATGAATCTCGACTTACCCGCTCTGAGGCACAGATTTACTCCTTTATTGCTCATTGTGATCTTCCGCAACTTTCTATTGAACATAAGCAAATGTTGGATGCTCCTATACTTCTTAGAGAGGTGGTGGAGGCTATTCGTGGAATGCCGATGGGCAGGGCGTCGGGGGTGGATGGTCTTCCAGCACAATGGTATAAGGAATTTGCGGACGTCTTGGCCCCCCCATCTTTTAAACACCTTTTATGCTGCTATTGATGACGGTTTTCTTCCGGACTCCATGAATAATGCTTCCATTATAGTATTGCCTAAGCCAGGAAAGGATCCGGGGCTTTGTGACTCTTACAGACCCATCTCTTTGCTGACTACGGATGCGAAGATTGTGGTGAAAATTTTGGCCACCAGACTGAGTAAGGTATTAGGGTCCGTCATTCATGAGGATCAGACTGGATTTATTCTTGGTAAATCAACGTCACATAATCTTAGGCGATTATTTATGCACCTTCAACTTCCTCATGATAACATCGGACATCGGGTGATAGCATCTCTTGATGCATCAAAGGCTTTTGACTCCATTGAGTGTCCATACCTTTGGCATGTTCTTCGGGGTTTTGGATTTGGTCCCTCCATTATTAAATGGATCCATATCTTGTATAGTAGGCCCAAGGCCTCTGTGGTGATGAATGGGCTGAGTTCACCGCCATTTTCTTTGCACCGTGGTACTAGTCAGGGCTGCCCGCTTTAGCACGGTCTGTTTGCCTTGGCCTTGGAGCCCCTTGATGTTTTAATTCGTGCTAATCCGTTGATCTGGGGACTCAAGATGGAGGATAGGGAGGAAAAGCTTGCATTGTATGCTGATGACATCTTACTCTTTTTGGGTGATGGGGGGGACTCCTTGCAAACTACATTACAGCTGGTAGATGATTTTGGCACATACTCTGGGTTTCAAACAAACTGGACTAAGTCCTCTTTGATTCCAATTGACGGTGGTCTGCGGGGCTCTCCTCCATCTGACATCCCACTTTCTTGCGTGTCTGAGTGTTCATATTTGGGGATTCGGATGACGGATGCGGCGGACTCCTTTTTGGAGCTGAATTTGGTTCCTACTATCCAATACTTTAGCGAAAAAACGCTGGCATGGCTTTACTTACCTTAAAACGTTATTGGAAGGTCAAATCTTATTAAAATTATTTTTTTGCCCAAATTTTTGTATATTTTTCAAAATACGCCACTCCCTATTCCTAAAAAATATTTTCGACAGATAGACAAAATTATTTCACGATTTCTATGGCGGGGGAATCGAGCTAGACTCAAATTAACTACACTCATCAGATCGAAACGCGAGGGAGGAATCGCCTTACCTAATTTTTATAGGTATTATTTGGCAGCGCAATCTCGTTATGTGATTGATTTTGTCTCTCCCCGGCCTCGCTACCAGACTACTCAAATGGATGTACTTCTATTACATCCTGCTTACAGACTATCCCAGTTTCTACATGGTGGACCTGCTGTTTTTAAGACTCGGATTCCTATGGCAACAGCCCTATATAGGGCGTGGATGGAGCTGAAACAGCTGCTGGGATATGTAGCCATGGATCCAGATACTCCCCTGTGGGGCGATGCAGGGATACATCATCTACTTGGTAGTGACTTTGGCCCATTGTGGGATAGGTTTGGGGTTGATTCTCTTGGACAACTATATATCAGGATAATCAATTGAAATCTTTTGAACAATTACATGAGGAATATCATATACCACATAATCTTTTTTATTCGTATTTATGTATTAGGCATGCTCTGCGAGCCCAGTGGGGTGATCGTGTTCTGAAAGTCTCTACGTTTCAGCTTCTTACTAGGTTGATGGCCTTACAACCGCAGAGACCCCTTTCTTTCATTTATCAGTGGCTAGATTCTCATGTAGGGAGTCAGGAGTTTCCTTCTAGGACTAAATGGGAAAAGGATGTGGGTCTGCTGGAGGATTGGGAATGGGATCTCGCTAAGGAGGGACCAGCCCTTGGGGCCGACGTCGACTAGACATCAAATGATTCAGCTGAACATTTTGCATAGAATTTATTACACACCAGTCAGACTGTTCAAAATGAGAGGTTTTGGATCCGATCATTGTCTTCGGTGTGATACTGTTCAAGGTACTTACTTGCATATGATTTGGGAATGCCCTGGAGTCAGGGGTTTTGGAATGATGTGGTGCGCGTTGTAGACTTGGTATTGGGAAGACCTGTTCCTGTGACTCCAAAGATATGTCTGCTGTCTATTTTTCCCAATGAGATTGAGGATGCAACCGATAGGACTTTCTTGAGTGAACTCCTGGTGATGGCGAGGAAGGTGGTGGCTCTGCACTGGATGTCAAACAGGGCTCCCAATTGTAAAGCGTGGATAAATCTAGTTTCACAGTGCTTTTCACAATATAAATTGGTTTACTTGCATCGAGGTACTCCGGCTAGGTTTGATAGGATTTGGGGGCTTTGGCGGGCTTGGTGGGCAGCTAGGGTGGATGCTGCTGATAATCCTGATAGCGTGCAACCTATTGAAACTGATTGTGATTATATTTGTTTGTTGTGTGAATGGGGCCGATATGTATTTACTGTGTACCGTTTGGGTGTGAACCCTGTTTCTATTGGGTCTTTGAGGAGTTGTTGGCGGGTGGGTGGGGTCGGGGGGTGCCGTGGGCTTGGGGAAGAGAGGAACTGGGAATGGGGGTTATAGGTCAGTTTAGATAGGTTGGTTATTTGGAGTTTGGGTTAATTCAATATAAAAAACCTCAGGTCGGCTCTGTACATTTTATTCATATGTATCTATTCTTTTTACTGTTGTGCGTGCTTGCATAATTCTACTGTATTTGACAGTTATTCCATGTACCTCTTTTGTTGTATATGTATGGAGTGATCTAATAATAAAAATATATTTGAAAAAAAAAAAAGTATTGAGAACCAGCAAACAACACAGGCTATCTGCATCCACAGCCTTAGCAAGGATGAGTGTCCCTGCCACTGTTGGAAGTGCAGCACCTGTAACTCCAAATAGTAATACCGTTTGAGCAAAAGCTAGACCAGATACTAGTAGCAGCCTCTATGGAACTCAGAAGTCTATGAAGAACACTGAACAGAGATACTTCATTCATGATCGAAAAGCAAAGACTGTTGCTCACTGTTGTCTGTGTAAGAAGCATGGAAGCAGGGTAATACCAGGCTCAAACCTAGGCAACTCTTAAATGGGCTCCCACTTGAAACACAAACACAGGTCTGTCTTGGAGGCACACCATCAACAGGTCATTTCTTCTACAACTTGTACCTGCAGATGAACTCCTAAACATTCCCTGTGCAGTGGGGTGCATGAAAACAGTGCTGTGCCTTGATTTTCTACACCTGTAAAAACTAGTAGTAGTGAAATTGTAGCAACATCTAGCTCTAACAGTAGAAGCAGCATCTGGCATACAGAAAATGGCTAAAGATTTCAGCAACCGTAGATATCTTAGTGCACTTAAAATGGTGTAAGACATGATACAAAAGAAAGGGGAAAGAAAATGGTAATAAAAGTCTAACATTATTCTATGAATCTAAATGCCTAAAAAGTTATCCAGTCTTATAGATCTTAGAGCACAGAAAATAGTGTTACAAAATGGAGAAAAAAAATGGCGCAAGAAACGCCAAAACGTTAGCTAAAGCAACGGCTAAATCTTCCACCAATGAAATGAAGAACCATGGCTGTCAATAAACTGTATGGGAAGACAAAAGGAAAGTGTGACCCAGGACAAGCAATGATGACACTCATACTGTCAGTCATCATCAGCATATTCACGACTTAAAAGTTCAAGTATGACACTACCACACACACAGTAACAGTACTGAGCAACCAGCAAAACAATACAGGCTATCTGCATCCACAGCCTTAGCAAGGATGAGTGTCCCTGACAATGTTGGAAGTGTAGCACCTGTAACTCCAAATAGTAAAACCGTCAGAGCAAAAGCTAGACCAGGTACTAGTAGCAACCTCTATGGAACTCAGAAGTCTATGAAGAACACTGAATGGAGATACTTCATTCATGATCCAAAAGTTAAGTCTGTTGCTGACTGTTGTCTGTGTAAGAAGCATGTAAGCAGGGGAATACCAGGCTCAAACCTCGGCACCTCTTCAATGAGCTCCCGCTTGAAACACAAACACAGGTCTGGCTTGGAGGCACACCATCAACAGGTCATTTATTCTACAACTTGAACCTGTAGATGAACTCCTAAACATTCCCTGTGCAGTGGGTGGCAAGAAAACAGTGCTGTGCCTTGATTTTCTACACCTGTAAAAACTAACAGTAGTGCAATTTTAGCAACATTTAGCCCCAGCAGTAGTAGCAGCATCTGGCATAGAGAAAAATGCCTAAAGATTTCAGCAACCGTAGATATCTTTGTGCACTTAAAATGGTGTAAGAAATGATGAAAGAGAAAGGGGAAAGAAAATGGTGCTAAAAGTCTTACGTTATTCTAGGGATCTAAATGCCTAAAAAATTATCCAGTCTTATAGATCTTAGAGCACAGAAAATATTGTTAGAAAATGGAGCAAAAAATGGAGCAAGAAAATGGTGCAGAAAACGGAGCAAGAAAATTAGGGGACAAAAACACAGCAACCACATAAAGTAAAAAAATAGTTAAAAACGTCCTGTGTTGAACTATGAAGCTAATTTTCCAATGATGTATCCAACTTAGAGATCTTAATACACAGGAAAGACTTAGAAAATAGAGCAAAAAATGGAGCAACAGAAAAAGAACAAGAAAATGAAGAAGGAAAACGGTGCTTAAAGTCCAGTGTGCCGAAATTATGGTAATCCCGCTGTTACTGAGGAGAGTCCAGATTGTCAAAGTTCCACCAAAAGTTCACTCACCACCTATATCAGTGCCATAATAAACCATCTAAAAACACTGAAGATGAGAAAATCTAACAAAACAGTGATGACGGCAGAGTGCAAGATGGTGTAACGGCAGAATCAACTGCTGCATCTGACAGTGAGACAAATATCCACAAAAACACATCCTGAAGGTGATAGTGAACACTGTGAAAATCTAAAAAGCCCACTAAAAGCTTAGAGGAATGTAAAATTAGAAGGGCAGAAGTGGCGGGCGATGCTGTGGATGACATAATTACTGATTGTGATGACGTAAATCAAGAATATAACCCTCCAGCATCCTCCTCTTCTTCAGATACAGATGAAGTTGAGAGTGAGAGAGATTATGACTTAGCCAGAACATTAGCTAAAGCAAAGGCTAAATCTTCCACCAATGAAATGAAGAACCATGACTGTCAATAAACTGTATGAGAAAACAAAAGGAAAGTTTAACCCAAGACAAACAATGATGATACTCATCCTGTCAATCATCATCAGCATATTCACGACTTAAAAGTTCAAGCCTGACACTACCTCACACACATTAACAGTATTGAGCAACCAGCAAACAACACAGGCTATCTGCATCCACAGCCTTAGCAAGGATGAGTGTCCTTGCCACTGTTGGAAGTGCAGCACCTGTAACTCCAAATAGTAATACCGTTTGAGCAAAAGCTAGACCAGATACTAGTAGCAGCCTCTCTTGAACTCAGAAGTCTATGAAGAACACTGAATGGAGATACGTCATTCATGATCCAAAAGCAAAGTCTGTTGCTCACTGTTGTCTGTGTAAGAAGCATGGAAGCAGGGTAATACCAGGTTCAAACCTATACACCTCTTCAATGAGCTCCCACTTGAAACACAAACACAGGTCTGTCTTGGAGCATACCATCAACAGGTCATTTCTTCTACAACTTGTACCTGCAGATGAACTCCTAAATGTTCCCTGTGCAGTGGGGTGCATGAAAACAGTACTGTGCCTTGATTTTCTACACCTCTAAAAACTAGTAGTACTGCAATTGTAGCAAGATCTAGCCCCAGCAGTAGTAGCAGCATCTGGCATAGAGCAAAATGCCTAAAGATTTCAGCAACCATAGATATCTTAGTGCACTTAAAGGGATAGTGATACCTGAAAATAAGCTTATTTTATATTGTAGCCCTTAAAAAACCATGAAAAATAATATAAGTCTTATCTCCCAAAACTTTATGGATTGGGAGATATTCAGAAGTAAAGTTTCCCCTGGAGTGATGTCATTGCTCCACCCTTCAGATATGGAATCCGGTCGCCCGACCAGCAGTGCCTCTCCAGAAGTGCTGAGATCATGATCTTTAAAAAGAATTTCTTAATTGGAATGGTCTACAAAGTGTGCTTTCAAGCCAAGCACACTTTGTACACAGTTCCAATGAAGTAGTTCTTTTAAAAGATCGTGATCTCGGCACTGCTAAAGAGCTGCCGGTTGCTATGTGGACCGAATTACAAATCTGTCCACTAGATGGCAGACTTGGCTGAAACAGCAAAGAAAAGTGAACTATACTATATTTTGCATATGAATATCTCTCAAACCATAAAGGTTTAGGAGATAAGACTTATAAAATCTTTCATGGTTTTTTAAGGGCTACAATATAAAATAAACTTATTTTCAGGTATTACTATCCCTGTAAAATGGTGTAAGAAATGATACAAGAGAAAGGGGAAAGAAAATGGTGCTAAAAGTCTTACGTTATTCTATGGATCTAAATGCCTAAAAAGTTATTCAGTCTTATAGATCTTAGAGAACAGAAAATATTGTTAGAAAATGGAGCAAAAAATGGAGCAAGAAAATGGTGCAGAAAACGGAGCAAGAAAATTAGGGGAAAAAAAAACAGCAACCACATAAAGCAAAAAAATAGTTCAAAACGTCCTGTGTTGAACTATGAAGCTAATTTTCTAATGATGTTTCCAACTTAGAGATCTTAATGCATAGGAAAGAGATAGAAAATGGAGCAAAAAATGGAGCAACACCAAAAGAACAAGAAAATGAACAAGTAAAACGGTGCTTAAAGTCCACTGTGCCCCAAATTATGGTAATCCCGCTCTTCCTGAGGAGAGTCCAGTTTGTCAAAGTCCCACCAAAAGTTCACTCACCACCTATATCAGTGCCATAATAAACCATCTAAAAACACTAAAGACGAGAAAATCTAAGAAAACAGTGATGACGGCAGAGTGCAAGATGGTGTAACAGCAGAATCAACTGCTGCATCTGACAGTGAGACAAATATGCAGAAAAACGCACCCTGAAGGTTATAGTGAACACTGTGAAAATCTAAAAAGCTCGCTAAAAGCTTAGAGGAATGAAAAATTAGAAGGGCAGAAGTGGCTGGCGATGCTGAGGATGACATAATCACTGATTTTGATGATGTAAATCAAGAATATAACCCTCAAGCATCCTCCTCTTCTTCAGATACAGATGAAGTTGAGAGTGAGAGAGATTATGACTTATTCAAACAGAAGACAAATGTTGCACTGCTAGATATCTCTGTTCTCAGTCGCAGGTATACAATAACGCTTTGTATCTTCTTTAAAATCAACAACTTTATTGATATATTAAAACTTGTTACCTGCAGTAAATAAGATCTCAGCGACAAACAGCAAGTCTTACAGAGTGGGTATGTACAGGTTACAAACAACGGTGCAAATCAACGCGTTTCACGCCCAAATGGCGCTTACTCATGATCCAACACACAACTTGTCAGGTTAACAGGTATTGCTTTTAAATGCTGATTATCCAATCATTTTGAATCCCTATATACCAATCGGAGTGTACCTTTATTTTACAATCTTACGTCATTAAAGCCCAGGATCTATTTAAAGGGAACGATTTAAAGATATAGGAACCGACTTCATACAATGCAATACAGCAGCAAGAGAATTTAAACCAGCCGATGCAAAGCAGCATGGACTAGTTCAATCATCTCTATAAAGATTCACTCCTGTAATCTATAGCATTATATTCGTCATCTTATTATTTCTCCAAAATAAATATAATGACAATCAGCACATAAGGCAATAAACAAACACATGGACAGCTTGAAACACTATAAAGTATTGAAACTCTCTAATACAATACAAATCAAATAAAAAGATTAATTAAATTTCAAGGAAGTCAAAACCTCATTATAACCTATGGTGCATCAACCATGAATCTTACTAAATGTAGCTGTTAATTATCAACTGTATATATATCTCCTTCATTATTTAAAGATATACATTCATAATTCATCACCCGGTTAATTTAAGAAGCCGACTTCATCTATAATGAAATGAGAGTTCCACTACCTCTTAAGCTAGTCATAGCTGTCCATATAGTTCACCTGTGTTTTATAAACTAAAACCATAAAATATAAAACGATCAGAGTCCTATATATAGATCCAAAGCAAATGATCAATAGAACACATATACCTTTCATCTTCAAAAAGCGGGCATATACAAAGTATCATTTCATTAATGTTACTATATCTACAACTTTTCTTTTATCCAGCGTCTAGTAACGATTCAGAGGCTTATATCAGGGGGCAATTTCATAGACTCTTTAAGTATAACACATCAGATCATAGTCTCTGTTGAGACCCTCTGGATATCGAGTACCCATCTGAAAAATCCAGTATACCTCTCGTTTCAAAAGGAGTGAATCTAAGTTGCCTCCTCTGACTCCCGTCCTGACTCGCTCTAGACCCTGAATCTTTAACATATCAGTTTTATTTCTATGTTTTTCCTTAAAATGAGATGACACAAATGATTTGAATTCAGAACTTCTGATGTTGCTCAGATGTTCATTAAATCTCTCACGCAATGTTCTCACAGTTTTACCGATGTATTGGAGTTTACATTCTGTGCAACTTAACATATAAACAATGCCTTTAGTTGCACAGTTAATATAGCTATGCATTTTGTATTCTTGCTTTGTTCTATATGAACAGAAAGTCTTCGATACATCGATAAATTTGCAACAACCACATCTCATGCTTCCGCATTTGAAGGATCCCTTCACATCCAACCAACATCTCCCTTCTTCATTTTTCTTCATAAACATACTGGGAGATATTCGGTTGGCAATAGTAATTGCTCTTTTAGGGACAAACTTAAATCCTTCTAATACTATTTTTTGTAGCTTTTCATCCCCATTCAGCATAGGTATATACTTTTTAATAATCTTTATTATGTCATTATACTCTTGGCTATATGGAGTAGAGAAAACTACTTTAGTATAGTCTAGATCCTTCTCTTTTCTGTTATATTTAATTAGGTCAGCACGATCTTTATTTTTGGCTATATCATATGCACGGTCTATCATCCATTGTGAGTATCCTCTTTGTAAGAGCCTTTCTCGCAAAGCAGATGATTGAATTTCAAAGCTGTTTTCTGTAGAGCAGCTCCTTCTCAGCCTAATATATTGACTAACCGGAATTCCTTTTATAGTGTGGAAGGGATGACAGCTCTCTGCATGTAATATGGTGTTTCTTGCAGTACTCTTCCTAAACAGGTCTGTTGTAATAATACCATCTATAGAATTACCAATCAGTGTTAAATCTAAGAAAGAGATAGATTCACAGCTTACCTCCATAGTGAATTTAAGATTCAAATCATTCTCATTTAGATAAACTAGAAAGGAATCAATGTCTTGTCTATCTCCCTTCCATATGACAAGTAAATCGTCAATATAACGACCAAAAAATAAAATGTGGTCTCTAAATGGATTGTCATCTCCAAAGATGCGGGACTCCTCCCACCAACCCATATATAGGTTGGCGTAGGAGGGAGCAAACTTTGCTCCCATTGACGTCCCGCATCTTTGAAGATAACAAATACCATCAAAAAAGAAAAAATTATGTGAAAGTAAATAATCTATCACATCCATCAAAAATTCTTTAAATTCATCAGTATATGCACTATACCTAATACCTAAATGATATTGCAAAGCTTTTAAACCCAAATGATGGGGTATACTGGAATAAAGTGACTTAACGTCACAAGATATCCAAGTATAATCTTCAGACCACACAACTTCATTTAACTTCTGCATAATATGAGTGCTATCTCGTAAATAGCTGTACAATCTAAGTACTAACGGTTGTAAATAATGATCTGCCCATTCTTCTAAAGGTTCGTTTAATTACCCTATCCCAGATACAATTGGCCTGCCCTCTGGACTTTCCAATGACTTATGTATCTTAGGGAGATGGTGAAAAATGGGCATCACCGGATGCTCATCCAAAAGTCGATTAGATTCCTCCCGGCTGAGAACACCCAATGAGACCCCCCTAGACAAAAGAGAGTCCAAAAGACATGCAAAAGAACCAGTAGGGTCTGAAGACAACTGGACATATGATTCCTTATTCATCAATTGACGTATAGCTTCTTTTTGATAGTATTCTACGTCCAAAACTACTACTGCCCCTCCTTTATCTGCTCTTTTTATCAAAACTTTTTCATTTTTTTGTAAGGAGGTTAACGCATTTCTTTCCTCTGGTTTCAGATTAAAAGGCCTGAATGAAGAATCTTTCTTAAGTTTCACTAGATCTTTCTCAATCAATTTTTGAAAATTATCCAGGACTTTACCTCTGAATCCTATCGGATAGAAATTTGATCTTTTTACACTCTTTAAATTAGGTTTAGACTCTTTAGATACTAAATCAGAAGATAAATCTGTATTTTCTTGTTTGATGTTCACCAAATCCATCAAAGAACTGTGATCTCTGAAAGACATTTGGATATCATCATTTTTTATTTTATATTGAGAGATCTCCATTATAGATTCATCAATGGAGTCTATAGCACTATCTTCATAGAATTTCTTTAGGGTCAGCTTTCTCACAAATCTGTTCACATCCAGAACTGTCTCAAAAAGGTCAAAATGTTGAGAGGGCACAAAATTAAGTCCTTTAGTTAAAACCTTTATTTCTTCATCCTTTAAAGTATATGATGATAAATTTATTACTGTGTGTTCTTCTTCTTTTCCTTCTTCTTTACAAAATTTCTCTTTTTTCTTAGTTTGGTTTCTTTTTCTCCCTCCTCTTCTTGTTCTGATGTTCTCTCTTTTGAGAGACGAGATCTGGACGAACTCCTCTTCTGTCTCAATTCTATTGATTTGCTTTCTTCCGCTGTAAACATTTTCGTCGCTTTGTCTTCTCTTCCTGGTGATAAAAAAGGCACTGGACTTGTAGTAAGCTCCATCTGTACAGAAGAATCTATATCTTCCGACTCCAAAATGGTACTGTCATAATCTGTACTGGTGAAACTAACTCTTTTCTCCTTTGGTGATTTTAAAATAGATTTATATCTTCTATTATTTTCTTTCTTCCATTTATATATGTTGCCTTTTTCATAATCTTCTTTATCTCTAAAGAATTTCTTTTGCTTTGACTCCATAATTGATTTCTCCAATTTTTCTAAATAAATTGACAATTTACTTTCCAAAGTTTCAAAGTCCACATGTTCCTTTTGTTTGGTTACTGATGTCTGTTTTTCTTTAATCAAATCTTGTGCTTGTTGTAACAAGTTTTCTTTATATTCTACTATTAGTTGTATAAGTGTGTTAGAGCATAATGTCAGTGCTTCATTCCATTTATCTTGGAAACTTTTTTCTTCAAAATTAAATGTGGGCATCTTTTTTATTCTCAAGCCTCTTGGAATTATTTTCACTTTTAAGTATTGCTGCAATGTGCTAATCTCCCACCAAAGTTTTGTTTCTTTTTCCATAAGTTTCTCTAGTTCGTGGAATAAAACTGATAACTCTTTATTATCATCTTTTTCTTCAAACACAATTGACTCATCAAACAATATATTCATATTTAATCTTCTAATATTCGGATCTCTGATCGGGTTAAAAGAAATTCCTGCACCCACTCCTGCTTGTTCTTCTTCTGTTATATTTCGAGCTTCCATTATTCTCTTTATCTTTTTTATGGCTCAAAAGGCTATTAATTTCTTGCCTTTATAGTCTCCTCTTAAAAGGGTACTATATTAAGAGCTCATAATAAGCCTAAAAAATACATCCCAAAGTTATTCTCCTTTAAATAAAGGCAATGTCTCTAGGTATACGATCATGAGCTCAGCTGGGAAAACAACAACAGTTTGATCCAAAAAGAATTCAGCGGCTCCATTGTATTATACCTGACATCTCAGTTCGATAGGGATATATAGAAAAAATAGGCTAAAAGATAGATAGCGCTATTCTTTGAGATCATTAATTAGAACATACAGCGTGCAACATATATAAAGGTCTTTCCCATGACCTCAAATCAAACATTCAAACAGAAGACAAATGTTGCACTGCTAGATATCTCTGTTCTCAGTCGCAGGTATACAATAACGCTTTGTATCTTCTTTAAAATCAACAACTTTATTGATATATTAAAACTTGTTACCTGCAGTAAATAAGATCTCAGCGACAAACAGCAAGTCTTACAGAGTGGGTATGTACAGGTTACAAACAACGGTGCAAATCAACGCGTTTCACGCCCAAATGGCGCTTACTCATGATCCAACACACAACTTGTCAGGTTAACAGGTATTGCTTTTAAATGCTGATTATCCAATCATTTTGAATCCCTATATACCAATCGGAGTGTACCTTTATTTTACAATCTTACGTCATTAAAGCCCAGGATCTATTTAAAGGGAACGATTTAAAGATATAGGAACCGACTTCATACAATGCAATACAGCAGCAAGAGAATTTAAACCAGGCGATGCAAAGCAGCATGGACTAGTTCAATCATCTCTATAAAGATTCACTCCTGTAATCTATAGCATTATATTCGTCATCTTATTATTTCTCCAAAATAAATATAATGACAATCAGCACATAAGGCAATAAACAAACACATGGACAGCTTGAAACACTATAAAGTATTGAAACTCTCTAATACAATACAAATCAAATAAAAAGATTAATTAAATTTCAAGGAAGTCAAAACCTCATTATAACCTATGGTGCATCAACCATGAATCTTACTAAATGTAGCTGTTAATTATCAACTGTATATATATCTCCTTCATTATTTAAAGATATACGTTCATAATTCATCACCCGGTTAATTTAAGAAGCCGACTTCATCTATAATGAAATGAGAGTTCCACTACCTCTTAAGATTATGACTTAGCCAGAACGTTAGCTAAAGCAAATGCTAAATCTTCCACCAATTAAATGAAGAACCATGACTGTCAATAAACTGTATGAGAAAACAAATGTAAAGTGTGACCCAGGACAAACAATGATGACAGTCATCCTGTCAGTCATCATCAGCATATTCACGACTTCAAAGTTCAAGTCTGACACTACCACACACACATTAAAAGTACTGAGCAACCAGCAAACAACACAGGCTATCTGCATCCACAGCCTTAGCAAGGATGAGTGTCCTTGCCTCTGTTGGAAGTGCAGCACCTGTAACTCCAAATAGTAATACCATTTGAGCAAAACCTAGACCAGATACTAGTAGCAGCCTATCTGGAACTCAGAAGTCTATGAAGAACACTGAATGGAGATACTTAATTCATGATCCAAAAGCAAAGTCTATTGCGGACTGTTGTCTGTGTAAGAAGCATGGAAGCAGGGGAATACCAGGCTCAAACCTAGGCACCTCTTCAAATAGCTCCCTGTTGAAACACAAACACAGGTCTGTCTTGGAGGCACACCATCAACAGGTCATTTCTTCTACAACTTGAACCTGCAGATGAACTCCTAAACATTCCCTGTGCAGTGGGGTGTATGAAAACAGTGCTGTGCCTTGATTTTCTACAACTGTAAAAACTAGTGGTAGTGCAATTTTAGCAACATCTAGCCCCAGCAATAGTAGCAGCATCTGGCATAGAGAAAAATGCCTATACATTTCAGCAACCATAGATATCTTAGTGCACTTAAAATGGTGTAAGAAATGATGAAAGAGGAAAGGGGAAAGAAAATGGTGCTAAAAGTCTTACGTTATTCTAGGGATCTAAATGCCTAAAAAGTTATCCAGTCTTATAGATTTTAGAGCACAGAAAATATTATTAGAAAATGGAGCAAAAAATGGAGCAAGAAAATGGTGCAGAAAACGGAGCAAGAAAATGAGGGGAAAAAACACAGCAACCACATAAAGCAAAAAATTAGTTCAAAATGTCCTGTGTTGAACTATGAAGCTAATTTTCTAATGAAGTGTCCAACTTAGAGATCTTAATGCACAGGAAAGAGTTAGAAAATGGAGCAAGAAAATGGAGCAACACTAAAAAAACAAGAAAATGAACAAGGAAAACGGTGCTTAAAGTACACTGTGCCCCAAATTATGGTAATCCCTCTCTTCCTGAGGAGAGTCCAGTTTGTCAAAGTCCCACCAAAAGTTCACTCACCACCTATATCAGTGCCATAATAAACCATCTAAAAACACTGAAGATGAGAAAATCTAACAAAACAGTGATGACGGCAGAGTGCAAGATGATGTAAAAGCAGAATCAACTGCTGCATCTGACAGTGAGACAAATATGCAGAAAAACACATCCTGAAGGTCATAGTGAACACTGTGAAAATCTAAAAAGCCCACTAAAATCTTAGAGGAATGTAAAATTAGAAGGGCAGAAGTGCTGGGCGATGCTGAGGATGACATAATTACTGATTGTGACGATGTAAATCAAGAATATAACCCTCCAGCATCCTCCTCTTCTTCAGATACAGATGAAGTTGAGAGTGAGAGAGATTATGACTTAGCCAGAATGTTAGCTAAAGCAAAGGCTAAATCTTCCACCAATGAAATGAAGAACCATGACTGTCAGTAAACTGTATGAGAAAACAAAAGGAAAGTGTGACCCAGGACATGCAATGATGACACTCATCCTGTCAGTCATCATCAGCATATTCATGACTTAAAAGTTCAAGTCTGACACTACCACACACACATTAACAGTATTGAGCAACCAGCAAATAACACATGCTATCTGCATCCACAGCCTTAGCAAGGATGAGAGTCTTTGCCATTGTTGGAAGTTCAGCACCTGTAACTCCAAATAGTAATACCGTTTGAGGAAAAGCTAGACCAGATACTAGTAGCAGCCTCTCTGGAATTCAGAAGTCTATGAAGAACACTGAATGGAGATACTTCATTCATGATCCAAAAGCAAAGTCTGTTGCTGACTGTTGTTTGTGTAAGAAGCATGGAAGTAGGGGAAAAATAGGCTCAAACCTAGGCACCTCTTCAATGAGCTCCAACTTGAAAGACAAACACAGGTCTGTCTTGGAGGCAAACCAACAGGTCATTTCTTCTACAACTTGTACCTGCAGATGAACTCCTACACATTCCCTGTGCAGTGGGGTGCATGAAAACAGTGTTGTGCCTTTATTTTCTAAACCTGTAAAAACTAGTAGTAGTGCAATTTTAGCAACATCTAGCCACGGCAGTAGTAGCAGCATCTGGCATAGAGAAAAATGCCTAAAGATTTCAGCAACTGTACATATCTTAGTGCACTTAAAATGGTGTAAGAAATGATGCAAGAGAAAGGGGAAAGAAAACGGTGGTAAAAGTCCTACGTTATTCTATGGATCTAAACGCCTGAAAAGTTATCCAGTCTTATAGATCTTAGAGCATAGAAAATATTGTTAGAAAATGGAACAAAAAATGGAGCAGGAAAATGGTGCAGAAAACGGAGCAAGAAAATTAGAGGAAAAAAACACAGCAACCACATAAAGCAAAAAAATAGTCCTGTGTTGAACTATGAAGCTAATTTTCTAAAGATGTTTCCAACTTATAGATCTTAATGCACAGGAAAGAGATAGAAAATGGAGCAAAAAATAGAGCAACACAAAAAGAACAAGAAAATGAAGAAGGAAAACGGTGCTTAAAGTTCAGTGTGCCCCAAATTATGATAATCCCACTCTTCCTATGGAGAGTCCAGTTTTTCAAAATCCCACCAAAAATTCACTCACCACCTATATTAGTGCCATAATAAACCATCTAAAAACACTGAAGACGTGAAAATGTAACAAAACAGTGATGACGGCAGAGTGCAAGATGGTGTAACAGCAGAATCAACTGCTGCATCTGACAGTGAGACAAATATGCACAAAAACAAATCCTGAAGGTGATAGTGAACACTGTGAAAATCTAAAAAGCCCAGTAAAAGCTTAGAGGAATGTAAAAGTACAATGGCAGAAGTGGTGGGCGATACTGAGGATGGTGGTAATAGGGGACTCTATTATTAGGAGGGTAGATAGGGTAATCTACCGCCAGGAACGTGGATGCCGAACAGTATGCTGTCTCCCGGGTGCTCGGGTTCGGCATGTTGCGGACAGGGCTGACAGATTATTGGGAGGGGCTGGAAGTGATCCAGCTGTCTTGGTACATATTGGAACCAATGACAATATAGGAGGAAGATGGAGGTCCCTAAAGAATGATTTCAGGGATTTAGGATGCAAGCTCAAGGCAAGGACCTCTAAGGTAGTATTTTCTGAAGTACTACCTGTGCCGTGCGCCAGTGCAGGTAGGCAGAGGGAGCTCAGGGAGCTTAATGCATGGCTCAAGCAATGGTGTAGGAAGGAGGGTTTTGGGTTTTTAGAACAATGGGCAGACTTTGCTCTTGGGTACAATCTATATGGAAGAGATGGATTGCACCTAAATGGTAGAGGAGCCTCTGTGTTAGGGGAGAGAATACTATGAAGCTTGGAGGAGCTTTTAAACTAGGAAAGGGGGGGGGTATAGATAGCAAAAATGGGGTAGATAGAGCAGATAGGAACTGGGTCCAAGTAAATGACCAGGGGGGTGGAGAAAGGGTGGGGAAAAATTTAGTCAGTAGGGAGGAACTCCTAGTAAATGAAGGTGAAGAAAAAAGACATGTAGGGATTAATATATGTAAAGACTTCAAAATGAATTGTATGCTAGCAAATGCAAGAAGTATGGTAGATAAAATAGGAGAACTAGAATTTCTGGCGGTTAATGAGCAATTGGACATAATTGGAATAACAGAAACATGGTGGAACAATGCACATGACTGGGCTGTAAATATAGAGGGCTATTCCCTGTTTAGAAGAGACAGAATTAATAGAAAAGGTGGAGGTGTGTGCTATATTTGAAAACGGATCAAAATCCAGTTTTGCGAGGTGATATTAGTGAGAAAACTGGCCAAATTGTGGAGTCCATGTGGGTAGAAATTGAGACTAAATGTGGTGTGAAAGGTAAAAAAAAGTTGTTGGTGGGCATATGCTACAAACCACCAAATATCGATGACAATGATGAGGCCCAACTGCTATTGCAAATGAGGAAAGCTGCCCAGTTTGGGCACACTATAATTATGGGAGATTTTAATTATCCAGATATCAACTGGAAAAATTAGACCTGTCAGAGTGCTAAGGGTAGCAGGTTTTTGAACACACTTCGTGAAAACTACATGTCACAAATGGTGGAAGCGCCGACAAGAAATAACAATGTATTGGACCTAGTGATCACTAATAACACAGAAATGGTATCCAATATAAAGGTAAGAGAACATTTGGGAAACAGTGATCACAACATGGTTACATTTGAGATCAGTCTGGCAAAGCAAAAATGTATGGGTTCAACCAAAACTCTTAATTTTAAAAAAGCGAACTTCAAATTGTTAAGGGCCTCAATGCAACACATAGCCTGGGATATTTTATTTAAAGGCAAAAATACTGAGGAAAAATGGTCAAAATTCAAATTTAGGTTGCAGAAATGTACCCAACAGTATATACCAATGGGGAACAAATGCAAAACAAGTAAGTCACAGCCAATGTGGTTAACTGCACATGTAAAGAAGGAAATGGCAAGGAAAAAAAAACGCATTCAAATTATTTAAGTCTGAAGGAACTGAACAATCTTTCTTAAAATACAGGGAGTGCAACAAAGATTGCAAAAAGGCAATTAGGGTAGCAAAAATAGATAATGAAACTCGAAGTGCAAGGGAAAGCAAGACTAATCCAAAAAAAGTTTTTCATATATATAAATAGCAAAAAACTTAAGAGGGAGTGCATTGGACCATTCAAAAATGAGATGGGTGAGTTGGTTAGTGAGGATAAGGAAAAGGCCGATGTTTTAAACACTTTCTTTGCATCAGTATATACAAGGGAGCAAGGAATGGTAGAAGAGCCTCCGCAAGTAACAAATAAAACAATACAATTAATAGATATTGGGTTAACTCAAGGAGATGTCATGGAAAGACTGAACAAAATTAAGACCGACAAAGCACCGGGTCCTGATGGTATACATCCAAGGGTTCTTCAGGAACTTAGTGCAGTGTTAGCAAAACCCCTATATTTTCTCTTTAAAGATTCTATCACCACAGGCTCAGTGCCACAGGATTGGTGAAGAGCTAACATAGTGCCTCTATTTAAGAAGGGAACTAAAACAGAACCTGGGAATTATAGACCAGTGACTTTGACCTCTGTAGTGGGAAAACTGTTAGAAGGGATAATAAGGGACTATATTCAGGATTACAACACAAAAAATAAAATCATTAGCACAAATCAACATGGTTTTATGAAGAATAGATCATGCCAAACTAATCTTTTCAGCTTCTATGAGGAGGTAAGCAGCAATCTAGACAATGGCAAGGCAGTAGATGTAGTATATCTAGACTTTGCAAAGGCATTTGATACAGTGCCACACAGAAGTATAAAATAAGGAAATTGGGGCTAGCAGATAACCTTTGCAATTGGATACAAAACTGGCTGAAGGATAGGGAACAGTGTGTGGTTGTAAATGGAAAATTCTCCAGTACAGTTAAAGTGGAGAGTGGAGTACCTCAGGGTTCAGTACTGGGTGCGCTGCTTTTTAACATGTTTATAAATGACCTGGAAATAGATATAGAAAGCAAAATATCAATGTTTTCAGATGATACTAAATTATGCAAAGTCATTAATTCAGAACAGGATATTTTCTCTCTAAAGAGGGACTTTAATTAAGGGAATGGAGGACTTGACATATGAGGAACGACTAAACAAGCTTGGTTTATTTACTCTAGAGAAAAGACAACTAAGAGGAAACCTTATCACATTGTACAAGTATATGAGAGGTCAATACAAGGATCTTTGTGGTGAGCTATTTATTACAAGGCCTGATCAGGTGACCAGGGGACACCCCTTGAGATTAGAGGAAAGGAGGTTTAAACTTCAGCAGAGGAAGGGTTTTTTTACGGTAGGGTCTGTCAAATTGTGGAATTCATTGCCCAGGGAGGTAGTTATGGCAGATACAATGGATACATTTAAGAGAAGATTAGATACATTTCTTTCAAAAGGGAACATACAGAGTTATACTGTATCAGTAGGCTGATCAGGAAGGTCTGATAAAGACTAATTTAATTGGTAGCAGGAAAGCTATAAAATCTCAGTTACTGAGGTAGAGGCGAAGGTTGAACTTGATGGACTTGTGTCTTTTTTCAACCAAATTTACTATGTTACTATGTTACTATGTTTCTATGTAAATCTAGAGTATATCCCTCCAGCAGCATCCTCTTCTTCAGATACAGATGAAGTTGAGAGTGAGAGAGATTATGACATAGCCAGAACGTTAGCTAAAGCAAAGGCTAAATCTTCCACCAATGAAATGAAGAACCATGACAGTCAATAAACTGTATGAGAAAACAAATGGAAAGTGTGACTTAGGACAAGTAATGATGACAGTCATCCTATAAGTCATCATCAGCATATTCACAACTTAAAAGTTCAAGTCTGACACTACCACACACACATTAAAAGTATTGAGCAACCAGCAAACAACACAAGCTATCTGCATCCACAGCCTTAGCAAGGATGAGTGTCCCTGCCACTGTTGGAAGTGCAGCACCTGTAACTCCAAATAGTAATACCGTTTGAGCAAAAGCTACACCAGATACTAGTAGCAACCTCTCTGGAACTCAGAAGTCTATGAAGAACACTGAATGGAGATACTTCATTCATAATCCAAAAGCAAAGTCTGTTGCTGACTGTTGTCTGTGTAAGAAGAATGGAAGCAGGGGAAAACCAGGCTCAAACCTAGGCACCTCTTCAATGAGCTCCTACTTGAAACACAAACACAGGTCTGTCTTGCAGCATACCATCAACAGGTAATTTCTTCTACATCTTGTACCTGCAGATGAACTCCTAAACATTCCCAGTGCAGTGGGGTGCATGAAAACAGTACTGTGCCTTGATTTTCTACACCTGTAAAAACTAGTAGTAGTGCAATTTTAGCAACATCTAGTCCCAGCAGTAGTAGCAGCATCTGGCATAGAGAAAAATGCCTAAAGATTTCAGCAACCGTAGATATCTTAGTGCACATAAAATGGTTTAAGAAAAGATGCCAGAGAAAGGGGAAAGAAAATGGTGCTAAAAGTCTTACGTTATTCTAGGGATCTAAATGCCTAAAAATTTATCCAGTCTTATAGCTCTTAGAGCACAGAAAATATTGTTAGAAAATGGAGCAGAAAATGGAGCAAGGAAATGGTGCAGAAACGGAGCAAGAAAATTAGGGGAAAAAACACAGCAACCACATAAAGAAAAAAATAGTTCAAAACGTCCTGTGTTGAACTATGAAGCTAATTTTCTAATGATGTTTCCAACTCAGAGATCTTAATGCATAGGAAAGAGTTAGAAAATGGAGCAAAAAATGAAGCAACACCAAAAGAACAAGAAAATGAACAAGGAAAACGGTGCTTAAAGTCCACTGTGCCCGAAATTATGGTAATCCTGCTGTTTCTGAGGAGAGTCCAGTTTGTCAAAGTCCCACCAAAAGTTCACTCACCACCTATATCAATGCCATAATAAACCATCTAAAAACACTGAAGACGAGAAAATCTAACAAAACAGTGATGACGGCAGAGTGCAAGATGGTGTAAAAGCAGAATCAACTGCTGCATCTGACAGTGAGACAAATATGCACAAAAACACGTCCTGAAGGTCATAGTGAACACTGTGAAAATCTAAAAAGCCCACTAAAATCTTAGAGGAATGTAAAATTAGAAGGCAGAAGTGGCGAGCGATGCTGAAGATGACATAATTACTGATTGTGATGATGTAAATCTAGAGTATAACCCTCCAGCATCCTCCTCTTCTTTAGATACAGATGAAGTTGAGAGTGAGAGAGATTATGACATAGCCAGAACGTTAGCTAAAGCAAAGGCTAAATCTTCGATCAATGAAATGAAGAACCATGATTGTCAATAAACTGTATGAGAAAACATATGGAAAGTGTGACCCAGGACAAGCAATGATGACAGTCATCCTGTCAGGCATCATCAGCATATTCATGACTTAAAAGTTCAAGTTTGACACTACCACACACACATTAAAAGTACTGAGCAACCAGCAAACAACACAGGCTATCTGCATCCACAGCCTTAGCAAGGATGAGTGTCACTGCCACTGTTGGAAGTGCAGCACCTGTAACTCCAAATAGTAATACCGTTTGAACAAAAGCTAGACCAGATACTAGTAGCAGCCTCTCTGGAACTGAGAAGTCTATGAAGAACACAGAATGGAGATGCTTCATTCATGATCCAAAAGCAAAGTGTGTTGTTGACTGTTGTCTGTGTAAGAAGCATGCAAGCAGGGGAAAACCAGGCTCAAACCTAGGCACCTCTTCAATGAGCTCCCACTTGAAACACAAACACAGGTCTGTCTTGGAGGCACACCATCAACAGGTCATTTCTTCTACAACTTGAACCAGCAGATGAACTCCAAAACATTCCCTGGCCAGTGGGGTGTATGTAAACAGTGCTGTGCCTTGATTTTCTACTACTGTAAAAATTAGTAGTTGTGCAATTTTAGCAACATCTAGCCCCAGCAGTAGTAACAGCATCTAGCATAGAGAAAAATGCCTAAAGATTTCAGCAACTATAGATATCTTAGTGCACTTAAATTGGTGTAAGAAATGATGCAAGAGAAAGGGGAAAGAAAATGGTGCTAAAATTCATATGCTGTTCTAAGGAGCTAACTGCCTAAAAAGTTCTCCAGTCTTTATTGATCTTAGATCACAGAAAATATGTTTAGAAAATGGATCAAAAAATGGAACAAGAAAATGGTGCAAGAAAATTAAGGGGAAAAACACAGCAACCACATAATGCACAAAAGAGGATTTTAGTCTTACCTGTTAAATCCTTTTCACTTAGTCCATACAGGTTACTGGTAACTCTGGGAGGCGATCCGCCACTTTAAGTAGGAGGAACATTTCTCCAAATGTATGCAGAGGGTGGAGCCTCCCCTCCCTCCTTAGCTGCTCCCAATCAGCTTGATGCCAGAATGATTTGTGACCCTACCAACTGACCAGAAAAGGGAGAGAAGAAGAAGACTCCTGTGAGCATGCCCCGAAGGACTCCCACAACTTGCCACAGGAGAGCCAAGCATGGTCTCTTGACAGGCTGAGAGACCAGTAACCTGTATGGACTAAGTGAAAAGGATTTAACAGGTAAGACTAAAATCCTCTTTTCACTGTCGTCCAATACAGGTTCCTGGTAACTCTGGGATGTTCAACCATTGAGTTACCCTGAGGTGGGAAGGAGGTAAGGACCAGGCGCAAGGCCCCCAGAGTCACCAGGACCTCCATGGACCTACCGGTCAGAGATCCCAACAAAACAGAAGTGACAACGGACACCAACTAGGGGAAAAACAAACCCCAGGAACTGTTACACAGCACACTGTGAATAAGACGGCTTCTTTTCAAACCAAGGGATATATAGACTGCAACACAACATACGTAGTATATATGATAATATGTGGTTGTGGTCTTAAATATGTAGGACGAACAATTAGACCTTTGAAACAACGAATGTACGAGCATAGAGGGAAAATCAAAAGGAAAGATAATAACCATAGAATTCCCAAACACTTTAATGACTGTCCTCTGGGAGGAATAGAGAATTTCCAAATAATAGGCTTGGAACACATACCTGAAGGAACTAATGCCAGGTATAGAACTCTCTGCACCAGGGAGGCATTTTGGATATACACTTTGGGCACAATGGGATGTGGGGGATTGAATATGGAGATGGATGTGGCTTCCGGTTTTTAACATATGGATCCACTTATGTGGATGTATGTGATTATGGGGTCCACGCTCTATCCCGCCTCTCCACCTACTATATCCCTTATTCATTTCACCTTATTCCCATGTGTATATATACATACATATGTCTTTTTTTCAATATATTAATATATTTATATATTTATATTTTTATTTTTTATACATTTTTTTATTAATTTTTTATTGGTTTTTTTATTAATTATTAGTGACATATAATGCTACCTAATGCATCCAGTTATTTATTTGAGCTGTATGAAAATACACATTTCTAATAAAACTGATTCTCCAAGTCTATCTACAAAATCATAACCTTATAACTTTACATTCCTATTTCCAATATTTGTTATTTATTATTAATATTAATTTTTATTTATTTTTTATTCCTTAGTTTACTCTTTATTAATTTATCAATTCATCATTTTATTATATCATCTTTTATTACCCCTCAGTCATTGTATTTATATTATTTCAATATTTATTACATTCATGTCTTTTTATTGCAGTATATAAGCCAAATAACACATATTGTTATTTTCATCTTTATTTTTATTTTATGTGTCACTTCACTCCTGGTGATGGTACCCGGGCTACATGCCTGGTGATCCCCGGGTTTGCTCCGACCGGGAGGTGACGCTATGCGCTCTATGTCCCGGGTGGGCGGCCACCCCTCAACCTTGGAGGCGCCGACGGGCGTTGTTTGCCTGCTGCGCACACGTGGGGCGCTGCGCTGCTGAGGTGGAGCACGGAGGAGATGTTTCTCCTTCCGGCTTGCAGTCCACCGAAGCGTGCGCCTGCGGCCACGTGGGGTGCGGCGTTCCAGGAGTGGAGCGCGGGCCGGTCAGCCTGATCTATCGGCGTGCGTTCCACTGTAATGGGAGCGATTTGGCGCCGCTCCCCGGCGGGGGGGAGGTGGGATCGCTAGGTGGGGAGTCTTGGAGCACTATAAAGGGTGAGTGTGACACAAAATTACTTTTTACTGCTCCTGAGGAAGTGAAATTATTCACGAAACGCGTTGAGCTATTTAAGATTTATCTCTAGATCTAATCAAGACTAGTCTATATAAGCTAAGTACTTTATTTTATTTTATTTTATTTCATTTTCACTATTTATTACTGTTTTTGATGGTGATTTTACACTTATATCTGAATATATTACAGACTTTTATATATATATATACTTTTATACTATTTGAGTGTTTTAGAATATTTCTAATAAAACATATATATTTTTAAGTTATAGTCCCACAGCCCCATAACGTGTTTTTGCTACTCAGCATATCTGGTTCTTGTATCCCCAGTATCATCTGTGGGGGACCCTAAACCCTATTACCACATGTATATGGGTTAACATACAAGATCCACATTTTTTTATTTATCCAGGGGAATTTTCCATTTGAAGTGTCACTAGCCTGGTGTGACCCCCCAAATAATCCAGTGCGGACCTATATACTGAGAGGCAGGGGAAACCTCTCAGCCAAGTGAGTAGTTTTTTATAGGGGGTTAAGGGACTTAATTCCTTGTGCCCATCACTAATACTACCCTTAGAAGTGCATCTTGTTGCGCTGTTTTCTATTCCTTTGCTGCAGTTCTACAGAGACGTGGGGAGAGAGACGTGATAACCCACAAAATACAGCGGCACAAATTTATTTGCACTTTGTTTATATATGAACACTCCATTCTTCACCATATCACGCATGGATTAAGCGCATCACCGTTTTTACTTTCCTTTGTTTCTACATACTGAACTAGAGCCAACAGGGCTCAACAGTACTGAAGCACAAAGGACCTCAGAAGAAGAAGATCCTAGACAGGCAGAACTGCCTCCAGGACCTTCCTCCCAAAGCTGGCATCAGCCGATGCCAGCACATCCACACGGTAGTGCTTCGAGAAAGTGTGCACAGAGGACCAAGTGGCTGCCTGGCACAGCTGATCAGCAGAAGCTTGATTTTTGTAGGCCCAAGAGGCCCCAATGGACCTGGTAGAATGGGCCGTAACCCTGAAGGGAACATGCTTGTTCCTCAATTTATACGCCTTTCGAATTGTAGACTTAATCCAAGAAGCAATAGTCACTTTGGATGCCGGTCTCCCAGCCCTAGGACCCTCCGGAATGACGAACAGAGCGTAAGACTTCCTGATGGATTCCGTGCGATGCACATAAAACTTGAGACAATGCACAACGTCCAACAAATGGAGATCCTTCTCCTTATCGGAAGAGAGGTTAGGGCAGAAAGAGGGCACCAGAATCTCCTGATTAACATGGAACTCGGAAACCACCTTCGGTAAAAACTCCTTGGAGGTACGAAGAACCGCCTTGTCGTTGTGAAACATCAAATAGGGAGGTTTACAGGAGAGAGCTTGTAACTCTGCCACCCGGCGGACAGACACAATGGCCAGAAGAAAGTCCATCTTCCAAGACAAAAGGCGTAAAGGAATCGTAGCCAAAGACTCAAAGGGAGGATGCTTAAGAACTCCCAAGACCAGATTAAGATCCCAACGAGGAGCCGGACTCCGAAAAGCGGGACGCACATGAGCAACGCCCTGGAAGAAGATCTTGACATCAGGAAGCATAGCAATGCGTTCCTGGAAAAAGACAGAAAGCGCCGAAGTCTGAACCTTAAGAGAACTCAGGCTGAGTCCTTTATCCACCCCGTCCTGCAGAAAAGCCAGGACCGTAGGAAGGTGAAACTCGTGAGACAGGTATCACGGTCCCCGTGATTCCCTGTCAATCTCGGCGCATATACATTTGCATTGGAGGAATCTGATTGGCCCGCCCAGGATGTGCCTTTATATGCTGAGGCTTGGGCACTTGTCAATTGCCCTTTCATGGTGTTGTGTTGCTGCGCCTAGTTACTGATCTCCAGTGTCTCCTGTGTACTGACCCGGCTAGTCTGACTCTCCTTCTGTTCCTGCTTCGTGATCTGACCCGGCTCTGGCTGACGACCCTGCACCGTGATCTGACCCGGCTCTGGCTGACGACCCTGCACCGTGATCTGACCCGGCTCTGGCTGACGACCCTGCACCGTGATCCGACCCGGCACTGGCTCCTGATCCTGCTCCGTGATTGTTCCACTCTCCGGTGGTGTTCCTGCGATTCAGTCATCCGGTTCCGGCTACTGCTCCTGTCCGGTTGCTGCTCCTGTGTACTCCGGTCGCTCTGGCGACATTCTGACTGTTCCCAGTTTTCCTCGCTCTTTACGCTGTAGCCGAGGTTGCCTGCCTTGTTCTCGTTGAGCATTGCTCTTTTCAAATGTACCAGATTAACCCTTGCACTGCCGGTAGTCTCCGATTACGTGCCATTTGATACATTGCCAAGCTCCGGTGATTCTCTGAGCCTTTACACTTTTGAGCCTCCACTTTACGCTATACCAGTCCTTGCAGAGCTCCGCTTGCTCGATGCCCGATGAGCATCGTGATCACGCTGGTTGACACGGGTAGTCCATTCGCTCTTGCATCAGGATTCTGGGTGACACCGTGTGGGTGTCTGGGCAGTACCTCATTCGCTCAAAGTGCTTTATCCCAACTGCACTACTCGGTGCATCGGCTCTTCATAGCTTGGGCAATTCCGTTCTACTGTGGCCTCCCGAGGGCTGGCATATTTCCGTGGCAGACGCAGGGTTACTCGATACTCCTTCAGGGCGATTTCTATTCTGGTTACATCAAATTGGTAGTAGCAATCCTCATAAGCCCACTGTGGTGGTACGGGCTCAGCCTAGAGCAACAGGGGCTCATCCTGCTTATGCTTCAAGAGTGTTACAGCTCTTCTCCTGAGTTCCTGATCTACATTTAAGGACTATTACCATAGACTGCTATATATCTCCTGGGCGTTGGCCAATCTAGTCTGAGACTTACCAGTTGCTCCACTTAACCCTCTATGCACTACTGTTTGTAGTTTTCTCCATCCTCTGTTCATACTGCCTGTTCTTACCGTTACTAGCCTCTAGGGGCAGTGTTGTTCATTTTTTACTTTAATAAACTGTGTTTTACGTTACTACCTGGTCTGAGTGTCAGTAAAACTGTAACAGTACGAAAGGGCCATGACCTCAGACGGGAAGAGTGACGGTAATACACAGAACCTCCACTGGAGGATGGATGTTCACGAGCAACGCTTAGATCAGTTGGCATTGGCCATGCAGACCTTGCTTGAACGTACGGTACATCTTGATAAGCCGAATCAAAATCCGGTGGTCCCCCCAGTTATGACACCGGATAATAGTTCTGGTCAATGCTTGGTCCCGCAGAAAAGTCTAACGGCGGCAGCGCTGTTACCAGTAAGATACGATGGTGAACCCACACTGTGCAGGGGTTTCCTTAATCAGCTAGAGATCTTCTTCGAACTTACACCTCATGCCTTTCCGAGTGACCGTAGCAAGGTGGGGTTCATGGTATCCCTATTAACTGGCAAAGCCCTGGCATGGGCAAATCCGTTATGGGAACAGGCTAAGCCTTGCACTTTGTGCTTTAAAGAATTTGTTAAACAGTTCCCTAGAGTCTTTGAGGTACCTGGGCGAGCTACGTCCGCGGCCAAAAAACTGTTGTCAATGCAAATGGGCGATCAGACTGCAGCCGAATATGCTATAGAATTTCGGATTCTAGCTGCAGAGGTGGCATGGAATAATGAGGCACTCCTGGCAGCATTTGCCCAAGGGCTCTCGGATGCTATCAAAGATGAAATTGCTGCCAGGGAGGTACCTACCGATCTGGATGAGTACATCGAATATGTGATACTCATTGATACTCGTATGCACGAGAGGCGCTTGACTAAGAGGGCAACTTCCAAAATCCATGGGCATGAGAGATTGTTTAACCCACCCTCTCCTCCCATTCCTCCGGTCCATGTACCTGATACTGGGGAACCTATGCAGATTGGTTTTACTAGGCTGACTAAGGAGGAGAGGGCTTATCGTAAAAGACAAGGATTATGCCTATATTGTGGCAAAAGTGGGCATTTGTTGCGCACCTGTCCGGTGAGGCCGGGAAACGCACGCACCTAGGGTACCTTGGGGGACAGGCCCTAGGTGGTGTACAGTCGTCCTCAGATCCTTGCTCCTTGAAACCCACTATACCTGTGAGTTTTCTGCTAGGCGACCAGGTTGTGGAAGCACTAGCCCTGGTAGATTCTGGTGCTGCTGGCTATTTCATGGACCAGGCATTTGCTGAAAGACATAATATTTCTCTGTCTGAAAGAGATACTCCGCTAGCCATTGAGGCTATTGATGGCAGACCTCTTGAACCAGCACTCATCACAATGGAGACTACTCTCCTTACTATGACGGTGGGGGCCCTCCATAAGGAGGAAGTTCGTTTCCAGATTATTCGTTCACCCCATCATGCGGTCATTCTGGGTTTCCCTTGGTTGACAGTGCACAATCCCCAGTTTGACTGGCAGACATGTGAAGTCAAGGCATGGTCAGAATACTGCGCTAATCACTGTCTATCTCGTCCCGTTAAGATTATGTGTACCTCCCCTTCTCTGCCAGCTGAATACAGCAAGTTCAGCGATGTTTTCAGTAAAGGGGAGGCTAGCGCTCTGCCGCAGCATCGGCTATGTGACTGCGCTATTGATTTGCCCCAGGGAGTGGTCCCACCGAGGGGTAGGACGTACCCATTGTCATGTGATGAGACTAAGGCAATGGAGGAATACATTGAGGATGCTCTCAAAAGAGGGATTATTCGCAAATCATCCTCTCCGGCAGGTGCAGGGTTTTTTTTTGTGAAAAAGAAAAATGGCGAGTTGCGACCTTGTATTGATTACCGTGGGCTCAATAAGATCATGTCCAAAAATGCATACCCCATTCCACTCATCACAGAGTTATTTGATAGGCTGAAAGGCTCCTCTATTTTCACTAAACTCGATTTACGAGCTGCCTACAATTTAATAAGGATCAAGGCCGGTGATGAGTGGAAGACAGCCTTCAATACAAGGTCAGGGCACTACGAATACCTAGTCATGCCATTCGGATTATGTAATGCACCTGCCGTATTCCAAGAGTTCATCAACGATATCTTCCGCGATATGTTACAGTCCTGTGTAGTGGTATATCTGGACGATATTTTGATCCACTCAGCTAATTTATCCCAGCATATACAGGATGTTTCTGAGGTCTTGCTTCGATTACGCAAGAACAAATTGTTCTGTAAACTCGAAAAATGTGAATTTCACTGTTCTCAAGTACCCTTTTTGGGTTTCGTGATTTCTAAAGATGGCATAGCTATGGTCCAAGAGAAGTTGGCTGCAGTCCTTAAATGGCCACGACCCAAGGGGTTAAAAGCTATTCAAAGATTCCTGGGCTTTGCCAACTATTACAGAAAATTCATTCAGAACTTTTCTACGATTACTAAACCTCTCTCTGACTTAACGCATAAGGGCGCAAATCCCTCTCAATGGTCTGAGGCAGCTGAACAGGCCTTCGTTACTCTCAAGCAGGCATTCGCATCTGCTCCTATTCTGTGCCATCCTAATCCTACTCTGCTTTTTACCCTGGAAGTTGATGCCTCCGAGGTTGGGGTAGGGGCAGTTCTCTCCCAACGACCCAGGGAGGAAGGTAACCTGAGACCATGCGGATTTTTTTCCAAAAAACTGTCTAGTGCCCAAAGCCATTATGAAATTGGTGATAGGGAATTGTTGGCTATCATCTTGGCTTTGAAAGAATGGCGACATCTCCTGGAAGGCACTAGGACCCCTGTCTTAATTCTCACTGACCATAAAAATCTAATTTACTTGTCTGAGGCGAAAAGGCTGTCTTCTCGCCAGGCTCGTTGGGCTCTCTTCTTGTCAAGATTTAATTTCATAGTCTCCTACTTGCCGGGGTCCAAAAATATTAGAGAAGATGAACTTTCCAGACAATTCTGCACAGATATTGAGAGGAATGAAGCGCCAGTGCCTATAATTCAGCCAGATAAGATCCTGGCCACTATTCGTACCAACATCACTTCACCACTGGGGCAGCAAATCATGGCTTCACAAGCACGGGCACCTCCTGAAACCCCAGTTGGCAGATGTTTTGTGGATGAACCATTTCGCACCCAGTTACTCGAGACCTATCACTCATCTAAGGCGGCCGGGCACATTGGCAGGGATCAGTTGGTTTGGTCATTGGCACGAACATTCTGGTGGCCTTCTCTGAGAGCAGATTGCTTCGCATTTACCGCTGCCTGTGCTACCTGTGCCCGTGCTAAAACTCCCAGACATCTCCCCGTGGGGTTACTCCAGCCAGTACCCAATGGCGACCGTCCCTGGTCCCATATATCTATCGATTTCTTGGGAGAGCTGCCTTTGTCTAAGGGCTACACTTTCATTCTGATGGTGGTAGATAGGTTCTCCAGAATGGCTCATTTCGTGCCCCTCTCTGGTCTCCCATCGGCCCAGGAATTGGCAGTAATTTTCACCAGGGAGGTATTCCGCTTGCACGGGGTTCCTAGTGTGATAGTGTCTGATCGGGGAAGCCAGTTTGTGTCTAGATTCTGGAGGGCATTCTGCGGCCAGATGGGCATTCAATTGTCATTTTCCTCTACCTACCATCCCCAGACCAATGGGGCCGCTGAGCGTGCCAATCAGGGAATTGAGCAGTATTTGCGCTGCTTCGTGACTGATCATCATGATAACTGGTCCGACCTGTTGCCATGGGCGGAGTTCGCCAGGAACTGTGCGGTTAATTCATCGTCTGGGAGTTCTCCGTTCCTAGTTAATTATGGGTTCCAACCCTGCCTACTCCCAGATTCATTTCAGTCCCAACAGATTCCGGCTCTGGATGAGCACATGGAGCAGCTCCATTCCACTTGGGCACAGGTACAACGGTCCCTCAGTCAGTCCTTCCTGAGACATCAGCGGCATGCTAATCGCAGACACCTACCAGCGGTCTCCTACCAGGTTGGGGACAGGGTATGGCTCTCCTCCAGGAATCTTAACCTGCAAGTACCTTCAAACAAACTGGCTCCCCGGTTCATTGGGCCATTTAAGATCATTCGCAAGGTCAACCCCATGGCATACGCATTGGAGCTCCCCAGGGCTATGCGTATTCATAATGTGTTTCATGTGTCCCTTCTTAAGCCCTTGGTGTGCAACCGTTATACTACCACTCCGGTGGTTCCTGGGCCGGTGAATGTACAGGGCCAAGAGGAGTACGAAATTCAGAGCATAATTGACTCCAGGAGATTTAGAGGCAAGTTGCAATATTTGGTCCACTGGAAAGGTTATGGGCCTGAGGAGCGGTCTTGGGTTGATCATAAGGATCTTCATGCTCCACGACTGATGCGCAACTTTCACTCTAAATATCCTCTTAAACCTAGACCCTCTGGCAGGGGAGGGGGTCTTTGAGAGGGGGGTACTATCACGGTCCCCGTGATTCCCTGTCAATCTCGGTGCATATACATTTGCATTGGAGGAATCTGATTGGCCCGCCCAGGATGTGCCTTTATATGCTGAGGCTTGGGTACTTGTCAATTGCCCTTTCGTGGTGTTGTGTTTCTGCGATAGTTACTGATCTCCAGTGTCTCCTGTGTACCGACCCGGCTAGTCTGACTCTCCTTCTGTTCCTGCTTCGTGATCTGACCCGGCTCTGGCTGACGACCCTGCACCGTGATCTGACCCGGCTCTGGCTGACGACCCTGCACCGTGATCCGACCCGGCACTGGCTGACGACTCCGCTCCGTGATCCGACCCGGTTCTGGCTCCTGATCCTGCTCCGTGATTGTTCCACTCTCTGGTGGTGTTCCTGCGATTCAGTCATCCGGTTCCGGCTACTGCTCCTGTCCGGTTGCTGCTCCTGTGTACTCCGGTCGCTCTGGCGACATTCTGACTGTTCCCAGTTTTCCTCGCTCTTTACTCTGTAGCCGAGGTTGCCTGCCTTGTTCTCGTTGAGCATTGCTCTTTTCAAATGTACCAGATTAACCCTTGCACTGCCGGTGGTCTCCGATTACGTGCCATTTGATATATTGCCAAGCTCTGGTGATTCTCTGAGCCTTTACACTTTTGAGCCTCCGGTTTACGCTATACCAGTCCTTGCAGAGCTCCGCGTGCTCAATGCCCGGTGAGCATCGTGATCACGCTGGTTGACACGGGTAGTCCATTCGCTCTTGCATCAGGATTCTGGGTGACACCGTGTGGGTGTCTGGGCAGTACCTCATTCGCGCAAAGTGCTTTATCCCAACTGCACTACTCGGTGCATCGGCTCTTCATAGCTTGGGCAATTCCGTTCTACTGTGGCCTCCCGAGGGCTGGCATATTTCCGTGGCAGACGCAGGGTTACTCGATACTCCTTCAGGGCGATTTCTATTCTGGTTACATCAAATTGGCAGTAGCAATCCTCATAAGCCCACTGTGGTGGTACGGGCTCAGCCTAGAGCAACAGGGGCTCATCCTGCTTATGCTTCAAGAGTGTTACAGCTCTTCTCCTGAGTTCCTGATCTACATTTAAGGACTATTACCATAGACTGCTATATATCTCCTGGGCGTTGGCCAATCTAGTCTGAGACTTACCAGTTGCTCCACTTAACCCTCTATGCACTACTGTTTGTAGTTTTCTCCATCCTCTGTTCATATTGCCTGTTCTTACCGTTACTAGCCTCTAGGGGCAGTGTTGTTCATTTTTTACTTTAATAAACTGTGTTTTACGTTACTACCTGGTCTGAGTGTCAGTAAAACCGTAACAGGACCATACGAGTTTATCCCTACCAATATGCCCAGCCGCTTTAGAAGAATGATAAGTTTCCAACAGACGGACACGGAATGGCTCATCCACGAAACACTTCCCCACTGGGGTCTCAGGAGGTGCCCTTGATTGTGATGCCAATATCTCCTCCCCCAGAGGCGAGGATATGGTGGTACGAATAGTGGCCAGAATGCGGTCTGGCTGAATGATAGGTACAGGTTCTTCCTCCCTCTCAGTGTCAGAAGCGAACTGACGTGACAACGCATCAGCCTTAATATTCTTAGAGCCAGGAAGATAAGACACTAGAAAATTGAATCGAGACAAAAAAAGCGCCCACCTAGCTTGTCGAGAGGACAGTCTTTTCGCTTCGGAGAGATAGGTTAAATTCTTATGGTCAGTAAGGATTAGTACTGGAGTCTGAGTACCTTCCAAAAGGTGGCGCCACTCTTTCAATGCTAGGATAATGGCCAACAGTTCCCTGTAGCCAATCTCGTAATGGCTCTGAGCACTAGACAATTTCTTAGAAAAAAAGCTGCAAGGCCTCAAGGTGCCACCTCCCACAGGACGTTGGGAGAGTACTGCCCCAACCCCAACTTCCGAAGCCTCAACCTCCAATGTAAATGGCAGGGAGGGATTAGGGTGGGACAGTACTGGAGCAGATGCAAAGGCAGATTTCAGGGTAACAAACGCGTCTTCAGCTGCCTCAGACCACTGAGAGGGAGAAGCGCCCTTATGAGTCAAATCTGATAATGGTTTTACAATCGTGGAAAAGTTCTGGATGAACTTCCTATAATAGCAAAACCTAAGAATCGTTGAATGGCCTTTAACCCCTTAGGACGAGGCCATTGCAGGACTGCTGCCAACTTTTCCTGATCCATGGCAATGCCATTTTTGGAGATTATGAACCCCAGGAATGGTACTTGAGATGTATGGAATTCGCACTTTTCTAGTTTACAGAATAACTTGTGCTTACGAAGTCGGAGCAAGACTTCTGAGACATCCTTAATGTGTTGGGAGAGGTTGGCAGAGTGAATTAATATATCATCTAGATGTACTACCACACAGGACTAGAGCAGGTCTCGTAAAATATCATTAATAAATTCCTGAAACACTGCAGGTGCATTGCATAAGCCGAATGGCATCACCAGATATTCATAAAGCCCTGTTCTGGTATTAAACGCCGTTTTCCACTCGTCACCTTCTTTAATTCTGACCAGATTATAGGCGGCTCGCAAGTCAAGTTTAGTAAAGATCGAAGAGCCCTTTAATCTGTCAAATAATTCTGTAATAAGTGGAATAGGATAGGCGTTCTTAGGCATTAGCTTATTCAGCCCTCGGTAGTCAATGCATGGCCTAAGTTCACCACTTTTCTTTTTCACAAAGAAAAATCGGGCACCAGCCGGGGACGTAGATTTACGAATGATTCCCCTCTCAAGGGCATCCGCAATATAATCCTCCATAGCCTTATTCTCCTCACATGACAGTGGGTAAGTGCGTCCTCTGGGGGGCACCGCACCTGGAGGCAAATCAATGGCGCAATCATATGGCCTATGCTCAGGTAATGCGCTGGCCTCTCCTTTGCTAAATACGTCACTGAATTGCCCATATTCTGTTGGCACAGCCGGAGAGGTACACATAATCTTGACAGGTAAAGAGAGACAATTCTTGATACAGTACTCAGACCAGGAGTTAACCTCACATCTCTGCCAGTCAAATTGAGGATTATGTACCTGTAACCATGGGAACCCCAAAATAACTGAATGGTGCGGGGAACGAATGATCTGAAATCGTATCTGCTCCCTGTGACAAGCCCCCACAGTCATTGTCACTGGAATTGTCTCAAACGTAATGAATGCAGGCTCCAGGGGTCTGCCATCAATGGCCTCTATTGCTACAGGAGAATCCTTTTTACATAAAGGAATGCCGTGCAAGTCGGCAAAGGACTGGTCCATGAAGTAGCCGGCTGCCTCGGAGTCCACCAATGCCAGGACCTCGATTACCTTGTCCGCCCAAGCAAATACCACCTGGATGGTGGGTTTAGTGGTGCTAGAATCTAGGGACTGTTCTACACCACCTAGGGCCTGTCCTCCAAGGTACCCTAGGTGCGTTCGTTTCCCGGCCTTACTGGACAATTGCGTAATAGATGCCCAGGTTTGCCACAATATAGGCATAAGCCTTGCCTCCTACGATACAATTTTTCCTCCTTAGTGAGCCTAGTGAACCCTAATTGCATAGGTTCAGTACTATCGGCTGGTCGTTCAGGAAGAACGGGTGGTGTGGGTGGGTTAAGGAAACTGGTCTGGCCATAGTTTTTTGCTTTAGCCCTTTTAGCCAACCGTCTCTCACGGATGCGGGAGTCTATTAACATGACATAATCGATGTATTCATCCAGAACGCTGGGTACATCTCGAGCGGCTATCTCATCCTTAATCTGTTCAGAGAGACCCTGGGTAAAGGCTGCAAGTAAGGCCTCATTGTTCCAGCCCACCTCTGCTGCCAAGGTCCGGAACTCGATAGCATAATCGCCCAGTGTGCGTTCGCCCTGCTGAATTTCCATCAGCCTTTTGGCAGCAGAGGCAGCCCTGCCAGGAACCTCAATCACTCGTCTGAACTTGATCACGAATTCTCTAAAGTTCAGTGTGCAGGGTCTGGCATTTTCCCACAACGGATTCGCCCATGCCAAAGCTTTGCCCGTCAACCTTACTACGGTCGTTAGGAAATGCCTGGGGTGCCAATTCCAAAAATATCTCCAACTGATTAATGAATCCCCTGCATAGGCAGGGTTCACCATCATATCTTAACGGTAATGGCGCCGCTGCCGTTAACCCTCTCGAGTTAGCTGAGGGGACTACAGACGGATTCTCCGGTGTCAGGACTGGGGGGACCACCGGATTAGGACTAGGCTTGTACAGATGTACTGTATGTTCGAGTAACGTCTGTACAGCCAGTGCCAATTGGTCCAGGCGCTGCTCATGGACATCTATTCTCCAGTGGATGTTCTGGGTATTACTTTCACCCTTACCGTCTGAGGTCATGGCCCATTCGTACTGTAACGGTTTTTAGGACACTTAGACCAGTATGTGAAATAAAAACACAATTTATTTAGAGAAAAATAATGCAAATGTTCGCCCTCTAGTGGCGGTTAATAATACACAAACAGTGTAGACTGATAGGTTACAAGTGTAAATGCACAATAATATTACATTTACAAATACTAAGCAATAGAATGGGATATAACCCCAAAGGGTTAAGAACTTGATAACAGTCAGTCTCAGATGTGGATGTTTGGCACGCCCTGGGTGTTATAAGGCTGCGCTGGTAGACAAAGTTCACCATGTACTGGAGACAGGACTGCCTCGCCAAAGTGTTCGGGTAATAAGCAGAACAGGTATCCAACTATCCCCCTCGGGCATACCTACTGGATCTGCTTCTGCTAGTGCAAGTGAGAATAGCCCCCAAGGGCGTAACAGGAACCGGCCTGCAATGCAAGAGCTACTAAGCCTCCACAGACTTAACCGGATACTGGAGTTTGAAGTGCTAGAGCCAATAGCCCCCACGGGCGTTGTTACCGGATTTGCTAGCGCTGAAGCCTTTTAACTGCCACCACTCTGTATAACGGATATCGCCCGGTAACAGACAATAGGAGAGAGCCTTAGGCGCCCAACCGGCCCAAAAGACGTGACTACTCTGCAATGGAAGAATAGAGTTGCCGACGGCGAGCGGCCAACTCAGCAGGAGTATCACCGAGGACGAGGCTCGTACTGGAGGTAGAGAGAGTGAGATCAAGGCAGCACTGCTAGGGTTAATAAGCACATTTACTCGAGGCTTCAGCGAAACAGCAAGGCTCTGCAGTATGAGGGAGGCGTACTGAGACACACACAGCTCTGCACGGGTAGCGATACACTGATCGTGGATAACACCAGGCAAGGCAGTCACACGGAAACTGGCAACAGCAGATGATATTTGTTGTGGCAGCGACAACTGGAACGTGGGTCACTGGAACAAGCTGGAAGTCGATCTTCGGAGCAGGAAGTCAGCCGGGCCGGCTCGGAGCACGTAGGAGGTAGTCATACAAGCCAGGTCATACACAAACAGGAACGTCAGCCAAGCCGGGTCAGGATCCAAGGGTGGTACGCAGTCGGGCCGGATCATACACAAACAGGAACACTGGAGAATAGTCAGGACAAGCGGATTCGGTACACAGAAATCCAGAACACAGGAACACAGCAACAGTACTACTGGCTCAGAATCACCACGAAAGGGCATCTGACAGGTGTCTGGGCCAGGCATAAGAAGGTCACCAGGGGCGGGCCAGACTGGCTCAGCAAATCAGAGCGAACCACACGAAAGAGTGACAAGAATCACAGGCACTGTGATACCAGCAAACAACACAGGATATCTGCATCCACAGCACTAGCAAGGATGAGTGTTACTGCCAATGTTGGAAGTACAGCACCTGTAACATTTATTAGTAGTACAGTCTGAGCAACATCTAGAACAGAGAGTAGAGGCACCCTACCTGGAACTCAGAAGTCTATGAAGATCACGGAATGGAAATACTTTATTCATGATCCAAAAGCAAAGGCGTGTTGATTTCTGTCATCTGTGTAAGAAATATGAGAGTAGGGGAAATCCATACTCAAACCTAGGCACCTATTCAATGAGCTCCCACTTGAAACACAAACACAGGTCTGTCTTGGAGGCACACCATCAACAGTTCATTTCTTCTACAACTTGTACCTGCAGATTAACTCCTAAACATTCCCTGTGCAGTGGGGTGCATGAAAACAGTGCTGTGCCTTGATTTTCTACACCTGTAAAAACTAGTAGAAGAGCAATTTTAGCAACATCTTACCTCAGCAGTAGTAGCAGCATCTTGCTTTGAGAAAAATGCCTAAAAATGTCAGCAACTATAGATATCTTACTGCACTTAAAATGGTGTAAGAAAAGATGCAAGAGAAAGGGGAATGAAAATGGTGCTAAATCTCCAACGTTATTCTATGGATCTAAATGCCTAAAAATGTATCCAGTCATAGATATTAGAGCACAGAAAATATTGTTAGAAAATGATGCAAAAAACTGGAGCAAGAAAATGGTGCAAAAAACGGAGCAAGAAAATACGGGGAAAAAAACACAGCAGCCACATAAGGCAAAAAAATAGTTCAAAACGTCCTGTGTTGAACTATGAAGCTAATTTTCAAACGATGTTTCCAACTTAGAGATCTTAATGCACAGCAACGAGTCAGAAAATGGAGAAAAAAAAATGGAGCAACACAAAAAGAACAAGAAAATGAAGAAGGAAAACGGTGCTTAAAGTCCAGTGTGTCCCAAATTATGATAATCCCGCTCTTCCTAAGGAGAGTACAGTTTGTCAAAGTCCCACCAAAAGTTCACTCACTAGCTATATATCAGTGCCATAATAAACCATGTAAAAACACTGAAGACGAGAAAATCTAACAAAACAGTGATGACGGCAAAGTGCAAGATGGTGTAACAGCAGAATCAACTGCTGCATCTGACAGTGAGACAAATATGCACAAAAACACATCCTGAAGGTGATAGTGAACACTATGAAAATCTAATAAGCCCACTAAAAGCTTAGAGGAATGTAAAATTAGAAGGGCAGAAGTGGCGGGCGATGCTGAGGATGACATAATTATTGATAGTGATGATGTAAATCAAGAATATAACCCTCCAGCATCCTCCTCTTCTTCAGATACAGATGAAGTTGAGAGAGAGAGAGATTATGACTTAGCCAGAACGTTAGCTAAAGCAAAGGCTAAATCTTCCACCAATGAAATGAAGAACCATGACTGTCAATAAACTGTATGAGAAAACAAAAGGAAACTGTGACCCAGGACAAGCAATGATGACACTCATCCTGTCAGTCATCCTCAGCATATTCACAACTTAAAAGTTCAAGTGTGACACTAACACCCACACATTACAGCAATGAGCAACCAGCAAACAACACAGGCTATCTGCATCCACCGCCTTAGCAAGGATAGGTGTCCCTGCCACTGCTGGAAGTGCAGCACCTGTAACTCCAAATAGTAGCACAGTTTGAGCAAAAGCTAGACCAGATACTAGAAGAGTCTCTCTGGAACTTAGAAGTCTATGAAGAACACTGAATGGAGATACTTCATTAATGATCCAAAAGCAAAGTCTGTTGCTGACTGTTGTCTGTGTAAGAAGCATGGAAGCAGGGGAATACCAGGCTCAAACCTAGGTACCTCTTCAATGAGCTCCCACTTGAAACACAAACACAGGTCTGTTTTGGAGGCACACCATCAACAGGTCATTTCTTCTACAACTTGAAACTGGAGATGAACTCCTAAACATTCCCTGTGCAGTGGGGTGCATAAAATCAGTACTATGCCTTGATTTTCTATACCTGTAAAAACTAGTATTAGGGCAATTTTAGCAACATCTAGCACCATCACTAGTAGAAGCATCTGGCATAGAGAAAAATGCCTAAAGATTTCAGCAAAGGTAGATAACTTAGTGCACTTAAAATGGTGTAAGAAATGATGCAAGAAAAAGGGGAAAGAAAATGTTGGTAAGAGTCTTATGTTATTCTAGGGATCTAAATGCCTAAAAAGTTATCCAGTCTTATAAATCTTAGAGCACAGAAAATATTGTTAGAAAATGGAGCAAAAAATAGAGAAAGAAAATGGTGCAGAAAACGGAGCAAGAAGATTAGGGGAAAAACACAGCAACCACATAAAGCAAAAAAATAGTTCAAAACGTCCTCTGTTGAACTATGAAGCAAATTTTCTAATGATGTGTCCAACTTAGAGATCTTAATGCACAGCAAAGAGTTAGAAAATGGAGCAAAAAATGGAGCAACACCAAAAGAACAAGAAAATGAAGAAGGAAAACGGTGCTTAAAGTTTAGTGTGTCCCAAATTATGATAATCCTGTTCTTCCTAAGGAGAGTTCAGTTTTTCAAAGTCCCACCAAAAGTTCACTCACCACCTATATCAGTGCCGAAATAAACCATCTAAAAACACTGAAGACGAGAAAATCTAACAAAACAGTGATAACAGCAGAGTGCAAGATGGTGTAACAGCATAATCATCTGCTGCATCTGACAGTGAGACAAATATGCACAAAAACACATCCTGAAGGTGATAGTAAACACTGTGAAAATCTAAAAAGCCCACTAAAAGCTTAGAGGAATGTAAAATTAGAAGGGCAGAAGTGGTGGGCGATGCTGAGGATCACATAATTACTGCTTGTGATGATGTAAATCAAGAATATAACCCTCCAGCATCCTCCTCTTCTTCAGATACAGATGAAGTTGAGAGTGAGAGAGATTATGACTTACCCAGAATGTTAGCTAAAGCAAAGGCTAAATCTTCCACCAATGAAATGAAGAACCATGACTGTCAATAAACTGTATGAGAAAACAAAAGGAAAGTGTGACCCAGGACAAGCAATGATGACACTCATCCTGTCAGTCATCATCAGCATATTCACGACTTCAAAGTTCAAGTCTAACACTACCACACACACATTAACAGTACTGAGGAACCAGCAAACAACACAGGCTATCTGCATCCACAGCCTTAGTAAGGATGAGTGTCCCTGGCACTGTTGGAAGTGCAGCACCTGTAACTCCAAATAGTAATACCGTTTGAGCAAAAGCTAGACCAGATACTAGTAGCAGCCTCTCTGAAACTCAGAAGTCTGTGAAGAACACTGAATGGATATACTTCATTCATGATCGAAAAGCAAAGTCTGTTGCTCACTGTTGTCTGTGTAAGAACCATGGAAGCAGTGGAATACCAAGCTCAAAACTAGGTACCTCTTGAATGAGCTCCCACTTGAAACACAAACAGAGGTCTGTCTTGGAGGCACACCATCAACAGGTCATTTCTTCTACTATCTGTACCTGCAGATAAACTTCTAAAAATTCCCTGTGCAGCAGGGTGCATGAAAACAGTGCTGTACCTTGATTTTCTACACCTGTAAAAACTAGTAGAAGGGCAATTTTAGCAACATCTAGCCCCAGAAGTAGTAGCAGCTTCTGGCATAGAGAAAAATGCCTAAAGATTTGAGCAACCGTAGATATCTTAGTGCACTTAAAATGGTGTAAGAAATGATGCAAGAGAAAGGGAAAAGAAAGTGTTGCTAAAAGTCTTACGTTATTCTAGGGATCTAAATGCCTAAAAAGTTATCCAGTCTTATAGATCTTAGAGCACAGAAAATATTGTTAGAAAATGAAGCAAGAAAATGGTGCAGAAAACGGAGCAAGAAAATTAGGGGGAAAAAACACAGCAACCACATAAAGCAAAAAAATAGTTAAAAACGTCCTGTGTTGAAGTATGAAGCTAATTTTCTAATGTTGTATCCAACTTAGAGATGTTAATGCACAGGAAAGAGTTAGAAAATGGAGCAAAAAATGGAGCAACACCAAAAGAACAAGAAAATGAAGAAGGAAAACGATGCTTCAAGTCCAGTATGCCCGAAATTATGGTAATCCTGCTCTTCCTGATGAGAGTCCAGTTTGTCAAAGTCCCACCAAAAGTTCACTCACCACCTATATCAGTGCCATAATAAATCATCTAAAAACACTGAAGACGAGAAAATGTAACAAAACAGTAATGACGGCAGAGTGCAAGATGGTATAAAAGCAGAATCAACTGCTGCATCTAACAGTGAGACAAATATGCACAAAAACACATCCTGAAGGTGATAGTGAACACTGTGAAAATCTAAAAAGCCCACTAAAAGCTTAGAGGAATGTAAAATTAGAAGGGCAGAAGTGGCGGGCGATGCTGAGGATCACATAATTACTGATTGTGATGATGTAAATCAAGAATATAACCGTCCAGCATCCGCCTCTTCTTCAGATACAGATGAAGTTGAGAGTGAGAGAGATTATGACTTACCCAGAATGTTAGCTAAAGCAAAGGCTAAATCTTCCACCAATGAAATGAAGAACCATGACTGTCAATAAACTGTATGAGAAAACAAAAGGAAAGTGTGACCCAGGACAAGCAATGATGACACTCATCCTGTCAGTCATCATCAGCATATTCACGAGCTAAAAGTTCAAGTCTAACACTACCACACACACATTAACAGTACTGAGGAACCAGCAAACAACACAGGCTATCTGCATCCACAGCCTTAGCAAGGATGAGTGTCCCTGCCACTGTTGGAAGTGCAGCACCTGTAACTCCAAATAGTAATACCGTTTGAGCAAAAGCTAGACCAGATACTAGTAGCAGCCTCTCTGGAACTTAGAAGTCTATGAAGAACACTGAATGGAGATACTTCATTCATGATCCAAAAGCAAAGACTGTTGCTCACTGTTGTCTGTGTAAGAAGCATGGAAGCAGGGGAATACCAGGCTCAAACCTAGGCACCTCTTCAATGAGCTCCCACTTCAAGCACAAGCACAGGACTGTCTTGGAGGCACACCATCAACAGGTCATTTCTTCTACAACTTGTACCTGCAGATGAACTCCTAAATGTTCCCTGTGCAGTGGGGTGCATGAAAACAGTACTGTGCCTTGATTTTCTACACCTGTAAAAACTAGTAGTAGTGCAATTGTAGCAACATCTAGTCCCAGCAGTAGTAGCAGCATCTGGCATAGAGAAAAAATGCCAAAAAATTTCAGCAACCGTAGATATCTTAGTGCACTTAAAATGGTGTAAGAAATGATGCAAGAGAAAGGGGAAAGAAAATGCTGCTAAAAGTCTTACGTTATTCTAGGGATCTAAATGCCTAAAAAGTTATCCAGTCTTATAGATCTTAGAGCACAGAAAATATTGTTAGAAAATGGAGCAAAAAATGGAGCAAGAAAATGGTGCAGAAAACGGAGCAAGAAAATTAGGGGAAAAAACACAGCAACCACATAAAGGAAAAAAAATAGTTCAAAACGTCCTGTGTTCAACTATGAAGCTAATTTTCTAATGATGTTTCCAACTTAGAGATCTTAATGCATAGGAAAGAGTTAGAAAATGGAGAAAAAAATGGAGCAACATCAAAAGAACAAACAAATGAACAAGGAAAACCGTGCTTAAAGTCTACTGTGCGCTAAATTATGGTAATCCCGCTCTTCCTGAGGAGAGTCCAGTTTGTCACAACGTCCCACCAAAAGTTCACTCACCACCTATATCAGTGCAATAATAAACCATCTAAAAACACTGAAGACAAGAAAATCTCACAAAACAGTGATGACGGCAGAGTGCAAGATGGTGTAAAAGCAGAATCAACTGCTGCATCTGACAGTTAGACAAATATGCACAAAAAGACATACTGAAGGTCATAGTGAACACTGTGAAAATCTAAAAAGCCCACTAAAATCTTAGAGGAATGTAAAATTAGAAGGGCAGAAGTGGTGGGCGATGCTGAGGATGACATAATTACTGATTGTGATGATTTAAATCAAGAATATAAACCTCCAGCATCATCCTCTTCTTCAGATACAGACGAAGTTGAGGGTGAGAGAGATTATGACATAGCCAGAATGTTAGCTAAAGCAAAGGCTACATCTTCCACCAATGAAATGAAGAACCATGACTGTCAATAAACTGTATGAGAAAACTTAAGGAAAGTGTGACCCAGGACAAGTAATGATGACACTCATCCTGTCAGTCATCATCAGCATATTCACGACTTAAAAGTTCAAGTCTGACATTACCACACACATTAACAGTACTGAGGAACCAGCAAACAACACAGGCTATCTGCATCCACAGCCTTAGCAGGGATGAGTGTCCTTGCCACTGTTGGAAGTGCAGCACCTGTAACTCCAAATAGTAAAACCGTTTGAGCAAAAGCTAGACCACATACTAGTAGCAGGCTCTCTGGAACTTATAAGTCAATGAAGAACACTGAATGGAGATACTTCATTCATGATCCAAAAGCAGAGTCTTTTGCTCACTGTTGTCTGTGTAAGAAGCATGGAAGCCAGGTAATACCAGTCTCAAACCTAGGCACCTCTTCAATGAGCTCCCGCTTGAAACACAAACACAGGTCTGTCTTGGAGGCATACCATCAACAGGTCATTCCTTCTACAACATGTACCTGCAGATGAACTCCTAAACATTCCCTGTGCAGTGGGGTGCATGAAAACAGTACTGTTCCTTGATTTTCTACACCTGTAAAAACTACTTGTAGTGCAACTGTAGCAACATCTAGTCCCAGCAGTAATAGCAGCATCTGGCATAGAGAAAAATACCTAAAGATTTCAGCAACCGTAGATATCTTAGTGCACTTAAAATGGTGTAAGAAATGATGCAAGAGAAAGGGGAAAGAAAATGGTGCTAAAAGTCTTACATTATTCTAGGGATCTAAACGCCTAAAAAGTTATCCAGTCTTATAGATCTTAGAGCACAGAAAATATTTTTAGAAAATGGAGCAAAAAATGGAGCAAGAAAATGGTGCGGAAAACGGAGCAAGAAAATTAGGGTAAAAAAACATAGCAACCACATAATGTAAAAAATAGTTCAAAACGTCCTTGTAATGGTTTTTAGGACACTCAGACCAGTATGTGAAATAAAAACACAATTTATTTAGAGAAAAATAATGCAAATGTTCGCCCTCTAGTGGCGGTTAATAATACACAAACAGTGTAGACTGATAGGTTACAAGTGTAAATGCACAATAATATTACATGTACAAATACTAAGCAATAGAATGGGATATAACCCCAAATAGATAAGAACTTGATAACAGTCAGTCTCAGATTTGGATGTTTGGCACGCCCTGAGTGTTATAAGGATGCACTGCTAGACAAAGTTCACCATGTACCGGAGACAGGACTGCCTCGCCAAAGTGTTCGGGTAATAAGCAGAATAGGAATCCAACTAGCCCCCTCGGGCGTACCTACTGGATCTGCTTCTGCTAGTGCAAGTGAGAATAGCCCCCACGGGCGTAACAGGAACCGGCCTGCAATGCAAGAGCTACTAAGCCTCCTCAGACTTAACCGGATACTGGAGTTTGAAGTGCTAGAGCCAACAGCCCCCACGGGCGTTGTTACCGGATTTGCTTGCGCTGAAGCCTTTTAACTGCCACCACTCTGTATAACGGATATCGCCCAGTAACCGACAATAGGAGAGAGCCTTAGGCGCCCAACCGGCCCAAAAGACGTGACTACTCTGCAATGGAAGAATAGAGTTGCTGACGGTGAGCGGCCAACTCAGCAGGAGTATCACCGAGAACGAGGCTCGTACTGGAGGTAGAGAGAGTGAGACCAAGGCAGCACTGCTAGGGTTAATAAGCACGTTTATTCGAGGCTTCAGCGAAACAGCAAGGCTCTGCAGTATGAGGGAGGCGTACTGAGATACACACAGCTCTGCACGGGTAGCGATACACTGCACTTATCGTGGGTAACACCAGGCAAGGCAGTCACACGGAAACTGGCAACAGCAGATGATAATGTCGCAGCGGCGACAACTGGAACGCGGGTCACTGGAACAAGCTGGAAGTCGATCTTCGGAGCAGGAAGTCATCCGGGCCGGGTCGGAGCACATAGGAGGTAGTCATACAAGCAAGGTCATACACAAACAGAAACGTCAGCCAAGCCGGGTCAGGATCCAAGGGTGGTACGCAGTCGGGCCGGATCATACACAAACAGGAACACTGGAGGATAGTCAGGACAAGCCGATTCGGTACACAGAAATCCAGAACACAGGAACACAGCAACAGTACTACTGGCTCAGAAACACCACGAAAGGGCCTCTGACAGGTGTCTGGGCCAGGCATAAGAAGGTCACCAGGGACGGGCCAAACTGGCTCAGCAAATCAGAGCGAACCACAGGAAAGAGTGAAAACATTCACAGGCACTGTGATAGTACCCCCCTCTCAAAGACCCCCTCTCCCTGCTGGAGGTCTGGGTTTCAAAGGATATTTAGAGTGAAAGCTGCGTACCAATTTAGGCGCATGGAGGTCCCCTTGATTAATACAAGATCGTTCCTCAGGACCATAGCCCTTCCAATGGATCAAATATTGCACGTAGGAGGTAGTCATACAAGCCGGGTCATACACAAACAGGAACGTCAGCCAAGCCGGGTCAGGATCCAACGGTGGTACGCAGTCGGGCCGGATCATACACAAACAGGAACACTGGAGAATAGTCAGGACAAGCCGATTCGGTACACAGAAATCCAGAACACAGGAACACAGCAACAGTACTACTGGCTCAGAAACACCACGAAAGGGCCTCTGACAGGTGTCTGGGCCAGGCATAAGAAGGTTACCAGGGGCGGGCCAAACTGGCTCAGCAAATCAGAGCGAACCACAGGAAAGAGTGAAAAGAATCACAGGCACTGTGATAGTACCCCCCTCTCAAAGACCCCTCTCCCTGCCGGAGGTCTGGGTTTCAAAGGATATTTAGAGTGAAAGCTGCGTACCAATCTAGGCGCATGGAGATCCCCTTGATTAACCCAAGAACGTTCCTCAGGACCATAGCCCTTCCAATGGAACAAATATTGCAGATTTCCTCTAAATCTCCTAGAATCAATAATACTCTGGACCTCATACTCTTCTTGGCTCTGGACGTCCACCGGCCCAGGAATCACTGGCGTAGTAGTATAACGATTACACACCAAGGGTTTCAGAAGCGACACATGGAACACATTGTGAATGTGCATTGAGGGTGGAAGTTCCAGTGCATAAGAAACCGGATTAATCTTGCGGATAATCTTAAAGGGACCAATGAACCGGGGAGCCAGTTTGTTGGAGGGCACTTGTAAATTGAGGTTTCTGGATGACAGCCATACCCTGTCCCCAACTTGAAATGAGACCGCTGGGAGACGTCTGCGATTAGCGTGCCGCTGATGACGCCTAAATGACTGATTGAGGGACCTCTGAACCTGTGCCCAAGTGGAACGAAGTTGCGCCAAATGCTCCTCCAGAGTAGGAATCTGCTGCGCCTGAAATGAGTCTGGGAGCAGACAAGGCTGGAACCCATAGTTAACGAGAAATGGAGAGCTCCCAGACGATGAATTAACCGCACAGTTTCTGGCAAACTCTGCCCATGGCAACATGTCAGCCCAATTATCATGATGATCGGTGACAAAGCAACGCAGGAACTGCTCCAGTCCCTGATTGGCATGCTCAGCGGCCCCATTAGTCTGGGGATGGTAGGCGGAGAAAAAGGACAATTGGATTCCCATCTGGCCACAAAATGCCCTCCAAAACCTAGAAACGAACTGGCTTCCACGATCGGAGACAATCACTCTGGTTACTCCGTGCAGGCGGAACACCTCTCTGGAACACCTCTCCTGGGCCGATGGAAGGCCAGTCAGAGGCACAAAATGTGCCATCTTAGATAATCTATCGACCACCATAAGAATGAACGTATAACCCCTAGAGGCTGGTAATTCTCCCAAGAAGTCGATGGATATATGAGACCAAGGACGGTCTCCGTTGGGCACTGGTTGAAGTAAGCCCACGGGGAGATGCCTAGGGGTCTTGGCACGGGCACAGGTGGTACAAGCTGCTGTAAAAGCGGCGCAATCGGCTCTCAGTGTGGGCCACCAAAATAATTGCGAAAGGGACCAAACGAGTTGGTCCCTACCAATATGCCCAGCCGCTTTAGAAGCATGATAAGTTTACAACAGACGGACACGGAATGGCTCATCCAAGAAACACTTCCCCACTGGGGTCTCAAGAGGTGCCCTTGATTGTGATGCCAATATCTCCTCCCCCAGAGGCGAGGTTATGGTTGTACGAATAGTGGCCAGAATGCGGTCTGGCTGAATGATAGGTACAGGTTCTTCCTCCCTCTCAGTGTCAGAAGCGAACTGACGTGACAACGCATCAGCCTTAATATTCTTAGAGCCAGGAAGATAAGACACTAGAAAATTGAATCGAGACAAAAAAAGCACCCACCTAGCTTGTCGAGAGGACAGTCTTTTGGCTTCGGAGAGATAGGTTAAATTCTTATGGTCAGTAAGGATTAGTACTGGAGTCTGAGTACCTTCCAAAAGGTGGAGCCACTCTTTCAATGCTAGGATAATGGCCAACAGTTCCCTGTTGCCAATCTCGTAATGGCTCTGAGCACTAGACAATTTCTTAGAAAAAAAGCTGCTAGGCCTCAAGGCGCCACCTCCCACAGGACGTTGGGAGAGTACTGCCCCAACCCCAACTTCCGAAGCGTCAACCTCCAATGTAAATGGCAGGGAGGGATTAGGGTGGGACAGTACTGGAGCAGATGCAAAGGCAGATTTCAGGGTAACAAATGCGTTTTCAGCTGCCTCAGACCACTGAGAGGAAGAAGCGCCCTTATGAGTCAAATCTGATAATGGTTTTACAATCGTGGAAAAGTTCTGGATGAACTTCCTATAATAGCAAAACCTAAGAATCGTTGAATGGCCTTTAACCCCTTAGGACGAGGCCATTGCAGGACTGCTGCCAACTTTTCCTGATCCATGGCAATGCCATTTTTGGAGATTATGAACCCCAGGAATGGTACTTGAGATGTATGGAATTCGCACTTTTCTAGTTTACAGAATAACTTGTGCTTACGAAGTCGGAGCAAGACTTCTGAGACATCCTTAATGTGTTGGGAGAGGTTGGCAGAGTGAATTAATATATCATCTAGATATACTACCACACAGGACTGGAGCAGGTCTCGTAAAATATCATTAATAAATTTCTGAAACACTGCAGGTGCATTGCATACGCCGAATGGCATCACCAGATATTCATAATGCCCTGGTCTGGTATTAAACGCCGTTTTCCACTCGTCACCTTCTTTAATTCTGACCAGATTATAGGTGGCTCGCAAGTCAAGTTTAGTAAAGATCGAAGAGCCCTTTAATCTGTTAAATAATTCTGTAATAAGTGGAATAGGATAGGCGTTCTTAGGCATTAGCTTATTCAGCCCTCGGTAGTCAATGCATGGCCTAAGTTCACCACTTTTCTTTTTCACAAAGAAAAATCGGGCACCAGCCGGGGACGTAGATTTACGAATGATTCCCCTCTCAAAGGCATCCGCAATATAATCCTCCATAGCCTTATTCTCCTCACATGACAGTGGGTAAGTGCGTCCTCTGGGGGGCACCGCACCTGGAGGCAAATCAATGGCGCAATCATATGACCTATGCTCAGGTAATGCGCTGGCCTCTCCTTTGCTAAATACGTCACTGAATTGCCCATATTCTGTTGGCGCAGCCGGAGAGGTACACATAATATTGACAGGTAAAGAGAGACAATTCTTGTTACAGTACTCAGACCAGGAGTTAACCTCACATCTCTGCCAGTCAAATCGAGGATTATGTACCTGTAACCATGGGAACCCCAAAATAACTGAATGGTGCGGGGAACGAATGATCTGAAATCGTATCTGCTCCCTGTGACAAGCCCCCACAGTCATTGTCACTGGAATTGTCTCAAACGTAATGAATGCAGGCTCCAGGGGTCTGCCATCAATGGCCTCTATTGCCACAGGAGAATCCTTTTTACATAAAGGAATGCCGTGCAAGTCGGCAAAGGACTGGTCCATGAAGTAGCCGGCTGCCCCGGAGTCCACCAATGCCAGGACCTCGATTACCTTGTCCGCCCAAGCAAATACCACCTGGATGGTGGGTTTAGTGGTGCTAGAATCTAGGGACTGTTCTACACCACCTAGGGCCTGTCCCCCAAGGTACCCTAGGTGCGTTCGTTTCCCGGCCTTACTGGACAATTGCGTAATAGATGCCTAGGTTTGCCACAATATAGGCATAAGCCTTGCCTCCTACGATACAATTTTTTCTCCTTAGTGAGCCTAGTGAACCCTAATTGCATAGGTTCAGTACTATCGGCTGGTCTTTCAGGAAGAACGGGTGGTGTGCGTGGGTTAAGGAAACTGGTCTGGCCATAGTTTTTTGCTTTAGCCCTTTTAGCCAACCGTCTCTCACGGATACGGGAGTCTATTAACATGACATAATCGATGTATTGATCCAGATCGCTGGGTACATCTCGAGCGGCTATCTCATCCTTAATCTGTTCAGAGAGACCCTGGGTAAAGGCTGCAAGTAAGGCCTCATTGTTCCAGCCCACCTCTGCTGCCAAGGTCCAGAACTCGATAGCATAATCGCCCAGTGCGCGTTCGCCCTGCTGAATTTCCATCAGCCTTTTGGCAGCAGAGGCAGCCCTGCCAGGAACCTCAAACACTCGTCTGAACTTCATCACGAATTCTCTAAAGTTCAGTGTGCATGGTCTGGCACTCTCCCACAACGGATTTGCCCATGCCAAAGCTTTGCCCGTCAACAGAGATATCATAAAACCGACCTTACTACGGTCGTTAGGAAATGCCTGGGGTGCCAATTCCAAAAATATCTCCAACTGATTAATGAATCCCTTGCATAGGGAGGGTTCGCCATCATATCTTAATGGTAACGGCACCACTTCCGTTAACCCTCTCGAGTTAGCTGAGGGGACTACAGACGGATTCTCCGGTGTCAGGACTGGGGGGACCACCGGATTAGGACTAGGCTTGTCCAAATGTACTGTACGTTCGAGTAACGTCTGTAGAGCCAGTACCAATTGGTCCAGGCGCTGCTCATGGACATCCATTCTCCAGTGGATGTTCTGGGTATTACTTTCACCCTTACCGTCTGAGGTCATGGCCCTTTCGTACTGTAATGGTTTTTAGGACACTCAGACCAGTATGTGAAATAAAAACACAATTTATTTAGAGAAAAATAATGCAAATGTTCGCCCTCTAGTGGCGGTTAATAATACACAAACAGTGTAGACTGATAGGTTACAAGTGTAAATGCACAATAATATTACATTTACAAATACTAAGCAATAGAATGGGATATAACCCCAAAGGGTTAAGAACTTGATAACAGTCAGTCTCAGATGTGGATGTTTGGCACGCCCTGGGTGTTATAAGGCTGCGCTGGTAGACAAAGTTCACCATGTACTGGAGACAGGACTGCCTCGCCAAAGTGTTCGGGTAATAAGCAGAACAGGAATCCAACTAGCCCCCTCGGGCGTACCTACTGGATCTGCTTCTGCTAGTGCAAGTGAGAATAGCCCCCACGGGCGTAACAGGATCCGGCCTGCAATGCAAGAGCTACTAAGCCTCCTCAGACTTAACCGGATACTGGTGTTTGAAGTGCTAGAGCCAATAGCCCCCATGGGCGTTGTTACCGGATTTGCTAGCGCTGAAGCCTTTTAACTGCCACCACTCTGTATAACGGATATCGCCCAGTAACCGACAATAGGAGAGAGCCTTAGGCACCCAACCGGCCCAAAAGACATGACTACTCTGCAATGGAAGAATAGAGTTGCCGACGGCGAGCAGCCAGCTCAGCAGGAGTATCACCGAGGACGAGGCTCGTACTGGAGGTAGAGAGAGTGAGACCAAGGCAGCACTGCTAGGGTTAATAAGCACGTTTACTCGAGGCTTCAGCGAAACAGCAAGGCTCTGCAGTATGAGGGAGGCGTACTGAGATACACACAGCTCTGCACGGGTAGCGATACACTGCACTGATCGTGGGTAACACCAGGCAAGGCAGTCACACGGAAACTGGCAACAGCAGATGATAATGTCGCAGTGGCGACAACTGGAACGCGGGTCACTTGAACAAGCTGGAAGTCGATCTTCGGAGCAGGAAGTCAGCCGGGCCGGCTCGGAGCACGTAGGAGGTAGTCATACAAGCCGGGTCATACACAAACAGGAAAGTCAGCCAAGCCGGGTCAGGATCCAAGGGTGGTAAGCAGTCGGGCCGGATCATACACAAACAGGAACACTGGAGAATAGTCAGGACAAGCCGATTCGGTACACAGAAATCCAGAACACAGGAACACAGCAACAGTACTACTGGCTCAGAAACACCACGAAAGGGCCTCTGACAGGTGTCTGGGCCAGGCATAAGAAGGTCACCAGGGGCGGGCCAAACTGGCTCAGCAAATCAGAGCGAACCACAGGAAAGAGTGACAAGAATCACAGGCACTGTGATAGTTCTGTGTTGAACTATGAAGCTAATTTTCTAATGATGTTTCCAACTTAGAGATCTTAATGCATAGGAAAGAGTTAGAAAGTGGAGCAAAAAATGGAGCAACACCAAAAGAACAAGAGAATGAATAAGGAAAACGGTGCTTAAAGTCCACTGTGCCCCAATTATGGTAATCCCGCTCTTCCTGAGGAGAGTCCAGTATGTGAAAGTCCCACCAAAAGTTCACTCATCAACTGTATCAGTGCCATAATAAACCATCTAAAAACACTGAAGACGAGAAAATCTAACAAAATAGTGATGACGGCAGAGTGCAAGATGGTGTAACAGCAGAATCAACAGCTGCATCTGACAGTTAGACAAATATGCAGAAATACGCACCCTGAAGGTTATAGGGAACACTGGGAAAATCTAAAAAGCCCACTAAAAGCTTAAAGGAATGAAAAATTAGAAGGGCAGAAGTGGCGGGCGATGCTGAGGATGACATACTTATTGATTGTGATGTTGTAAACCTAGACTATAACCCTCCAGCATCCTCCTCTTCTCCAGATACAGATGAAGTTGAGAGTGAGAGAAATTATGACTTAGCCAGAACATTAGCAAAAGCAAATACTAAATCTTCCATCAATTAAATGAAGAACCATGACTGTCAGTGAACTGTATGAGAAAACAAATGGAAATTGTGACCCAGGACAAGCAATGATGACAGTCATCCTGTCAGTCATCATCAGCATATTCACGACTTAAAAGTTCAGATCTGACACTACCACATACACATTAAAAGTATTGAGCAACCAGCTAACAACACAGGCTATCTGCATCCACAGCCTTAGCAAGGATGAGTGTCCCTGCCACTGTTGGAATTGCAGCACCTGTAACTCCAAATAGTAATACCGTTTGAGCAAAAGCTAGACCAGATACTAGTAGCAGCCTCTCTGGAACTCAGAAGTCTATGAAGAACACTGAATGGAGATAATTCATTCATGATCGAAAAGCAAAGACTGTTGCTCACTGTTGTCTGTGTAAGAAGCATGGAAGCAGAGGAATACCAAGCTCAAACCTAGGCACCTCTTCAATGAGCTCCCACTTGAAACACAAACACAGGTCTGTCTTGGAGGAACACCATCAACAGGTCATTTCTTCTACAACTTGTACCTGCAGATGAACTCCTAAACATTGCCTGTGCAGTAGGGTGCATGAAAACAGTGCTGTGCCTTGATTTTCTACACCTGTAAAAACTAGTAGTAGTGAAATTGTAGCAACATCTAGCCCTTGCAGTAGAAGCAGCTTCTGGTACAGAGAAAAATGCCTAAAGATTTCAGCAACTCTAGATATCTTTGTGCACTTAAAATGGTGTAAGAAATGATGCAAGAGAAAGGGGAAAGAAAATGTTTTTAAAAGTCTTACGTTATTCTAGGAATCTAAATGCCTAAAAAGTTGTCCAGTCTTATACACCTTAGAGCACAGAAAATATTGTTAGAAAATAGAGCAAAAAATGGAGCAAGAAAATGGTGCAGAAAACGGAGCAAGAAAATTAGGGGAAAAAAACACAGCAACCACATAAGGTAAAAAAAATAGATCAAAACGTCCTGTGGTGAACTATGAAGCTAATTTTCTAATGATGTATCCAACTTAGAGATCTTAATGCATAGGAAAGAGTTAGAAAATGGAGCAAAAAATGGAGCAACACCAAAAGAACAAGAAAATGAAGAAGGAAAACTGTGCTTAAAGTCCAGTATGCCCGAAATTATGGTAATCCTGCGCTTCCTGAGGAGAGTCCAGTTTGTCAATGTCCCACCAAAAGTTCACTCACCACCTATATCAGTGCCATAATAAACCATCTAAAAACACTGAAGACGATAAAATGTAACAAAACAGTGATGACGGCAGAGTGTAAGATGGTGTAAAAGCAGAATCAACTGCTACATCTGACAGTGAGACAAATATGCACAAAAACACATCCTGAAGGTGATAGTGAACACTGAGAAAATCTAAAAAGCCCACTAAAAGCTTAGAGGAATGTAAAATTAGAAGGGCAGAAGTGGCGGGCGATGCTGAGGATGACATAATTACAGATTGTGATGATGTAAACCTAGACTATAACCCTCCAGCATCCTCCTCTTCTTCAGATACAGATGAAGTTGAGAGTGAGAGAGATTATGACTTAGCCAGAACGTTAGCTAAAGCAAATGCTAAATCTTCCACCAATTAAATGAAAAACCATGACTGTCAATAAATTGTATGAGAAAACAAATGGAAAGTGTGACCCAGGAAAAGCAATGATGACAGTCATCCTGTCAGTCATCATCAGCATATTCACGACTTAAAAGATCAGATCTGACACTACCACACACACATTGAAATATTGAGCAACCAGCAAACAACACAGGCTATCTGAATTCACAGTCAGAGCAAGGTTGAGAGTCCCTACCACTGTTGGAATTGCAGCACCTGTAACCCCAAATAGTAATACCGTTTGAGCAAAAGCTAGACCAGATACTAGTAGCAGCCTCTCTGGAACTCAGAAGTCTTTGAAGAACACTAAATGGAGATACTTCATTCATGATCGAAAAGCAAAGTCTGTTGCTGACCATTGTCTGTGTAAGAAGCATGGAAGGAGGGGAAAACCAGGCTCAAACCTAGGCACCTCTTCAATGAGCTCCCGCTTGAAACACAAACACAGGACTGCCTTGGAGGCACACCATCAGCAGTTCATTTCTTCTACAACTTGTACCTGCAGATGAACTCCTAAACATTCCCTGTGCAGTGGGGTGCATGAAAACAGTGCAGTGCATTGATTTTCTACACCTGTAAAAACTTGTAGTAGTGCAATTTTAGCAATATCTAGCCCCAGCAGTAGTAGCAGCATCTGGCATAGAGAAAAATGCCTAAAGATTTCAGCAACCGTAGATATCTTAGTGCTCTTAAAATGGTGTAAGAAATAATGCAAGAAAAAGGGGAAAGAAAATGTTTCTAAAAGTCCTACGTTATTCTAGGGATCTAAATGTCTAAAAAGTTATCCAGTCTTATAGATCTTAGAGCACAGAAAATATTGTTAGAAAATGGAGCAAAAATGGATCAACAAAATGGTGCAGAAAACGGAGCAAGAAAATTATGGGAAAAAACCACAGCAACCACATAAAGCAAAAACAAATAGTTCAAAATGTCCTGTGTTGAACTATGAAGCTAATTTTCTAATGATGTTTCCAACTTATAGATCTTAATGCACAAGAAAGAGTTAGAAAATGGAGCAAAAAATGGAGCAACACAAAAAGAACAAGAAAATGAAGAAGGAAAACTGTGCTTAAAGTTCAGTGTGCCCCAAATTATGATAATCCCGTTCTTCCTAAGGAGAGTTCAGTTTTTCAAAGTCCCACCAAAAATTCACTCACCACCTATATCAGTGACGTAATAAACCATCAGAGGGCAAGATGGTGTAACAGCAGAATCATCTGCTGCATCTGACAGTGAGACAAATATGCACAAAAACACATCCTGAAGGTGATAGCGAACACTGTGAAAATCTATAAAGCCCTCTAAAAGCTTAGAGGAATGTAACATTAGAGGGGCAGCAGTGGCGGGCGATGCTGGAGATGACATAATTACTGATTGTGATGATGTAAATCTAGAATATAACCCTCCAGCATCCTCCTCTTCTTCAGATACAGATGAAGTTGAGAGTGAGAGAGATTATGACATATCCAGAACGGATGAGAGTTGGTACCGTGTTAGCCGTATAAATACAGGAGGCAAATATAGTTTTTGATACCTTTTATTGGCTAACTAAGCTGATTTAAATGCAAGCTTTCAAGACCTTAGGTCTCTTCCTCAGGCATGTTATACAGATAAATATGAAAACATCTCTCTTAAATACAAGTACACATCACATTGTTTAGCATGGAAATCAGATAACAGAATGCAGTCCAGATCCAGATATCTTTGATCAGTCAATGGTAAATTGCACTCTTCCTCTGAGGCTTTAGAGGTATTTACGATGCTCTTGGGTCTGTGGAAAGGTCAGTCAACTAAATTATATTTTGCAGGGTCAGGCCTGGTTAGTACTTGGATGGGAGACCGCCTGGGACTACCAGGTGCTGTAGGCTTTTGCTTAGAAATTATATTTTGACATAAATTCCTTATCCCTGTTCAACCCACTACAAATTGCATTAAATTTTAACATTAATTTTACCTCCCATACCTTTCTGTCCCTCTGAGTGCGAAACAGTCCCATCAATACAGTTAATTCAATATCCTTGACACTGTGCCCATTTTGGCAAAAATGTTCTCCCACTGGTGTCTCTGTCTTTTCGTTATTAACACTGGATCTGTGGGAATTAAATCTCCTATGTAGTGCTTGTCCAGTTTCTCCCACATACAGAGCTGTTGGGCATTTTGCACACATGATAAGGTATATTACATTGGATGATTTACAGGTGAAGGTACCATTGATCTTATGGTGTAACTGGGTGTTTGGAATTGGTATGTTGTCCGTGGTGTAAATGTGTGCACAAGTTTCACATCTCTTTTGTAGGCAGGGAGATGTGCCATTTTTTGTATTTTTACTCAGGGCACTCCTCACCATCAGTTGTTTCAAATTTGGAGGCTGTCTGAATGAGAGTAAGGGAGGCTGTGGGAATATGTTCTTGAGTCTTTCATCTGCATGTCATTTCTTTTGAAGTTCTCTTGAAATTTTGCGTAGCACTTCAACCTGGGGGTGGTAAGTGACCACCAGTGGCACCCGGTTTCCCTTATGTTGTTCTTTGTAGTGTAACAGATTTTTTCTTGGTATTTGGGTAGCCTTCTGTATCTTACTGTCAATAATAGTTGCGCTGTAACCGTGTTTTATAAAGTCTCCTCTGAGTTCCTGGAGGTGCTTGTCACGGTCCATCCTGTCAGAACAGATGCGGTGGTATCTGATGGCCTGGTTGTATATGATGGAGTTCTTTGTGTGTTTTGGATGGAAGCTATTGCTTTTCAGGTACGTTGGTCTGTCTGTTGGTTTGCGGTATAGGGATGTGTGGATGGAGTTTTTCTGAATACTGATAGTTGTGTCAAGGAAGAACGTTAGCTAAAGCAAAGGATAAACCTTCCACCAATGAAATGAAGAACCATGACTGTCAATAAACTGTATGAGAAAACAAAAGGAAAGTGTGACCCAGGACAAGCAGAAGTCTATGAGAACACTGAATGGAGATACTTCATTAATGATCGAAAAGCAAAGACTGTTGCTCACTGTTGTCTGTGTAAGAAGCATGGAAGCATGGTAATACCAGGCTCAAACCTAAGCACCTCTTCAATGAGCTCCCACTTGAAACACAAACATAAGTCTGTTTTGGAGGCACACCATCAACAGGTCATTTCTTCTAAAACTTGTACCTGCAGATGAACTCCTAAACGTTCCATGTGTAGTGGGGCGCATGAAAACAGTACTGTGCCTTGATTTTCTACACCTGTAAAAATTAGTAGTAGTGCAACTGTAGCAACATCTAGTCCCAGCAGTAGTAGCAACATCTGGCATAGATAAAAATGCCTAAAGATTTCAGCAAACGTAGATATCTTAGTGCACTTAAAATGGTGTAAGAAATGATGCAAGAGAAAGGGGAAAGAAAATGTTTCTAAAAGTCCTACGTTATTCTATGGATCTAAATGCCTAAAAAGTTATCCAGTCTTATAGATCTTAGAGCACAGAAAATATTGTTAGAAAATGGAGCAAAAAATGGAGCAAGAAAATGGTGCAGAAAACGGAGCAAGAAAATTAGGGGAATAAAACATAGCAACCACATAAAGCAAAAAAATAGTTCAAAACGTCCTGTGTTGAACTGTGAAGATAATTTTCTAATGATGATTCCAATTTACAGATCTTAATGCACAGGAAAGAGTTAGAAAATGGAGCAAAAAAAGGAGCAACACAAAAAGAAAAAGAAAATGAAGTTGGAAAACGGTGCTTAAAGTCCAATGTGCCCCAAATTATGGTAATCCCGCTCTTCCTGTGGAGAGTCCAGTTTGTCAAAGTCTCTCCAAAAGTTCACTCACCACCTATATCTGTGCCATAATAAACCATCTAAAAACACTGAAGACGAGACAATCTAACAAAACAGTGATGACGGCAGAGTGCAAGATGGTGTAAAAGCAGAATCAACTGCTGCATCTGACAGACAAATATGCACAAAAACACATCCTGAAGGTGATAGTGAACATTGTGAAAATCTAAAAAGCCCATTAAAAGCTTAGAGCAATGTAAAATTAGAGGGGCAGAAGTGGCAGGCGATGCTGAGGATGACATAATTACTGATTGTGATGATGTAAATCAAGAATATAACCCTCCAGCATCCTCCTCTTCTTCAGATACAGATGAAGTTGAGAGTGAGAGAGATTATGACTTAGCCAGAACGTTAGTTAAAGCAAAGGCTAAATCTTCCACCAATGAAATGAAGAACCATGACTGTCAATAAACTGTATGAGAAAACAAAAGGAAAGTGTGACCCAGGACAAGCAATGATGACATTCATCCTGTTAATCATCATCAGCATATTCACGAATTAAAAGTTCAAGTCTGACACTACCACACACACACATTAACAGTATTGAGTAACCAGCAAACAAAACAGTCTATCTGCATCCACAGCCTTAGCAAGGATGAATGTCACTGCCACTGTTGGAAGTGCAGCACCTGTAACTCCAAATAGTAATACCGTTTGAGCAAAAGCTAGACCAGATACTAGTAGCAGACTTTCTGTAACTCTGAAGTACATGAAGAACACTGAATGGAGATACTTCATTCATGATCCAAAAGCAAAGTCTATTGCTGACTGTTGTCTGTGTAAGAAGCATGGAAGCAGGGGAAAACCAGGTTCAAACCTAGGCACCTATTCAAGGAGCGACCACTTGAAACAGAAACACAGGTTTACCTTGGAGGCACACCATCAACAGGTCATTTTTTCTACAACTTGAACCTGCAGATGAACTCCTAAACATTACCTGTGCAGTGGGGTGCATGAAAACAGTGCTGTGCCTTGATTTTCTACACCTGTAAATACTAGTAGTAGTGCAATTGTAGCAACATCTAGCCCCAGCAGTAGAAGCAGCTTCTGGCATAGAGAAAAATGCCTAAAGATTTCAGCAACCGTAGATATCTTAGTGCACTTAAAATGGTGTAAGAAATGATGCAAGAGAAAGGGGAAAGAAAATGGTGATAAAAGTCTTATGTTGTTCTATGGATCTAAATGCCTAAAAAGTTATCCAGTCTTATAGATCTTAGAGCACAGAAAATATTGCTAGAAAATGGAGAAAAAAATAGAGCAAGAAAATGGTGCAGAAAACAGAGCAAGAAAATTAGGGGAAAAAACCACAGCAACCACATAAAGCAAATAAATACTTCAAAACGTCCTGTGTTGAACTATCAAGCTAATTTTCTAATGATGTTTCCAACTTACAGATCTTAATGCACAGGAAAGAGTTAGAAAATGGAGCAAAAAATGGAGCAACACAAAAAGAACAAGAAAATGAAGATGGAAAACGATGCTTAAAGTCCAGTGTGCTCGAAATTATGGTCATCCCACTCTTCCTAAGGAGAGTCCAGTTTGTCAAACTCCAAGTAAAAGTTCACTCACCATCTATATCAGTGCCATAATAAACCATCTAAAAACACTGAAGACGAGAAAATCTAACAAAACAGTGATGACGGCAGAGTGCAAGATGGTGTAACAGCAGAATCAACTGCTGCATCTGACAGTGAGACAAATATGCACAAAAACACATCCTGAAGGTGATAGTGAACACTGTGAAAATCTAAAAAGTCCACTAAAAGCTTAGAGGAATGTAAAATTAGAAGGATAGAAGTGGCCGGCAATGCTGAGGATGACATAATTACTGATTGTGATGATGTAAATCAAGAATATAACCCCCCAGCATCCTCCTCTTCTTCAGATACAGATGAAGATGAGAGTGAGAGAGATTATGACTTAGCCAGAATGTTAGCTAAAGCAAAGGCTAAATCTTCCACCAATGAAATGAAGAACCATGACTGTCAATAAACTGAATGAGAAAACAAAAGGAAAGTGTGACCCACGACAAGCAATGATGACACTCATCCTGTCAATCATCATCAGCATATTCACGACTTAAAAGTTCAAATCTAACACTACCACACACACATTAACAGTATTGAGCAACCAGCAAACAACACAGGCTATCTGCATCCACAGCTCTAGCAAGGATGAGTGTCCTTGCCACTGTTGGAAGTTCAGCACCTGTAACTCCAAATAGTAATACCGTTTGAGCAAAAGATAGACCAGATACTAGTAGCAGCCTCTCTGGAACTTAGAAGTCTATGAAGAACACTGAATGGAGATACTTCATTCATGACCCAAAAGCAAAGTCTGTTGTTCACTGTTGCTGTGAAAGAAGCATGGAAGCAGGGTAATACCAGGCTCAAACCTAGGCACCTCTTCAATGAGCTCCCACTTGAAACACAATCATAGGTCTGTCTTGGAGGCATACCAACAACAGGACATTTCTTCTACAATTTGTACCTGCAGATGAACTCCTAAAAGTTCCCTGTGCAGTAGGGTGCATGAAAACAGTACTGTGCCTTGATTTTCTACACCTGTAAAAACTAGTAGTAGTGCAATTGTAGCAACATCTAGTCCCAGCAGTAGTAGCTTCATCTGACATAGATGAAAATGCCTAAAGATTTCAGCAACCGTAGATATCTTAGTGCACTTAAAATGGCGTAAGAAATGATGCAAGGGAATGGAGCAAGGAAATGGTGCAGAAAACGGAGCAAGAAAATTAGGGGAAAAAACACAGCAACCACATAAAGCAAAAAAATAGTTCAAAACGTCCTGTGGTGAACTATGAAGCTAATTTTCTAATGATGTATCTAACTTAGAGATCTTAATGCACATTAAAGAGTTAGAAAATGGAGCAAAAAATGGAGCAACACAAAAAGAACACGAAAATGAAGAAGGAAAACAGTGCTTAAAGTCCAGTGTGACCAAAATTATTTTAATCCCGCTCTTCCTGAGGAGAGTCCAGTTTGTCAAAATGCCACCAAAAGTTCACTCACCACCTATATCAGTGCCATAATAAACCATCTAAAAACACTGAAGACGAGAAAATCTAAGAAAACAGTGATGACGGCAGAGTGCAAGAAGGAGTAACAGCACAAAAACACATCCTGAAGGTGATAGTGAACACTGTGAAAATCTAAAAAGCCCACTAAAAGCTTTGAGGAATCTAAAAGTAGAGTTGCAGAAGTGGCGGGCGATGCTGAGGATGACATAATTACTAATTGTGATGATGTAAATCTAGAATATATCCCTCCAGCTATCACGGTGCCCGTGCTCTGCTCTGTCAATCTCTGTGTTGTGCGCTCCCATTGGCTGAGTTTAGTTTGGCCCGCCCAGTATGGCCTTCTTATACCAGGCCTTTGGCACCTGTCCTTTTGTGGTGTTCCTGTACCAGTGCTACTGTGTTGCTGTGATCCTGCGTTCCTGTGTACCGACTTGGCCCGTTTGACTAATCTTGCTGTTTCCTGCTCCGTGATTCGACCCGGCCCTGCTGACGTTCCTGCTCTGTGACCTGACCCGGCTTGTCTGACGTTTCTGAGCAGTGATTCGGCCAGCGATCCTGATCCTGTTCTCCGTGTCGCTTGGGCGACAATTTTACTTCCGCAAGTGCTGGTCTAGCAAAATGAGTATTGTGGCCTCCAACCCACTGAGCCTTCCGTTAACTCTTGCAGAGCACTGTTGCCTCCGGTACATTGAGCCTTCCATTATACTTGCAGAGCACTGTTGCCTCTGTTACACTGAGCCTCCATTAACACTTGCATAGCACTGTTGCCTCCTTTTACTCTGAGCCTTCCGTTAACACTTGCAGAGCACTGTTGCCTCCTTTTACTCTGAGCCTTCCGTTAACACTTACAGAGCACGGTTGCCTCTGTTGACTCTGAGCCTTCTGTTTACATTTGCAGAGCTATTGGCTCTAAGTCCATCAGCTCTTGCAGTGTACATTATTTCCGTTACCACACCGATCGGGTGCTATTGGCTCTAAGTCCATCAGCTCTTGCGGTGTCAGTATTCCCATTACTGCACCGGTCGGGTGCTATTGGCTCTAGTCCTTCAGCTCTTACAGTGTACAGTGCCTCCATTGTTGCACCGGTCGGGTGCTTGTGGCTCATGGTAGTGCTAGCTATAGCAGAGTATTGTGGTCTCCGTTTCTGCTCAGCACAGGGTAGAGTCTCAGTCCTGCTTTACTAACTAGGTGTCTCCACCTTGCACCACAGTCTCTTGCTACATTTACCATCATACTGGGCGCTGTCTAACACACCACATCAGAGACTGATTACTTTCTATGAACTTTAACCCATGTTGTACTGAAATAGCCTTGATAAGCCTGTCCTGTGACAGTATTTACTCTCTACCTTTGTATACTGGGCCTGAGAAGGCATATGTACATGACTGATATTTTCCTGTGATATTCTATAGCCCACGGTGGGCAGTCTAAGTGTGTCTTTTTAATGAAACTGTGTTTTATTCTAATCTACTGTGTCTGAGTGTCGTACAAACCGTTACAGTACGAAAGGGTCATGACCTCAGACAGTAAAGGTGAAGGTAATTCACAGAACATCTATTGGAGAATGGATGTGCACGAGCAGCGCCTGGACCAGTTGGCACTAGCCATGCAGACATTACTTGAGCGTACTGTACACCTTGACAAACCCAATCAGAATCCGGTGGTCCCCCCAGTTTTGACACCGGACAATCATTCCGTGGTTTCTGCTGCACCAACCAGAGGTTTAACGGCGGAGGCGCCATTACCACTAAGATATGATGGTGAACCTGCCCTATGCAGAGGGTTTATTAATCAATTAGAGATATTCCTGGAACTAACACCTCATGCTTTTACTAACGACCGGAGCAAGGTCGGGTTCATGATATCCTTGCTAAAGGGCAGAGCCCTGGCTTGGGCTAATCCTCTATGGGAAAATGCCAAATCCTGCACTCAGGACTTTAGTGAGTTCGTACGTAAGTTCCAGAGAGTGTTTGAGGTTCCTGGTAGAGCTGCCTCTGCTGCCAAAAGATTGATGGAGATTCAACAGGGTAATGTTACCGTGGGCGATTACGCCATAGAATTTCGGACATTGGCAGCAGAGGTAGGATGGAATAATGAGGCGTTAGTGGCAGCTTTTGCCCAAGGTCTGGCTGACCTTATCAAAGTGAAATAGCTGCTAGAGATGTACCCAGTGAATTGGACGAATACATTGATTATGTCATGCTAATTGACTCTTGTATTCGTGAAACACGTATGGCTAAAGATCGAAGGGCGAGATCCAGAAACTATGGGCAAGACAGCCTTTTGAACCCACCCTCGCCTCCCATGCCTCCTGACTGCTCACCTGAGCCTAGCGAACCAATGCAACTAGGGTTCACCAAACTTACAAGGGAGGAACGGGCACACCGCAGAAGGCAGGGCCTATGCTTATACTGTGGTAAAGCTGGGCATTTATTACGCACTTGTCCTGTAGGGCCGGGAAACAAACGCACCTAAGGTACCTTGGGGGACAGGCCCTAGGTGGTGTACAGCATTCCCTAGATCCTAGTACACAGAAACCCACCATCCAGGTGGTATTTTCCTGGGCTGACCAGCTCGTGGGGGTGTTGGCCCTGGTGGATTCTGGCGGAGCCGATTACTTCATGGATTGTTCATTTGCTGAATTACATAAAATTCCTTTGGTCAACAGGGACACTCCCTTAGCCATTGAAGCCATTGACGGCAGTCCTTTGGAACCTGCTTTGATTACTATGGAAACTATTTATCACAGTGCCCGTGATCTCTCTCTGTCACTCTCGCTTGTGGTGCGCTCCTATTGGCTGAGCCTGTTTGGCCCGCCCCTGGTGACCTTTTTATGCCTGGCCATTGGCACCTGTCAGGTGCCCTTTCGTGGTGTTCCTGAGCCAGTGTTGCTGTTCCTGTGTTCCTGATTCCTGTGTACCGATTTGGCCTGTTTTGACTACGCTCCTGAGTTCCTGCTCCGTGATCTGATCCGGCCTGGCTGACTTCCTGCTTCGTGACCTGAACCGGCTTGCTACAGACCCTGCCATCGTTCCTGCTTCCTGCTGCTTGGTGTCGCCGTGGCGACATTCTGACTTCCGCTGTGCTTGTGGCCTGGCTGATCGTGATTGCCTCTTTAACACTTGCAGAGCCGTGTCTCCAGTGCTGAGTCTCCATTAACACTTGCAGAGCTGTGCTTCCGTTGCTGAGCCTTCCTTGGCACTTGCAGAGCGGTACCCACAATTGCTGAGCCTCCGGTTGTTCTTGCAGAGCTGTGCGACCGATCCTTGAGCTGCTATTAACACTTGCAGTGCTGCTGTCTCCATATCTGAGCCTTCATTAACACTTGCAGAGCCGTTGCTGTTTATCTGCTACATCTGCTGAGCCGGCCGCGTTGAGAACCTTCTCTAGACGGCGGCTCATCTTGTCAACTAGCAGAGTAGTCGGTTTCCGTTACCGCGCCCACGGGAGGCGCTATTGGCTTGCTCTAGCAGTGTTCTCTCCATTACATGCCCGGTGGGGCTATTGGCTCAAGCACTTGCAGTGCAGGTTGTGTCCGTTCCTACACCTGTGGGGGCTATCAGCTCAAGCTCTTTCTGTGCAATAAGTCTCCATTACTATGCCCGTGGGAGCTATTGGCTCAAGGTCTTGCAGTGCAGGGTGTCTCCGGTAATACGCCCATAGGGGCTATTGGCTCAAGCTATTGCTGTACAGATGGTCTCCGTGATTACGCCCGTGGGGGCTATTGGCAATCTCTTGCAGTGTAGTCATCTCCGTTGTTATGCCCATGGGGGCTATTGACTCAAGCTCCTGCAGTGTAAGTTGTCTCCGTTACTACATCCGTGGAGGCTATTGGCTGAAACTTCTCTGCAGATTCTACCTCAGTTCCTGTACTGCCTAAGCAGCTTTCTAGCCTTATGGACTTAAGTTGTTGCATCATCTAACACCAATTGCTGCCTCATTACCACCTTGGGCGTGCCAAACACCACAACAGAGACTGACTGATTATTTGTACTTAACCATTGAGTACCCTTGCTACTTTGTGCCTGTCGAGTTTCACAGGTCCAAAGCGCCTTTCCTCGGATTCGTGATATCTAAAGATGGCATTGCCATGGATCAAGAGAAACTCGCAGCAGTCTTACAGTGGCCACGTCCCAAGGGGTTAAAAGCTATCCAACGCTTTCTGGGCTTTGCCAACTATTAAAGGAAATTTATCCAGAACTTTTCTACGATTGTTAAACCTCTGTCTGACCTTACGCACAAGGGTGCTAATCCATCTCAATGGTCCGAGGCAGCTGAAAACGCCTTTGAGAGAATGAAGTCTGCTTTTGCATCTGCTCCTGTACTGTCCCACCCCAATCCTGCCTTGCCGTTCACCTTGGAAGTCGATGCCTCCGAAATAGGGGTAGGGGCAGTACTTTCCCAGCGCCCACCTGTGGATGGCACCCTGAGACCTTGTGGGTTCTTTTCTAAAAAACTTTCGAGTGCCCAAAGCAACTATGAGATTGATGACAGAGAACTCTTGGCTATTGTTCTCGCATTGAAGGAATGGCGTCACCTACTGGAGGGCACTAGAACCCCAGTGTTAATTCTAACTGACCACAAGAATTTGACATCTCTCAGAGGCTAAAAGGTTGTACTCCCGCCAGGCTAGATGGGAGCTGTTTCTCTCTCTATTTAATTTTGTAGTATCCTATCTACCGGGCTCAAAAAACCTTAGGACGGATGTCCTGTCCAGACAATTCAGGCAAGAGGTAGAGAAGGATGAACCCCCCATGCCTATTATTCAGCCCTATCGCATTCTGGCCACTGTTCGTACCAGCATCACTTCGCCACTGGGGGAGGAAATTTTGGCATCCCAGGCTACTCCAGAGACCCCAGTTGGCAAGTGTTTTGTGGATGAGCCATTCCGTACCCGTCTGCTTGAGACATATCACTCATCTAAGGCTGCTGGGCATATTGGGAGGGATCAATTAATATGGTCTCTCTCACAAGTATTTTGGTGGCCCTCCTTTAGAGCTGATTGCTCTGCATTTACTGCAGTCTGTGCCACCTGTGTTCATGCTAAAACCCCCAGACACCTCCCAGTGGGCCTATTCCAACCTGTACCTAATGGCGAAAGCCCATGGTCCCACATATACATTGATTTCCTGGGAGAACTGCCAGTGTCGAGTGGGTATACATTTATCTTAATGGTGGTTGACAGATTCTCTAAGATAAAAAAAACAAAATAATGTGTTGAACGCACACCGAGAAAGAGCAAAATAAAGTGATCTGCTCAAGGCATGTGTAGCCCTCAGGTGCTGCTCAAATCACATTTTTCACTCGATGTCCCATTGCAGAGAGGAAAATTCCATATTCATATCAGTCTGGTCCCACCCCCAGGCAATCCAGCCCTGAAATGTCAGGCAAATCCTCACTGCATGAAAGAAACAGCATAACCCCAGACATACGTTTCAGTCTGTGGGGAAGTCGTCAGTGGGGTGCAGCTGATTCCCTCTACCCACATGGGAGCAAAGGCCCATGCCTGGGATGCCCTTACACTTAGGGAGACTACAAAAAACAAACTAATGCGACAAACGCACACCGAGAAAGAGCAAAATAAAGTGATCTGCTCAAGGCATGGGTAGCCCCTCAGGTGATGCTCAAGTCACATTTTTCGCTCCCATGTGCCATTGCAGAAAGGAAATTTCCATATTCATATCAGTCCAGCCCCGAAATGTCAGGCAAATCCTCTCTGCACGAGAAAAACAGCATAACCCCTGATGTACGTTTCGGTCTGTGTGGACCTCGTCAGTGGGGTGCAGTTGATTCCCTCTTGGCACATGGAAGCAAGGGCCCATGCCTGGGATGCCCTTACGCTTAGGGAGACTACAAAAATCAAAATAATGTGACAAACGAAGACTGAGAAAAAGCAAAATAAAGTGATCTGCTCAAGGCATGTATAACCCCTCAGGTGCTGCTCAAGTCACATTTTTCGCTCCCATGTGCCATTGCAGAGAGGAAATTTCCATATCGATATCAGTCTGGTCCCACCCTCAGGCAGTCCAGCCCCAAAATGTCAGACAAATCCTCTTTGCACGAGAGAAACAGCATAACCCCAAACTTACATTTTGGTCTGTGTGGACCTCCTTAGTGGGGTGCAGCTAATTCCCTCTAGGCACATGGAAGCAAGGGCCTATACCTGGGATGCCCTTCCGCTTAGGGAGACTACAAAAAACAAAATAATGTGACAAACGCACACCGAGAAAAAGCAAAATAAAGTGATCTGCTCAAGTCACATTTTTCGCTACCATGTGCTATTGCAGAGAAGAAATTTCCATATTCATATCAGTCTGGTCCCACCCAAAAATGTCAGGCAAATCTTCTCTGCACGTGAAAAACAGCATAACACCAGATGTACGTTTTGGTCTGTGTGGACCTCGTCAATGATGTGCAGCTGATTCCATCTAGGCACATGGAAGCAAGGGCCCATGCCTGGGATGCCCTCATGCTTAAGGAGACTACAAAACACAAAATAATGTGATGAACGCACACCGAGAAAGAGCAAAATAAAGTGATCTGCTCAAGGCATGGGTAGCCCCTCAGGTGTTGCTCAAGTCACATTTTTCGCTCCCATGTGCCATTGCAGAGAGGAAATTTCCATATTCATATCAGTCCAGCCCCGAAATGTCAGGCAAATCCTCTCTGCACGAGAAAAACAGCATAACCCCTGATGTACGTTTCGGTCTGTGTGGACCTCGTCAGTAGGGTGCAGTTGATTCCCTCTAGGCACATGGAAGCAAGGGCCCATGCCTGGGATGCCCTTATGCTTAGGGAGACTACAAAAATCAAAATAATGTGACAAACAAAGACTGAGAAAAAGCAAAATAAAATGATCTGCTCAAGGCATGTGTAACCCCTCAGGTGCTGCTCAAGTCACATTTTTCGCTCCCATGTGCCATTGCAGAGAGGAAATTTCCATATCGATATCAGTCTGGTCCCACCCTCAGGCAGTCCAGACCCGAAACATCAGGCAAAGCTTCTCTGCACGAGAGAAACAGCATAGCCCCAGACGTGAGTTTCGGTCTGTGTGGACCTCATCAATAGGGTGCAGCTGATTCTCTCTAGGCACATGGAAGCAAGGGCCCATGCCTGGGATGCCCTTCCGCTTAGGGAGACTACAAAAAACAAAATAATGTGACGAACGCACACTGAGAAAGAGAAAAATAAAGTGATGGCTCATTTCGTGCCTCTCTCTGGCCTTCCTTCAGCCCAGGACCTGGCAGTGGTTTTTGCTCGAGAAGTGTTCCGCTTGCATGGGGTTCGCAGAGTCTTGGTGTCAGACCGGGGGAGCCAATTCGTGTCCAGGTTCTGGAGGGCATTCTGTAGTCAGATGGGCATCCAGTTGTCCTTTTCCACCGCCTACCATCCCCAGACCAATGGAGCCGCTAAGCGTGCCAATCAGGGACAGTTTTGTGACTGATCATCATGACAATTGGGCTGACCTGTTGCCATGGGCAGAGTTCGCCAGGAATTGTGCAGTTAATTCATCGTCCAGGAGCTCCCCGTTCCTCATTAACTACGGGTTTCAGCCATGCCTGCTCCCAGACTCATTCCAGTCGCAGCAGATTCCAGCTCTGGACGAGCATATGGAGCAACTCCACTCCACTTGGGCACAGGTTCAAAGGACCCTGAGACAGTCATTCCAACAACATCAGCGGCATGCCAATCGTAGACGGCTGCCAGCGGTCTCCTTCAAGGTTGGGGACAGGGTATGGCTTTCCTCCAGAAATCTTAATCTGCAGGTTCCGTCCAATAAGTTGGCTCCCCGGTTCATTGGTCCTTTCAAGATTATCCGCAAAGTTAATCCTGTTTCTTATGCACTGGAACTCCCAGCATCTATGCGCATACATAACATCTTCCATGTGTCCCTGTTAAAACCTTTGGTATGCAACCGCTACACTCCCACTCCGGTGGTTACTGGGCCGGTGGATGTTCAAGGACAAGACGAATACGAAGTTTCAAGCATTATTGATTCACGCATTTTTAGAGGGAAATTGCAATATTTGGTCCATTTGGCCCTGAAGAGCTTTCTTGGGTCAACCAGAAGGACCTTCATGCCCCTAGATTATTGCGCAATTTCCACTTTAAATATCCCCAGAAACAAGGACCCTCTGCCAGGAGAGGGGGTCTTTGAGAGGGGGGTACTATCAAGGTGCCTGTTCTCTGGTCTGTCACTCTCTGTGTGGGGCGCTCCCATTGGCTGAGCTTAGATTGGCCCGCCCAGTATGGTCTTCTTATACCAGGCCTCTGACACCTGTCAGGTGCCCTTTCGTGTTGTTCCTGTACCAGTGCTACTGTGTTGCTGTGATCCTGCGTTCCTGTGTACCGACTTGGCCCATTTGACTACTCTTTCTGGTTCCTGCTCAGTGATTCGACCTGGCCTGGCTGACGATACTGCTCCGTGACCTGACCCGGCTTGTCTGAAGTTCCTACTCAGAGATTCGACCTGGCCTGGCTGACGTTCCTGCTCTGTCACCTGACCCGGCTTGTCTGACGTTCCTGCGCTGTGATTCGGCCAGCGATCCTGATCCTGTTCTCCGTGTTGCTTGGGCGACAATTTTACTTCCACAAGTGCTGGTCTAGCAGACTGAGTATTGTGGCCTCCAACCCATTGAGCCCTCCGTTAACTCTTGCAGAGCACTGTTGCCTCCGGTACACTGAGCCTTCCATTATACTTGCAGAGCACTGTTGCCTCCGTTACACTGAGCCTTCGTAAACACTTGCAGAACACTGTTGCCTCCGTTTACACTGGGCCTTCCGTTAGAACTTGCAAGAGCACGGTTGCCTCCCTTGACTCTGAGCCTTCCATTTACACTTGCAGAGCACTGTTGCCTCCGTTACACTGAGCCTTCTGTTTACACTTGCAGAGCACTGTTGCCTCCGTTAACACTGAGCCATCTGTTAACCCTTACAGAGCACTGTTGTGTCCGTTACCGCACCAGTCGGGTGCTATTGGCTCTAAGTCCATCAGCTCTTGCAGTGTACATTATTTCCGTTACCGCACCGGACGGGTGCTATTGGCTCTAAGTCCATCAGCTCTTGCAGTGTACAGTAATTCCATTACTGCACCGCTCGGGTGCTATTGGATCAAAGTCCATCAGCGCTTGCAGTGTCAGTATTTCTGTTACTGCACCGGTTGGGTGCTATTGGCTCTAGTCCTTCAGTTCTTACAGTGTACAGTGCCTCCATTGTTGCACCGGTCGGGTGCTAGTGGCTCATGGTAGTGCTAGTTATAGCAGAGTATTGTGGTCTCCGCTTTTGCTCAGCACAGGGTAGAGTCTCAGTCCTGCTTAACTAACTAGGTGCCTCCAAATTGCACCACAGTCTCTTGCTACCTTTACCATCATACTGGGAGTTGTCTAACACACCACATCAGAGACTGTTTACTTTCTATGAACTTTAAACCATCTTGTACTGAAATAGCCTTGATATGCCTGTCCTGTGACAGTATTTACTCTCTACCTTTGTATACTGGGCCTGAGAAGGTATATGTACATGATGGATATTTTCCTATGATATTCTATAGCCCGTGGTGGGCATTCTAATTGTGTCTTTTTAATAAAACTGTGTTTTATTCTAACCTACTGTATCTGCGTGTCGTACAAACCATTACACCAGCATCCTCCTCTTCTTCAGATACAGATAAAGTTGACAGTGAGAGAGATTTTGACATAGACAGAACGTTAGCTAAAGCAAAGGCTAAATCTTCCACCAATTAAATGAAGAACCATGACTGTCAATAAACTGTATGAGAAAACAAATTGAAAGTGTGACCAAGGACAAGCAATGATGACAGTCATCCTGTCAGTCATCATCAGCATATTCACGACTTAAAAGTTCAAGTCTGACACTACCACACACAAATTAACAGTATTAAGCAACCAGCAAACAACACAGGCTATCTGCATCCACAGCCTTAGCAAGGATGAGTGATCCCTTCCACTATTGGAAGTGCAGCACCTGTAACACCAAATAGTAATAACGTTTGAGCAAAAGCTAGACCAGATATTAGAAGCAGCCTCTCTGGAACTCAGAAGTCTATGTAGAACACTGAATGGAGTTACTTCATTCATGATCCAAAAACAATGTCTGTTGCTGACTGTTGTCTGTGTAAGAAGCATGGAAGTAGGGGAAAACCAGGATCAGACCTAGGCACCTCTTCAATGAGCTCCCGCTTGAAACACAAACACAGGTCTATCTTGGAGGCACACCATCAACAGGCCATTTCTTCTACAACTTGAACCTGCAGATAAACTCCTAAACATTCCCTGTGCAGTGGGGTGCATGAAAACAGTGCTGTGACTTGATTTTCTACACCTGTAAAAAGTAGTAGTAGAACAATTTTAGTAACATCTAGCCCCAGCAGTAGAAGCAGCTTCTGGCATAGAGAAAAATGCCTAAAGATTTCAGCAACCGTAGATAACTTAGTGCACTTAAAATGGTGTAAGAAATTATACAAGAGAAAGGGGAAAGAAAATGGTGATAAAAGTCTTATGTTGTTCTATGGATCTAAATGCCTAAAAAGTTATCCAGTCTTATAGATCTTAGAGCACAGAAAATATTGTTAGAAAATGGAGCAAAAAATAGAGCAAGAAAATGGTGCAGAAAACAGAGCAAGAAAATTAGGGGAAAAAAACACAGCAACCACATAAAGCAAAAAAATAGTTCAAAACGTCCTGTGTTGAACAATCAAGCTAATTTTCTAATGATGTTTACAACTTAGAGATCTTAATGCACAGGAAAGAGTTAGAAAATGGAGCAAAAAATGGAGCAACACAAAAAGAACAAGAAAATGAAGTTGGAAAACGGTGCTTAAAGTCAAGTGTGCCCGAAATTATGGTAATCCAACTCTTCCTAAGGAGAGTCCAGTTTGTCAAACTCCCAGCAAAAGTTCACTCACCACCTATATCAGTGCCATAATAAACCATCTAAAAACACTAAAGACGAGAAAATCTAACAAAACAGTGATGACGGCAGAGTGCTAGATGGCGTAACAGCAGAATCAACTGCTGCATCTGACAGTGAGACAAATATGCACAAAAACACATCCTGAAGGTGATAGTGAACACTGTGAAAATCTAAAAAGCCCACTAAAAGCTTAGAGGAATGTAAAATTAGAGGGGCAGAAGTGGCAGGCGATGCTAAGGATGACATAATTACTGATTGTGATGATGTAAATCTAGAATATAACCCTCCAGCATCCTCCTCTTCTTCAGATACAGATGAAGTTGAGAGTGAGAGAGATTATGACATAGCCAGAACGTTAGCTAAAGCAAAGGCTAAATCTTCCACCAATGAAAAGAAGAACCATGACTGTCATCAAACTGTATGAGAAAACAAGTGGAAAGTGGGACCCAGGACAAGCAATGATGACAGTCATCCTTTCAGTCATCATCAGCATATTCACGACTTAAAAGTTCAAGTCTGACACTACCACACACAAACTAACAGTATTGAACAACCAGCAAACAACACAGGCTATCTGCATCCACAGCCTTAGCAAGGATGAGTGATCCCTACCACTGTTGGAAGTGCAGCATCTGTAACTCCAAATAGTAATACCGTGTGAGCAAAAGCTAGACCAGATACTAGTAGCAGCCTCTCTGGAACTCAGAAGTCTATGAAGAACACTGAATGGAGATACTTCATTCATGATCCAAAAGCAAAGTCTGTTGCTGACTGTTGTCTGTGTAAGAAGCATGGAAGCAGGGGAAAACCAGGTTCAAACCTAGGCACCTATTCAATGAGCTCCCACTTGAAACACAAACAGAGGTTTATCTTGGAGGCACACCATCAACAGGCCATTTCTTCTACAACTTGAACCTGCAGATGAACTCCTACACATTCCCTGTGCAGTGGGGTGCATGAAAACAGTGCTGTGCCTTGATTTTCTACACCTGTAAAAAGTAGAAGTAGAGCAATTTTAGCAACATCTAGTCCCAGCAGTAGAAGCAGCTTCTGGTATAGAAAAAAATGCCTAAAGATAATAGCAACCGTAGATATCTTAGTGCACTTAAAATGGTGTAAGAAATGATGCAAGAGAAAGGGGAAAGAAAATGGTGATAAAAGTCTTACGTTGTTCTATGGATCTAAATGCCTAAAACGTTATCCAGTCTTATAGATCTTAGAGCACAGAAAATATTGTTAGAAAATGGAGCAAAAAATGGAGCAAGAAAATGGTGCAGAAAACGGAGCAAGAAAATTAGGGAAAAAAAACACAGTAACCACATAAAGAAAAAAAAATAGTTCAAAATGTCCTGTGTTGAACTATGAAGCTAATTTTCTAATGATGTTTCCAACTTACAGATCTTAATGCACAGGAAAGAGGTAGAAAATGGAGCAAAAAATGGAGCAACACAAAAAGTACAAGAAAATGAAGATGGAAAAGGGTGCTTAAAGTCCAGAGTGCCCGAAATTATGGTAATCTCGCTCTTCCTGAGGAGAGTCCAGTTTGTCAAAGTCCCACCAAAAGTTCACTCACCACCTATATCAGTGCCATAATAAACCATCTAAAAACAATGAATACGAGAAAATCTAACAAAACAGTGGTGACGGCAGAGTGCAAGATGGTGTAACAGCAGAATCAACTGCTGCATCTGACAGTGAGACAAATATACACAAAAAAACATCCTGAAGGTGATAGTGAACACTGTGAAAATCTAAAAAGCCCACTAAAAGCTTAGAGGAATGTAAAATTAGAGGGGCAGAAGTGGCGGGCGATGCTGAGGATGACATAATTACTGATTGTGATGATGTAAATCTAGAATATAAGCCTCCAGCATCCTCCTCTTCTTCAGATACAGATGAAGTTGAGAGTGAGAGAGATTATGACATAGCCAGAACGTTAGCTAAAGCAAAGGCTAAATCTTCCACCAATGAAATGAAGAACCATGACTGTCAATATACTGTATGAGAAAACAAATGGAAAGTGTGACCCAGGACAAGCAATGATGACACTCATCCTGTCAGTCATCATCAGCATATTCATGACTTAAAAGTTCAAGTATGACACAACCAAACACAAATTAACAGTATTGAACAACCAGAAAGCAACACAGGCTATCTGCATCCACAGCCTTAGCAAGGATGAGTGATCCCTGCCACTGTTGGAAGTGTAGCACCTGTAACTCCAAATAGTAATACCGTTTGAGCAAAAGCTAGACCAGATACTAGTAGCAGCCTCTCTGGAACTCAGAAGTCTATGAAGAACACTGAATGGAGATACTTCATTCATGATCCTAATCAAAGTCTTTTGCTGACTGTTGTCTGTGTAAGAAGCATGGAAGCATGGGAAAACCAGGTTCAAACCTAGGCACCTCTTCAATGAGCTCCCACTTGAAACACAAACACAGGTCTGTCTTGGAGGCACACCATCAACAGGCCATTTATTCTACAACCTGTACATGCAGATGAACTCCTAAATATTCCCTGTGCAGTGGGGTGCATGAAAACAGTGCTGTGCCTTGATTTTCTACACTTGTAAAAACTAGTAGCAGAGCAATGTTAGCAACATCTAGCCCCAGCAGTAGTAGCAGCATCTGGCATAGAGAAAAATGCCTAAAGATTTCAGCAACCGTAGATATCTTAGTGCACTTAAAATGGTGTAAGAAATGATGCTAGAGAAAGGGGAAAGAAAATGGTGCTAAAAGTCCTACGTTATTCTATGGATCTAAATGCCTAAAAAGTTATCCAGTCTTATAGATCTTAGAGCACAGAAAAATGGAGCAAGAAAATGGTGCAGAAAACGGAGCAAGAAAATTAGGGGAAAAAAAACACAGCAACCACATGAAGAAAAAAAAATAGTTCAAAACGTCCTGTGTTGAACTATGAAGCTAATTTTCTAATGATGTTTCCAACTTAGAGATCTTAATGCACAGGAAAGAGTTAGAAAATGGAGCAAAAAATGGAGTAACACAAAAAGAACAAGAAAATGAAGAAGGAAAACAGTGCTTATAGTCCAGTGTTCCCTAAAGTATGGTAATCCCGCTCTTCCTGAGGAGAATCCAGTTTGTCAAAGTCCCACCAAAAGTTCACTCACCACCTATATCAGTGCCATAATAAACCATCTAAAAACACTGAAGACGAGAAAATCTAACAAAACAGTAATGACGGCAGAGGCAAGTGTCACGGTTTTTGAAGACTCTCAGACTTAAGGTTTGGTAAAATAACTTAACTTTATTAAAAGTTAAAGGCGGTCCCCGTAGGGTAAACATACATAACAATACAACAGTAATAGAACATATAGTAGATTCTACCGGCCTTGCCTAAATACCGGGCAAGGCAACCCAAGTGACAGTTTTAATGACAGGCTCTACCTGCCTTGCCTATACCGGGTAAGGCAACCGTGAGATGACATACACCGGTTTTACCGGCCTTACCAATACCGGGCAAGGCAGCCCCCATGGAATGCTGAATGTAGGCTCTACCGGCCCTGCCAATACCGGGTAAGGCAACCTTAAAGATGGTGAATTCCAAGGTTCTACCGGCCTTACCAATACCGGGCAGGGCAGCATAAAGGAGTACTGGAGTAGGCTCTACCGGCCTTGCCAATACCGGGTGAGGCAACCTACAGGATGGTATCGTCAAGGTTCTACCGGCCTCACCAATACCGGGCAGGGCAGCCTGAGCAAGTAGACCAGCTGTCAGGTGACTAAGACAGCATAGAGCATAAGTATAGAGGTCTTACTCAGTAGGAGTCTATTGCCAGGGATACTCAGACAACTGCAAAGAAGTGGACAGCGACTGACCACAGTACTGGATGTTCAGGAGCAAACCAACGTCCGCACGTTGGGACTAATGGTAATAGCGCCACCAGGTTTAATGAAGCAAACCAGCGACCGCACGCTGGAACCAACTATGTATATAGCAACCAGGTTTAGTGGAGTAAACCAGCGTCCGCACGCTGGGACCAACAACGTATATCGCAACCAGGTTTATTGTAGCAAACCAGCGTCCGCACGCTGCAGCCAATAATGTATCTCGCAACCAGTTTAGTGGAGTAAACCAGTGTACGCACGCTGGGACCAACAATGTATATCGCAACCAGGTTTTGTGGAGTAAACCAGCGTCCGCACGCTGGGACCAACCATGTATATCACAACCAGGTTTAGTGGAGTAAACCAGCGTCCGCACGCTGGGACCAACCATGTATGTTGCAACCAGGTTTAGTGGAGTAAACCAGCGTCCACACGCTGGGACCAACAATGTATGATCAGCAGCGAGAAGAACAATGTCGCCAGAGCGACGGCTGGAGCAGGAGATTCAGGAACTCAGTAAGATTAACCCGCAAGGTGCTGGAACACAGGAACACTGGAACTCTGGAACACAGGAACACTAGCATACAGGAACACTGGAACACTGGAACACACGATCAGCAAGTACAGCAGGAACAGGCCCAGAAGCCTGACAAGCAGGTCAGGCAGGGTGAAGTCAGAAACACCACGAAATGGCAACCTGGAAGTGCTCAGCCTGGGTTTAAAAAGGCTGTGTGAGGAGGGCTAATCACAGACAGCCAATCATGATACTCAGCAAGTGACTGACACTAAACAGCACCAATCACGGGCACCGTGATAGTACCCCCCTTTCAAAGACCCCCTCTCCCAGAGTAGGGTCTAGGCTTCTGAGGGTATTTGGCATGAAATATTCGTAGTAACTTGGGTGCATGAAGGTCCTTACTGTCTACCCAGGAACAATCCTCAGGACCATAACCTTTCCAATGCACCAGATACTGTACCCCTCCTCTACCTCTGCGAGAATCAATAATGTTTTGTACTTCATACTCCTCCTGCCCCTCGACTTCAACAGGACCTGGCTTCACAGGTGTGGTAGTATAACGGTTACAAACCAGAGATTTAAGGAGAGACACATGGAATACATTATGAATGCGCATAGAAGCAGGTAATTCCAAGGCATAGGAAACAGGGTTAATTTTGCAAATGATCTTGTACGGACCAATGAACCGAGGTGCCAGCTTATTAGATGGGACCTTGAGCTTTAGATTCTTGGAGGACAGCCATACTCTATCCCCGACTCGGAAGGAAACCGCTGGAAGCCTTCTGCGATTGGCATGACGCTGATGTCGCTGAAAAGACTGGCCCAATGCCCTCTGAACTTGTGCCCATGTGGAACGGAGTTGCTCTATATGCTCATCCAGAGCTGGAATCTGCTGTGATTGAAAGGAATCTGGGAGCAGACAGGGTTGGAACCCATAATTGATCAAAAACGGAGAGCTCCCGGAGGAAGAATTAACTGCGCAGTTCCTGGCGAACTCTGCCCAAGGCAACAAGTCGGCCCAATTATCATGATGGTCAGTCACAAAACATCGCAGAAACTGTTCCAATCCTTGATTGACCCTCTCAGCGGCCCCGTTAGTATGGGGATGATATGCAGAGGAAAATGATAGCTGTATGCCCATCTGTTCGCAAAATGCCCTCCAGAATCTGGACACAAACTGGCTCCCCCTGTCAGACACCAGCACCCTGGGTACTCCATGTAACCGAAATACTTCTCGAGCGAATACCATTGCCAGTTCCTTGGCCGAAGGAAGGCCAAGGAGGGGTACGAAGTGTGCCATTTTAGAGAACCTGTCTACCACCATCAATATGAAAGAGTACCCTCTAGACCTGGGCAATTCTCCCATAAAGTCGATAGAGACGTGAGACCAAGGGCGTTCAACATTAGGCACCGGCTGAAGCAAGCCCACAGGGAGATGTCTAGGGGTTTTGGCATGGGCACAGGTGGCGCAGGCATTCGTAAAATTGGCACAATCTGCTCTCATAGAAGGCCACCAAAATAGCTGAGAGAGAGACCAGAACAATTGATCCCTAGCAATATGTCCAGCAGCCTTAGAGGAGTGGTAGGTCTCAAGTAATCGAGTACAGAATGGCTCAGCGACAAAACATTTGCCCGCTGGTGTCTCATGAGGAGCAGAGGCTTGGGATGCCAAAATCTCCTCCCCTAGTGGTGAAGTAATACTAGTACGTATGGTAGCCAATATTCGATCGGGTTGAATGATAGGGGCAGGTACCTCTTCTCTGTCAACCCTAGCTTCAAATTGTCTAGACAGAGCATCAGCCCTAACATTCTTTGATCCCGGCAGGTATGATACAACGAAATTGAATCGGGATAGAAACAGTGCCCATCTGGCCTGGCGAGAAGACAATCTCTTGGCCTCAGAAAGATACGTCAGATTCTTGGGATCAGTTAGAATCAAAACGGGGTTTTTTGTGCCTTCAAGTAAATGACGCCATTCTTTGAGAGCGAGGATAATGGCCAGTAATTCTCGATCACCAATCTCGTAATGACTTTGAGCACTAGTCAGTTTTTTTGAGAAGAATCCACAGGGTCTGAGTGTACCGCCTTTAACCTGTCGCTGAGAGACCACCGCCCCGACCCCAATATCTGAGGCATCAACTTCCAAAGTAAAGGGGACTATTGGATTAGGGTGGGACAACACAGGCGCTTCAGCAAAGGCTACCTTCAACTTCTCAAAGGCCTCTTCAGCAGCCACCGGCCAGAGGGATGGGTTAGCGCCCTTATGCGTGAGGTCAGACAGAGGTTTCACGATAGAGGATAAGTTTTTAATAAACTTCCTGTAATAATTGGCGAAGCCCAGAAATCGTTGGATAGCTTTGAGGCTCTTGGGTTTAGGCCATTGTAAGACTGCCGTCAATTTCTCTTTATCCATGGCAATGCCGTCTTTGCCAATTATAAACCCCAGAAACGGTACACTGGTTTTGTGGAACTTGCATTTCTACAGTTTACAGACTAATTTATTTTTTCGTAAGCGCAGAAAGACTTCAGACACATTCTTGATGTGTTGTGACAGGTCTTTGGAGTGGATAAGTATGTCGTCAAGACAGACTACAACACAAGATTGTAACATATCTCTAAGAACGTCATTGATCAGTTCTTGAAATACTGCAGGAGCATTACATAGACCAAATGTCATGACTAGGTATTCATAATGCCCAGATCTCGTATTGAAGGCAGTTTTCCACTCATCACCGGCTCTGATACGTATCAAATTGTAGGCTGCCCTTAGGTCCAATTTGGTGAAAATAGAGGACCCCTTAAGTCTATCAAACAGCTCGGTGATGAGTGGTATTGGGTAGGCATTTTTTGCCATCAGCTTATTCAGCCCACGATAGTCTATGCAAGGTCGCAGTTTGCCACTTTTTTCTTAACAAAAAAGAACCCGGCACCGGCCGGAGAAGTAGATTTCGTTATGATCCCTCTACTGAGGGCATCTGCTATGTATTCCTCCATAGATTGGTTCTCCTCACAAGACAATGGATACGTGCGTCCCCTCGGTGGTACTGCTCCAGGACTCAGTTCTATGCGAGAATCGTATGGCCTGTGCTGAGGTAGGGTGCCAGCCTCTCCCTTACTGAAAACGTTGCTAAACTACTGGTAGGCATCAGGTAGTGAAGGGGAGGTGCACAAGACCTTAACAGGATGGGTAACGCACTTATCCATACAGAACTGAGATCAAGCAGCAATCTCACATTTCTGCCAATCAAATTGTGGGTTGTGCAACTGTAACCAAGGAGAGCCCAAAATAACAGCATGGTGAGGAGAATTAATCAATTGGAACTGCTGCTCTTCCTTGTGAAGAGCCCCAATAGTCATGGACAAGGGCATCGTTTCAAAAGTAACTTGGGCGGGTTCCAAAGGTCTGCCATCAATTGCTTCAATAGCAAGAGGGGTTTCTCTCTGAATCCGTGGTACCCCATGCAATTCAGCAAAGGTATTGTCCATAAAATACCCAGCTGCACCAGAATCAACCAAGGCCAAAACCTCAACCAAGCGTTGTGCCCATGACAATACCACCTGTATGGTGGGTTTAAGTGTGTCCAACAATGGAGACGAATGGACACCACCTAGGACCTGTCCCCCAAGGTACCCTAGGTGTGTTGGTTTCCCGGACGTACCGGACAAGATCTTAACAGGTGACCATCTTTACCGCAGTACAGACATAATCCTTGTGTCTTGTGATACCTTCTCTGCTCCTTAGTTAACCTAGTGAAACCCACCTGCATAGGTTCACTTGGTTCCGAAATAGGTTCACTAGGTTTGGATGCAGAGGGAGGGTTGGGTGGGCAAAATATGCTACTGGACCCATTATTCTTTAACCGTACTCGTCGTTCTCTGGCGGTTAATCTTTCACGTATTCTGGAGTCAATTAGAATCACGTATTCGATATAATCGTCTAGTTCAGTAGGTAACTCTTTTGCTGCAATCTCATCTTTAATCTGGTCTCTCAATCCTTGAGCAAAGGCTGCCAACAGGGCCTCGTTATTCCACCCTACCTCTGCTGCCAAGGTGCGGAATTCAATGGCATAATCGCCAACCGTGTGCCTGCCCTGTTGTATCTCCATAAGACGTTTAGCAGCAGAGGTAGTTCTACCAGGAGGCTCAAATACTCTCCGAAAGGATTGCACAAAATCACAGAAATTCTTTGTGCAAGGTTTAGTGTTTTCCCAAAGTGGGTTGGCCCAGGCCAATGCTCTGCCAGTGAGCAGGGATATCATGAACCGAACCTTGCTGCGATCACTAGGAAATGCGTGAGCCGTCAATTCCTTAAATATTTCAAGTTGATTAATAAACCCTCTGCATAATTGAGGGTCACCGTTATATCTCTCCGGTGTCGGAATTGGCGGGACCACCGGGTTAGCACCGGACTTATCCGCAAATACCGTGCGTTCAAGAATAGTTTGGATAGCAACCGCTAGCTGATCCAAACGTTGATCGTGCATATCATCCCCCAATGGATATTCTGTGCGTTACCGTCACTCTTAGTGTCTGAGGTCATGGCCCTTTCGTACTGTCACAGTTTTTGAAGACTCTCAGACTTAAGGTTTGGTAAAATAACTTAACTTTATTAAAAGTTAAAGGCAGTCCACGTAGGGTAAATATACATAACAATACAACAGTAATGTAACATATAATAGGTTCTATCGGCCTTGCCTAAATACCGGGCAAGGCAACCCAAGTGACAGTTTTAATGACAGGCTCTACCGGCCTTGCCTATACCGGGTAAGGCAACCGTGAGATGACATATACCGGTTCTACCGGCCTTACCAATACCGGGCAAGGCAGCCCCCATGGAATGCTGAATGTAGGCTATACCGGCCCTGCCAATACCGGGTAAGGCAACCTTAAAGATTGTGAATTCCAAGGTTCTACCGGCCTTACCAATACTGGGCAGGGCAGCCTAAAGGAGTACTGGAGTAGGCTCTACCGGCCCTGCCAATACCGGGTGAGGCAACCTACAGGATGGTATCGTCAAGGTTCTACCGGCCTCACCAATACCGGGCAGGGCAGCCTGAGCAAGTAGACCAGCTGTCAAGTGACTAAGACAGCATAGAGCATAAGTATAGAGGTCTTACTCAGCAGGAGTCTATTGCCAGGGATACTCAGACAACTGCAAGGAAGTGGACAGCGACTGACCACAGTACTGGATGTTCAGGAGCAAACCAACGTCTGCACGTTGGGACTAATGGTAATAGCGCCACCAGGTTTAATGGAGCAAACCAGCGACCGCACGCTGGAACCAACTATGTATATCGCAACCAGTTTTAGTGGAGTAAACCAGCGTCCGGACGCTGGGACCAACAACGTATATCGCAACCAGGTTTATTGGAGCAAACCAGCGTCTGCACGCTGGAGCCAATAATGTATCTAGCAACCAGTTTAGTGGAGTAAACCAGCGTCCGCACGCTGGGACCAACAATATATATCGCAACCAGGTTTAGTGGAGTAAACCAGCGTCCGCACGCTGGGACCAACCATGTATATCGCAACCAGGTTTAGTGGAGTAAACCAGCGTCCACACGCTGGGACCAACCATGTACATTGCAACCAGGTTTAGTGGAGTAAACCAGCGTCCACACGCTGGGACCAACAATGTATGATCAGCAGCGAGAAGAACAATGTCGCCAGAGTGACGGCTGGAGCAGGAGATTCAGGAACTCAGTAAGATTAACCCGCAAGGTGCTGGAAGAAAGGAACACTGGAACTCTGGAACACAGGAACACTAGCATACAGGAACACTGGAACACAGGATCAGCAAGTACAGCAGGAACAGGCCCAGAAGCCTGACATGCAGGTCAGGCAGAGTGAAGTCAGAAACACCACGAAAGGGCAACCTGGAAGTGCTCAGCCTGGGTTTAAAAAGGCTGTGTGAGGAGGGCTAATCATAGACAGCCAATCATGATACTCAGCAAGTGACTGACACTGAACAGCACCAATCACGGGCACAGTGATAGCAAGATGGTATAACAGCAGAATCAACTGCTGCATCTGACAGTGAGACAAATATACACAAAAACACATCCTGAAGGTCACACTGAAAACTGTGAAAATATAAAAAGCCCACTAAAAGCTTAGAGAAATGTAAAATTAGAGGGGAAGAAGTGCTGTGCAATGCTGAGGATGACATAATTACTGATTGTGATGATGTAAATCTAGAATATATCCCTCCAGCATCCTCCTCTTCATCAGATACAGATGAAATTGAGAATGAGAAAGATTATGACATAGCCAGAACGTTAGCTAAAACCAAAGGCTAAATCTTCCACCAATGAAGTAAACAACTGTGACCATCTATAAACTGTATGAGAAAACAAATGGAAAGTGTGACCAAGGACAAGCAATGATGACAGTCATCCTGTCAGTCATCATCAGCATAATCACTACTTAAAAATCCAAGTCTGACACTGCCACACACACATTAACAGTACTGAGCAACCAGCAAACAATACAGGCTGTCTGCATCCACAGCCTTAGCAAGGTTGAGTGTCCCTGCCACTGTTGGAAGTGCAGCACCTTTAACTCCAAATAGTTGTACCATTTGAGCAAAAGCTAGACCAGATACTAGTAGCAGCCTTTCTGTAACTCTGAAGTCTATGAAGAACACTGAATGGAGATACTTAATTCATGATCCAAAAGCAAAGTCTGTTGCTGACTTTTGTATGTGTAAGAAGCATGCAAAAAGGTGAAAACCAGGCTCAAACCTAGGCAGCTCGTAAATGGGCTCCCACTTGAAACACAATCACAGGTCTGTCTGGGAGGCACACCATCAACAGGTCATTTCTTCCACAACTTGTACCTGCAGATGAACTCCTAAACATTCCCTGTGCAGTGGGGTGCATGAAAACAGTGCAGTGCCTTGATTTTCTACACCTGTAAAAACTAGTAGTAGTGCAATTTAGCAACATCTCGCACCAGCAGTGGTAGCAGCATCTGATATAGAGAAAAATGCCTAAAGATTTCAGTAACCGTAGATATCTTAGTGCACTTAAATTGGTGTAAGAAATTATGCAAGAGAAAGGGGAAAGAAAATGGTGCTAAAAGTCCTACGTTATTCTATGGATCTAAATGCCTAAAAAGTTATCCAGTCTTATAGATCTTAGAGCACAGAAAATATTGTTAGAAAACGGAGCAAAAAATGGAGCAAGAAAATGGTGCAGAAAACGGAGCAAGAAAATTACGGGAAAAAAACACAGCAACCACATAAAGCAAAAAAATAGTTCAAAACGTCCTGTGTTGAACTATCAAGCTAATTTTCTAATGATGTTTCCAACTTAGAGATCTTAATGCACAGGAAAGAGTTAGAAAATGGAGCAAAAAATGGAGCAACACAAAAAGAACAAGAAAATGAAGAAGGAAAACAATGCTTAAAGTCCAGTGTGACCGAAATTATGGTAATCCCACTCTTCCTGAGGAGAGTCCAGTTTGTCAAAGTACCAGCAAAAGTTCACTCACCACCTATATCAGTGCCATAATAAACCATCTAAAAACACTGAAGATGAGAAAATCTAACAAAACAGTGATGAGGGCAGAGTGCAAGATGGTGTAAAAGCAGAATCAACTGCTGCATCTGACAGGGAGACAAATATGCACAAAAACGCTTCCTGAAGGTGATAGTGAACACTGTGAAAATCTAAAAAGCCCACTAAAAACTTAGAGGAATGTAAAATTAGAGGGGCAGAAGAGGCGGGTGATGCTGAGGATGACATAATTACTGATTGTGATGATGTAAATCTAGAATATAACCCTCCAGCATCTTCCTCTTCTTCAGATATAGATGAAGTTGAGAGGGAGAGAAATTATGACATAGCCAGAACTTTAGCTAAAGCAAAGGCTAAATCTTCCACCAATGACATGAAGAACCATGACTGTCAATAAACTGTATGAGAAAACAAATGGAAAGTGTGACCCAGGACAAGCAATGATGACAGTCATCCTGTCAGTCTCCATCAGCACATTCACGACTTAAAAGTTCAGATCTGACACTACCACATACACATTAAAAGTATTGAGCAACCAGCTAACAACACAGGCTATCTGCATCCACAGCCTTAGCAAGGATGAGTGTCCCTGCCACTGTTGGAATTTCAGCACCTGTAACTCCAAATAGTAATACCGTTTGAGCAAAAGTTAGACCAGATACTAGTAGCAGCCTCTCTGGAACTCTGAAGTCTATGAAGAACACTGAATGGAGATATTTCATTTATGATCCAAAAGCAAAGTCTGTTGCTGACTTTTGTCTGTGTAAGAAGCATGCAAGAAGTTGAAAACCAGGCTCAAACCTAGGCAACCCTTAAATGAGCTCCCACTTGAAACACAATCACAGGTCTGTCTGGGAGGCAAACCATCAACAGGTCATTTTTTCCACAACTTGAACCTGCAGATGAACTCAAAAACACATCCAGAAGGTGATAGTGAACACTGTGAAAATCTAAAAAGCCCACTAAAAGCTTAGAGGAATGTAAAATTAGGGGGAAGAAGTGGTGTGTGATGCTGAGGATGACATAATTACTGATTGTAATGATGTAAATCTAGAATATATCCCTCCAGCATCCTCTTCTTCAGATACAGATGAAGTTGAGAATGAGAAAGAATATGATATAGCCAGAACGTTAGCTAAAAGCAAAAGCTAAATCTTCCACTGAATATTATTGCCCTTTACATGCTGTTAGTCTTCCATATCACAGTGCACATACCCTGCAAAGCTATTTAGTGTTAAGAAGTGTTGGAATCTGGATCAAACCAAATTTACCATAAAAGGGGGGTGGGAAGTTAAGTATTTAGACATTTAAAATGAGCTTTACATACTCTAATTGCTCCAGATGATTTTAATACATTATGAAGACAGGCAGTGATGACATATCTGAGCTTTTATGACAGTAAAAACTGAATTTAATGCAAAACAAAGATTTATGTGTCCCCCACTGTCATTCAAATGGTTTGTCCCAATTTTCTCCCAGAATGCATTGCTCCTATACAAAATATTTCAAAACTAACTTGACTTAAAAAACAAACCACTTCTCTTGTCTTATTTCATGTGAAAGACATAGGGAACACATTATAAACGCCACCTAGTTTCTTATGAGACAAAATTCTGAAAAGCGATTTTTTTATATCCCCAAGTTCGAAATAAAAAAGTATCTGAAGAATAAATACTGGAACAAAAAAATGGAAAAAAAAATATTTATACATTATATACCAATAAAATAATGGATAAAATCGCAGTTATATTCCTCTAAAATATTAGGTTGTCTGTAAATAAAGTCCTACGCTGGTGTTATTCAGGAAAAGTTTTATTGCTTATGTTTTTTAATAATTCCCTATACTATAATATTGAACCCACACCCTATATCCTAGTGTTATCCTTAATTAACCATTTGAATGCTAGAGGTGTCTGAAATATCTTAGAGGTTAATAGCAATTTTTGTTCTCATTTAAAATAAAGCTGAATTGAAAAGAGGTCAGCACACTCAATATTATTGCCCTTTACATGCTATTAGTCTTCCATATCACAGTGCACATACCCTGCAAAGCTATTTAGTGTTAAGAAGTGTAGGAATCTGGATCAAACCAAATTTACCATAATAGGGGGTGGAAAGTTAAGTATTTAGAGATTTAAAATGAGCTTTACATTCTCTAATTGCTCCAGATGATTTTAATACATTACGAAGACAGGCAGTGATGACATATCTGAACTTTTATGACAGTAAAAACTGAATTTAATGCAAAACAAAGATTTATGTGTCCCCCACTGTCATTCAAATGGTTTGTCCCAATTTTCTCCCAGAATGCATTGTTCCTATACAAAATATTTCAAATCCAACTTGACTTAAAGGGATAGTAATACTTAAAATGTAAAAAAAAATATGTTGTAGGGTTTATCCCCCTGAGTAAAACAAGAGTACTCCCACTGCTGAAAGGTGTTTCATTCAAAAGTTATTAATTTTCAAAGTTGAATTTTTTAGGTGCAATATCACAGTGGCCTGAAATTGTACAGTGGCGCTGTTGCTACACGATCCTATGGACAGCTCTGGTCAATTGACCATAAATCTCCATAGGATAGTGTAGCAACAGCGCCACTGTACAATTTCAGGCCACTGTGATATTGCACCTAAAAAATTCAACTTTGAAAATTAATAACTTTTGAATGAAACACCTTTCAGCAGTGGGAGTACTCTTGTTTTACTCAGGGGGATAAACCCTACAACATATTTTTTTTTACATTTTAAGTATTACTATCCCTTTAAAAAACAAACAACTTCCCTTGTCTTTTTTCATGTGAAAGACATAGGGAACACATTATAAACGCCACCTAGTTTCTTAAGAGACAAAATTCTGAAAAGAGATTTTTTATATCCCCAAGTTCGAAATAAAAAAGTATCTGAAGCATAAATACTGAAAAAAAAAAGGAAAAAAATATTTATACATTATATACCAATAAAATAATGGATAAAATCGCAGTTATATTCCTGTAAAATATTAGGTTGTCTGTAAATAAAGTCACAAACTGGTGTTATTCAGGAAAAGTTTTATTGCTTATGTTTCTTAATAATTCCCTATACTATAATATTGAACCCACACCCTATATCCTAGTGTTATCCTTAATTAACCATTTGAATGCTAGAGGTGTCTGAAATATCTTAGAGGTTAATAGCAATTTTTGTTCTCATTTAAAATAAAGCTGAAATGAAAAGAGGTCAGCACACTGAATATTATTGCCCTTTACATGCTGTTAGTCTTACATATCACAGTGCACATACCCTGCAAAGCTATTTAGTGTTAAGAAGTGTAGGAATCTGGATCAAACAAAATTTACCATAATAGGGGGGTGGGAAGTTAAGTATTTAGAGATTTAAAATGAGCTTTACATACTCTAATTCCTCCAGATGATTTTAATACATTATGAAGACAGGCAGTGATGACATATCTGAGCTTTTATGACAGTAAAAAGTGAATTTAATGCAAAACAAAGATTTATGTGTCCCCCACTGTCATTCAAATGCTTTGTCCCAATTTTCTCTCAGAATCCATTGCTCCTATACAAAATATTTCAAAACCAACTTGACTTAAAAAACAAACCACTTCCCTTGTCTTTTTTCATGTGAAAGACATAGGGAACACATTATAAACGCCACCTAGTTTCTTATGAGACAAAATTCTGAAAAGCGATTTTTATATCCCCAAGTTCAAAATAAAAAAGTATCTGAAGCATAAATACTGAAAAAAAAAAAAAGGAAAAAAATATTTATACATTATATACCAATAAAATAATGGATAAAATCGCAGTTATATTCCTCTAAAATATTAGGTTGTCTGTAAATAAAGTCATAAGCTGGTGTTATTCAGGAAAAGTTTTATTGCTTATGTTTTTTAAAAATTCCCTATACTGTAATATTGAACCCACACCCTATATCCTAGTGTTATCCTTAATTAACCATTTGAATGCTAGAGGTGTCTGTAATATCTTAGAGGTTAATAGCAATTTTTGTTCTCATTTAAAATAAAGCTGAAATTAAAAGAGGTCAGCACACTGAATATTATTGCCCTTTACATGCTGTTACTCATCTATATCACAGTGCACATACCCTGCAAAGCTATTTAGTGTTAAGAAGTGTAGGAATCTGGATCAAACCAAATTTACCATAATAGAGGGGTGGGAAGTTAAGTATTTAGAGATTTAAAATGAGCTTTACATACTCTAATTGCTCCAGATGATTTTAATACATTATGAAGACAGTCAGTGATGACATATCTGAGCTTTTATGACAGTAAAAACTGAATTCAATGCAAAACAAAGATTTATGTGTCCCGCACCGTCATTCAAATGGTTTGTCCCAATTTTCTCCCAGAATGCATTGCTCCTATGCAAAATATTTCAAAACCAACTTGACTTAAAAAACAAACCACTTCCCTTGTCTTAGTTCATGTGAAAGACATAGGGAACACATTATAAACGCCACCTAGTTTCTTATGAGACAAAATTCTGAAAAGCGATTTTTTATATCCCCAAGTTCGAAATAAAAAAGTATCTGAAGCATAAATACTGAAAAAAAAAAAAAAGGAAAAAAATATTTATACATTATATACCAATAAAATAATGGATAAAATTGCAGTTATATTCCTCTAAAATATTAGGTTGTCTGTAAATAAAGTCATAAGCTGGTGTTATTCAGGAAAAGTTTTTTTGCTTATGTTTTTTAATAATTCCCTATACTATAATATTGAACCCACACCCTATATCCTAGTGTTATCCTTAATTAACCATTTGAATGCTAGAGGTGTCTGAAATATCTTAGAGGTTAATAGCAATTTTTGTTCTCATTTAAAATAAAGCAGAAATTAAAAGAGGTCAGCACACTGAATATTACTGCCCTTTACATGCTGTTAGTCTTCTATATCACAGTGCACATACCCTGCAAAGCTATGTAGTGTTAAGAAGTGTAGGAATCTGGATCAAACCAAATTTACCATAATAGGGGGGTGGGAGGTTAAGTATTTAGAGATTTAAAATGAGCTTTACATACTCTAATTGCTCCAGATGATTTTAATACATTATGAAGACAGGCAGTGATGACATATCTGAGCTTTTATGACAGTAAAAACTGAATTTAATGCAAAACAAAGATTTATATGTCCCCCACTGTCATTCAAATGGTTTGTCCCAATTTTCTCCCAGAATCCATTGCTCCTATACAAAATAGTTCAAAACTAACTTGACTTCAAAAACAAAACACTTACCTTTTCTTATTTCATGTGAAAGACATGGGGAACACATTATAAACGCCACCTAGTTTCTTATGAAACAAAATTCTGAAAAGCGATTTTTTATATCCCCAAGTTCGAAATAAAAAAGTATCTGAATCATAAATACTGAAAAAAAAAGGAAAAAAATATTTATACATTATATGCCAATAAAATAATAGATAAAATCACACTTATATTCCTCTAAAATATTAGATTGCCTGTAAATTAAGTCATAAGCCGGTGTTATTCAGGAAAAGTTTTCTTGCTTATGTTTTTTAATTATTCCCTATACTATAATTTTGAACCCACACCCTATATCCTAGTGTTATCCTTAATTAACCATTTGAATGCTAGAGGTGTCTGAAATATCTTAGAGGTTAATAGCAATTTTTGTTCTAATTTAAAATAAAGCTGAAATTAAAAGAGGTCAGCACACTGAATATTATTGCCCTTTACATGCTGTTAGTCTTCTATATCACATTGCACATACCCTACAAAGCTATTCAGAGTTAAGATGTGTAGGAATCTGGATTAAATCATATTTATCATAATAGGGGGATAGGAAGTTAAGTATTTAGAGATTTAAAATGAGCTTTA